>NNCF01128291.1:220013-260055 GCA_002313205.1 Laupala kohalensis
CTACTAACTGATTGCAGAAGATACTCAAGTATACGGAGACAAATTGGTCTGGCTGCAGATTTACCAACCATTCTCGGGAATGAAACGGTTAATGTTAGCAAATTATTGAATTTTATGAGTAGATCAAGGCTCCTCCCACAAGTTCTTGGGAGGGTTTAAAATTTGCATTCCCTTTTCATCTTCACAGTCTTCCTTTTTTTCATTGTTCGTTTCTGTAATTCGAAAATATAATATTTAAGAATTGTTTTCCCTTTTTTTGTGATATAATGTATTTTTATTGTATTTTCTTTTCCTTTCTTTCATCTTTCTGTTTAGATAATTGTTGATTTCAGGAGGGTTTTTTAGTGGGTATGGTCGAGATATTCGGCGAGTCCCACACGGGGAAGAGTCACTACGGCTCTTCTCTATGGTGCTAAACTGCATTTTTCCCTACTTGCATGGGCTCTAATAACCTTCGATGTTGGCGAGCCCTCAAGCCCCACAAAAAAAAGTGTATCATATCATCTCATGGTGTGTCGAAATTTCAGAGATTACCAAATTACAAACAACCAATTACAAAAGACCTAATGGATTTATTATTCTGTTTCAGAAATTGTAGTTACAAGTGTTATTCGGCGATTGGTTGCTATTCGTAAGGCCATTGACGGCTATTCATTTCAAGCTGTCAACAATGGTTGTTTGGCTACAACTTATGGCCACACTATTGGCCATTTTTACTACAGATAATATATAGCGATACGCAGAGCAAGATATACTACTATATACAGTTCAAGAAGAATAGTACATCAAAGATCTTTGACCTATTTTGTAAATGTGTTTATTCTAGTAAAATCTTTTTATTTCTTTGCAACAATTTTCTCCGGCGTAATCGAGCCAGTTTCATTACGTCCCACGCAAGGGGATGAGTCATTACGGCTCTTCTCTATGATGCGAAGCTGCATTATTCCCTACTTGCATGGGCTGTAATGACCTCGATGTTGACGAGCCCTAAAGCCCCACAAAAAAAATGTAATGTCTTTTTTTTCTCTATTGGTTTAGTATTACATGAGGAAATTGTGTCTTTTTCGTAAAGTTACCGTTGAGAAACAAGACATAGCGATTATAATGAAAACCAATATTTTATGAAATGGTAATGTTGCATTTTCATTGATCTCAAGTAGTTCGTTTGTGAACTGGACTCTAGTGAATAAAACATAAATTTACCGGTATCGCACCGAAATAAATTATTCAAGATGTTGTATGAACCTTTCTCTTTTTTTTGCGGTTAATTTTTGGGATATTGTTTATAACAGATCGAAGTAAAAATAGAATTATAAAAATGATAAAACGGACATACATGAAGACCATGAAATGACTCAACTTCAATGACGTAAGTAATGTTTTAGAGGTGAAACTTGATAATGAATTAAAATTTGAAGAATGCTATAAACGCGACCTTTGCTGCAATTTGTCATTCAGCTTTGAATACGTTCACTATCCCCCAATATTTACGCACGTGCTCAACGTACGTTGTTTTCAATTGTCCATGAATATTGTTGGTAACGGACTCCCATCCTTTTATGTTTTAAACATTATTTAATATACATTTGAACACTATGCAAACTATAAATTATGAAAGCGTTCCGTGGAGTGGGGATATTACTCTGAACCAGTGGCGGGTCTACGGTGGGGGGGACCGCTAAGGGGGATATAGCCCCCCTCCCCATTGGACCTGAACTCTCAACAGATAAAGGCATACTTTGCCACCTTAAACAGTTAATAAATTTGGTTACTATTTAATATGGCTAATTGTTGATTATTTATTTGATGAGTAGATCTATTTTATTTCAAAGATAATACTTATAAAATTTTTGTTGTAAAATCATTATTTTCAAACAGAAATGCTCCCCAGATTCCTCTCAGGTTAACCCCCACTCCCTTTTACTACGGTCTAGATCCGCCACTGCTCTGAACTATATTATATCTCACGATGCATTCATAAAAGTGTTGAAAATAAGCGAAACTTGAATGAATAATCATTTCCGCATTTCCGTGCTTTTGTCGCGGAGATTTCGTATCTTTTATGGGAAGGAATTTCTATTAATCACTTAATTTTTACGTGTTAATAAAACAAACAACTGACACTTATTTACTTACTTTGTTCATACTTCTGGAACGGAATTTAAAAAATTAAGTATCCTAGAAAATAGTTAATACGTATTTTCAATAGTATTTTCAGAAAATATGTCTTATAATTAATAAGCAGGAAAATAATTCTATAATTGTAGACAAAGAAATTCAAAAGTCTTTTAATATTTTGTTGTTGTTGCTATTTCTAAATTTCACAGTTTTTAACACCATTTTCTTTGATAGCTTACTGGAAAGAGATTGTGGAGTTTACTCCACTACACTACGTCTATTCAAAATTTATAATACTCGTAACAGTATAGTTTATGAATTGATAATATTATATAGTGAATGAATACTACGTTGTGGCCTTAGTGCTTACCATGATAAGATGAAACGTATTGATAAGATATTAAAAGATTTAATACCTTCTTGATTTAGAAAAACAATCACAAGATTAGAGATATCAGAACTCAAGAACTTCATCGTTACATAGGTCAGATTTCTCAGGGACAGTAAGAGGATTCTGCAGAGAGAATGTTTGACAATTCTTGGATACGATTCAACCTAGAATTATTCCAAATGATAGGAATAGAAATTTCAGAAGTCTGAAAGAAAAAAATACATAGAGATGTATGACGATAACTTATAATTTTAACAGCTCTAAAAATGCGAACACTATTAAATGACAATCTTAATTGCTAGTGTATGGAGTAACATTATGATCAAGATACATTTGTGTTTTATTTTTCGAAATTCCTAGATGTTATGCACTATAAAGAATATAAATAGAAAAGAGAGAATTAAATACATACGAGCCTTGCAATGGCATTATTTTCAGAGATGGTGGTCATGATAGCCGTGATGAAATACAAAACATTATATGGCTAAAGAAAAGAAAAATGAAACAAAATGGGTTAATTAATTTCTCATACAATGCAAAATAGTAAAAATCAATCTATTTATTTCTCATAAAACAGTTACAATATATGGTACAAATATACTACTTATAACAAGGAAGAAGATAATTAACTTTCTTTTTAGAAATATAGATCCCTCTGAGTCGAGGTAACCTTTCTAAATACAAAAAGCCCCAGGTGGTAGTGTTGTCGTTCAAGTCATCCCGGGTTCGATTCCCGATGGGGTCAGAAAATTAGTTTTTCACATTTATATCGCAGATCATATTGCTGTGACTACTGAAAAGCAAACCTTCCGTCCTATATCCAGCTCCTCCTAGTAGCAATAACTCTAACTATTACTAACTACTTCTACTAACCACGTGGGCCAAGTTGTTGGTAAACCCAGCTAACCGGCCCACCTATTAACAATGACCTACCACCCAACTCCTAACTCCTATCGCTCCATGTAGATAAGCTTTAATAGCACGCTACATTTCCCATTTACAAATATAACAATACTAAAAAATACTAAAATATTAAACCACTTAATCCTAGAATATCCGACAAAAATACTTGGAATATATCTTTGAATATATTACTGACATGATAATTTTTTTAAAAGAGTAATGATGCGTCTAAAACATTAAGAAATTCGATTTCGAGTTTTTTAAAACACTAACTGCGACTGCACTCTGGTCATGTTTTAAAACTTTTTGTGTAAATAATCGTTCTAGACTCCCCATTGAAAAAATGTTTGTTATATTCATCAGACGGATCATACAAAAAAGCTGAATGTCTAAAAGATAACGAAGTATTTTTATCTGTGAAGATAACAAAGTTCTCATTGTCAAACAATTCCGAATGAATCCGCGCATGATAAACAAAACAAAGAATCTGAACATAGAAAGAAGATGGAAAACAATAAATCGCAAAGGTTGTTCATTAACCCTTCGCAAAATCCGGAAAAAGTAAAGAAAATTAACAATATGTTTCCTTAGAATATACTCAATACTAATTTAATGCTATTTTCATGAAATAAATAATCTTGCAAATAGTTCTGTAGCAAAAACATTATTCTTTGGTGTATCCGCAAACCAAAAGTATTGGTCGTTTGTTCCACACCTGTCATAAAATTTCAAATTTTTCTATTGTATGTGCACAACATAGTGGAATTGTATACTTTAAAAAGTGATCGAGAATACACTCTTGCAATTATAGTCGTAATATGTATCATGATATCTGTGAAGATGGAATTTTGATACGCTTCAACATCAGTCGATCATTTACATTTAAATATTAAATTGATATTCCGAGTTTCAATGAATGTATTGTGGCTCATCCGTCCAACATTTACCCTAAGAAATATCGAAGTTGCGTAAAGGAATTGTGAAAATTTTTCTTGAACAAAGAACTCTCCCTTTCGGTTTAGTCTGAGATTTAAGACCAACTTAATAATAATAAAAATCATCATCATCATGCAAAATCTTCAGTAACACAGCAAAATGTATTGAATAATATCCGTTTAATAATTATATTATCAAAATCTCTTTGCTACGTCACCATGCATTTTTTTATATAAATCACTATTATTGTAGAAGTTTTTATTCACTTTCTGCATAGTGAGGATCAATAGAATACTCAAATGTAAAATACAACCACGAAATGTCGTTAAATCTTTATTATTTGTTGCCAGTATGTTTATTTAACGTTAGCCACTGTTAAGCAAAATGTTAGCGGTCTCTTTGCTCACAACAGTAATTACTGTTTATTATAAATATTATATATTTATCATACATTTAAATAGTATACGAAATTTTTACATTGAAATTTGATTGAGTTTTGAAATATTATAATTTATTTTTTAAGAAAAAATATGTAAACATAATATGTAAATATAAAAAGCTAGAATCATTGGAAACATTATTTTGCAGGTCAAGAGAAGTGTTAATTTCTTAAAAGTTCTGAAGGCGATATAGTCAGGTATTTTTGGAGTGCTCAAAAGAATTCTTATGTCGTATTCGTGAGGGTAATGGATTGTGAAGACAATGAGATATTCCAACCAGAAGAATACTTATTACCAATTTTTTATGATGTAGACCATAATAATATGACTATATTATTATGGTCTACGTCATAAAAATGATGTGTTACTGAAGATTTTGCATGATGATGATGATTTTTATTATTATTAAGTTGGTCTTAAATCTCAGACTATATTAATATGATCCCGGAAGAAACAGAGCTCAAACTCCTTGAAAATTTTCGTAACGGTGTGATTTCGTTGAAATTTCTCTAAAAGAATCATTGTCACGACCATTTTGGTGAATAGCAAATTACTGATATTAGAGTTGCATATTTATTACAAACAAGATATACTACTATTTGTTATTTATGTATCAAATTTACCAATATTTGTCTACCATTTATAAATTCACACAAAAAGTATGTTTTTATGAGAACCTTTTAATATATTTTTCTCAAATATGCACCCGTTACTTTGGCTCTTTACTTAAAACATAAACTAAAAGAAAAAATGCAATGCATCACAAAATTATCATTAATTTATTTATTGGATTTTAATTCATATTAATTGTAAAATTCATTGATAATTTCACGTCATATTTTGACAGAATTATCAATTTTGTGAAACCGTAATGTCAAAAAAGTGTTTAGAATTTCGTCCGTCCGTCTGTGCACACAAAATTCTAACGAAACGTATTGTTCATTTCCATTCGTATTTCGTATGTAAAGTTGTATTTGTTTCTTAACACTGCATAATCCCTAATCCTTTTCACCTTTGACATAAAAAAGACTTCCTACGAAGTGCAGAGCACACTTGGAAAATTCTAAATGAAAATTCGAATAAAAAATATTTGTGTCCAGAAAGTGTAATAAGAATGTACTATATCTGCAATAGAACCCTGCCTCTGGTTTACTAACCTAATTAGAAAAATAAATGGTCAAATTACTGCCACACAGTTTCAAAAAGAGATTCCATTACCTTTCCAGTCACTAATAAAATTAATCCTTCGGATTTGAAAGCATCCCTTGCAGGTGTTCAAATTTGTGGGAAAACTACGGGTGACAGTTCTCGAGGGTAGCGGGAGGATCAAATTGTGACTATCGAAAACTGAATAGTTGGTTATTAACTATCGATAATGGTCGATAGTCGAAACTATCAATGGTTATCGATAGTGTCATCGATAGTTTTCCACCACTAATGTGCCACATTCGTAATTTCTTATGAACTCAATCATGGACTTCTATTGTTTATCTGCTGGTCTTTCTGGTTTAGATTTAAGTTGTGTCCTTTCATAAACGTGACTGATTAAAAATATTTTTATTAAATATGTCGTAACATACAATATTGTTTTAATTCAAAGAAATTTACTTGATTTCATACTACATTTTTATTCAAAAGGAATGGCAACGCCGTGCTGTCTCACAATGTCAAACGTTCGAGGGGAGAGTTGTTGTGTCGGGACCTTGTAGAATTGGGGCTTTCCAGTTACTCCAACTGCTAACTGTATTCGACTATTCCATTTATGAAAAAAAGTTGACTGTAGTTAACTTCGCTTGTCTTCGCTGAGGAGGAGAGTTGAGCGCAGTCAGAAGATTCGATTTAAAAGAATCGCCAAGTAATTCATTGTTTATTAAGCATTTTGTGACCGTTTACCTCACAAAAAGCATTTCAGTAACCCAACGCGCATGTGCGAACTCAGAAGTCGACTTCTGCACCACTTTTCCATTCGCGTTTCCGAGCGAAGTTGACTACTGTCAACTTGTCTGGTTGTGGCTGGAAATCTGCGCAGTCTGATAGATCGCACCAAAGTGAACACGAAAGATCGATAGTTCTGTGATTATCGAGAGATTGAAGTCTGCCTGCGGACTACAGTGCTCGCAACGAAAGAAAAATAGTGAGGGAGGAGCCTAAAGACCATGTGAAAGCCGAGGAGCCGATGTTACTTAATAGCATTGTGGTGTTGCCGACTCTCCCTCTCGCTGTAGACACGTGAACTTTTTACGCATGTCAGCTGAATCTGAGTAATTTTACGTCCGGATGCCGCCGCATACATCAACCGATTCGCACAACAAACAGTAATAGATATGCCAATAGTGACGGACAGTGGGCTTGATATGTGACCCTCGGCGTACCTGACGCTGCCTTAAGTTAGATTTTTCACGGATTATGGCCTTGTGTGGGTGCCATGGCACGCCGTCTGGAACGGGTGGAGCTACGCAAGACCAATCCTTACAGCGGGCATATAACAACATAGCACATTCGCTCCATTGGTTACATCTCCTTACTTCTCTTTCGCCGCGAGAACCTTAGTTTTGATCAAGCAAACGTGTGGATATTAATTCGCCTAACTACATATTACACCCTATTATCGAACCCGGAACCAAGAAACGAGGACTGCGGCAACGAGGTCGTTTATCCACGTGATTCGCCGACTGATTCACCGACAAATATTTCTTCACATTATGAATACACACATATCGCTCTTCCTATTTATTTATACTGTAAATCAACCACGCCATCAGCAACATAAAAAATCTGTTTCAATCTTTTCAGTACAGTTCATCAAAGACACCTGCAGCAGTGGTTTGTACACAAAAGGCACCGTCAGTCGCAGTGTTCATTGTAAGATGCTGAGAAGTTCACTTCCTGGGTCGCGGAGGCCATTGATAAGACGAGTAGCTCTCACGTGCAATGACAGACAACTCGAACGTCAAGAGAACGTAGTATTCCTCTCACACACGCCATGTCGCTCGATATACTTGTCTCCGTCACCGGATCCTAGTGCTGGCGGATCGAAAATTTTAATTTTAGAATGCGGGGGGTGGAAGGGGATTAGAAATTATGATGGGAACCGAAACACGAATACCCGTGTGGAGAAAATATGAAAATTCGGAAGTGAAATATGTTTGGAATCGTTTTGAGTCTCGAAAGTCGAGACGTGGTTCATTTGCGACGAAGATGCAACATCGTTGTGTAACACTGGGGGCATTTGGAAAACATGATTACGGTTTTGTAACGGAGTGGTAAAGAGTGAGAATATTCATAAGCAATTAAGAGAAGTAAAATTATTTACATAATAATTATTATTAATGTAATTGCGACATAAGACAGACTTATGTCGCAAGCGAAATAAGACAGACTGAGAGCATTGACCATATATCTGGCTGCACCTCTTTGACTCAAAATGATTAGTTACACTGCCACAATCAAGTATGTAACATGGTACACCAAGATATACCTCATATCCTTCGACTTGTTTCAGAACGTACACCGTACTAAAAATATCGACCAGAGCCGGTGCTACAGAATGATTAAGTCAAATTGTTCTATGACCGCACTCTTTTGACATGCAATACCGTGGAACATAGTAAATTACACATAACAATCATAGACAAAACCGAAAATACAACCGTTATTGTCGACATTGCAATCCCACTTGCCCGTAATATACAGAAAACCTACGCTGTGAAACAAGGAAAATATGCAGACCTGGCATATAGCGTTAAGAACTAGTGGACGGTAAACAAAGTGCATATTCTGCCCTTAGTCATTTCCAGCATACACAAGAATATACGTAAAAATCTCATAACCGTAGGGATCAAGAAGGGAACTGCATACCTTATCCAGAAGTCAGTCGTGCTTATCACCTGTCGTATTGTCAGGAACGTCCTCAGCACTGATCTATAAATAAGTTTACTCACAATTGCTTAGAACTGACCCACAATTGATGAAGACCGGAATGGTCCGTGATAGAAACACAGAAAACCAATAATAATAATAACTGAAGCCACAAAATTTCCGACTTGTGCAAAAATCAATTATCTTAAACTCATCTCGCATAGCTTGGTGATTCTATATATGTGATGTTTGATGATGACAACTTCATGTTTCTCTCCAAAACAAAATTGCCGTAAACATGGTTACGAAGAGTCGCTCATTCTTCAAACCACAAGAAACCAACACAAAGTCGTGAACAAAATTGAAAATAAATAATAATTGTTATTGCATAGTAGTCATAGTCATATTGAATAATAATCATTGCAGTAACCAACACTTACAACCTACAAATTACTTACTTATAAAATTAAAAAAATATGAAGATTTGAAAACAGAAATTCTTCGCTTATGTAATATCGAGACTTTATATATAGTTTCTATAGTCCTGTCCACCACTGGAGTCATCCCTCACACTCTGCATCTGAGCATCAATCGGTTTCATCTTCCAAAAAACATATTTCTAACATTACAAAAAGCAGCCATCCTTAACACCTGTAGAATAGTTAGAAGATTTGTAAACTGTGACTTTGCTTGAGGTGAGGATGCTTGGTGCACCCCGCACCTCACCTGAATCCAACTACAAGTTGTAAAAGTAGTTCAAGAAAATTAATAATAATAATATTTTATGATGCGAGAATTTCCATCAGAGAATTTGAGAAAAGGAGCAAACAGAAAGATTTGAAAAACTAGGTTTACCACAACCATACAAGAGGGACAAGACAACAGTCAACCGAGCCCAATCCCATTTTGGTGTGAGTGAAAGTCTTCCAGCAATACTGAGAGAAAAACACGAAGTTGATAATAACAAAACTTTCAACTAGTATATTTCAATCAAGGAATTCTTTATGAGTTTACTACGTGAGAGGAAATTCTCAATTAATTTCAGTTGAAGAATTTAAGAAATTGGTTAAGATATAGAGTGATTGTGAGAGGCGTCATTTTCTGGAGAATGAGACAGCTAATCGTACAGCTAGGAAAGAAAAAAATTGACTTCAAATGTTCGAACTGGAGGTAAAAACACACAGTTTTTGGTTTTTGGGTTGTTATTGACCCTCAAAATTAAATGCTCATAAACATTGAGTTCGGATATATTCGACGTTTCTTCCTGGGAATCGGAAGTGATGGCACAAATTATTTAAGATGTCATCAGGCAAAGTGTACGAGGTACGTAATTCCAGAGTATTTAGTGTAAATATGTCGAATTATCACCATGGATATTTTTTGGAAATTTTCTTGAACCATCTATGGTTCATTATTTCTATAGGAAGCATAGTACTCGAAAGAAGTGCGAGGAAAGGAATATTTCTCGTAAATTTGTCTGAATTATTATCAAAAAGTTCAAGATTTGGAGGCGTTATTTTTCTAAATACTTTTCTGCATTCATTTCACAAATTGTTCGCGTAAAGGAAGAAAAGTGATTAAAATGTGAAAGAATATTTTACGTATATGTAAAAGTCTTTGAAACAAATCGAGACATTGTTGTGCTTTTTTGATCTTAAGGTGTATATTGAAATTTTATAATTGTAATCCGAAATTAACTCTTAAAACAGTAGGAGTGAATGAATCAGCATTTTTCTTTATCACACAAGCAGTACATGAGCGCTTTCAATGACATTCCAACAATCTGAGATTAAATGGAGAATTTATGTATCATCATGATCATGATCCAGTAGTAGTTTGAGAAATAAAAAATAGTTTACACAACAAATAATGAGTTTTGATAGGATGGAGCAAAATGAAAGTTACGTTTTAGGAGAAATTTCACCTTCATTGCGATTTCAGATCACGTGACTTTTTATCTTTAGGTTCAGAAAATTGTTTTCAACGAACTTCACAGAATCCATAGACTGTGAGAAATAATGCGTTTGATAAAGTTTGGAAATAGTGTTTCTAATGATATAGCTATTATTCATTCTTTCACATCAATTTTACTTCCTAACCGGGATCTGAATTAATAATTGACATTACAACAGTTAAGGATGTGAAAGAACATAAAATAATTTGTTTTTTTTTCACTTATTTTCCTTTATTTTATTCATACGAAGATGTATTGAAATTGTCATGACTACAGTACAAATCCAAGTATCCGGGTCAATTTGTACTCGGTACGATAAATCAAATATCCGGATAATGGGGTTTCTTCCAACAAAGAGTTTTCATATCGCAAAATGACAAAGAAATTATTGTTAAACAAAAAGCAAAAACCACATCTCAATATACAACTGAAAAAAAAATGTATAAATTTGAATTTATTGTCAAAAAACAGTACAAACTGCGTATGACCACGTGGAGGGAAAAAAACTAATTTACTCTCCGGAAGCAAGCAAGGGACCATCCCATCAATTCCGATCAAGGGCCCTAAGGCCCTAATGGTATAATAGCTTTATAGGGGTTACAGTTTTTTAAGTAAACTAAAAGAACACCATAGTTAGTGTATAGTAATTAAGAGTACGACGACTTTTTCTCCTATCCATATGGATTATCGGTGATCACTATGATCGGATAATTGAATGAATTGTCCATCTAAGTCTGCATTGTAATATAATGTAAGTACTTAAACACGAACAATTAAAGCAGCTTCGTGGAAAACATAAAAAAAAGATTCCACTAATTACACAATAATACACTAAAACACTTAGAACAATTTAAAACTTGGTAAAATATTATGTCGTTTCCATACACACTGGTATCTATCATTTTTTAAGTATTATTGTTTCGTTAGTGGAATCTTTTTTTATGAATTCTACTGAGATTTGATTTTAAGCACTTACATCGGATAATTGAAGTTGTAGTGTATATTTGTTGAATTTTATTGTCCCTGTGACTTGTCTCAATTTGTAACTCGTCCGCACTAACGTGTTTCCTGTAGTGATCTGAGTCCTGTGCTATAAAACACATTGATTGCGATCTTCTTCTGTGAAGCGTACCAACAAGGTTGTGATATTATCGGAACGGCAGTCTTGGTTTTCCCGTTTTGAAGAGAAAACTGCGTTAAATTAGTCAGAGACTATCTGAACCGATTTCAGATCTATTCACTCCAAAATACATCAAGAAATGATGGAAAATAAACTGCGGACACGTGGGAAACATAAACAGGCAACATTAGATAACGTGAGACGGCGATCGATACTTAAATAAGAATGATAATGTTTTCGCTTTCCAACGGGAGTTACTTCTATTTATCTTCATCAACACGGATAGATAATAGAATGTCTGAATGGAGGAAAATTACATAATACATCTCCCAAGTCAACATACTATGCTTTAATATCCAAACCTATTATATGAGCACGTATCATTGTTCAACGGTTCCGCGAGTTTGAAAATCTCTTGATGAAATAGGCTCTCCATAACATTAGTCTTTTTTTGGAGTGAATACAATAAATAATATTTTCACGTAATATTTTTCTTAGGAAGAAACTTTAAGTCTCCAATAATTTGTAATCCAGGAAAATGCGATTAAGGAACTTCAATTCACAAAAAACTTAAAAGAATTTTCTACAACTTGTATCATATAACAAACATAATTTTGACATTTCTAGTGATACATTTCAGTGATACATTTCTTAATAAAACATATTCAGAACGTTATTAGAAAAATGAGATGCTATATATTTTAGTTACTTTTACTACATTTTTTTGGTTTTTCTTTAACCAGGTCTTGAATATTTGGAGTGTATGATTGACAGCAACTTCCTACCAGTACATATTTTAAATTACAATAGGATGAGGAATTTCTAGGTCGAGTTTTATACATATTGAAATGAGCAAAAGTCGAAAACATTTAATCAGCAAAGTCTTGTTCGAAGCGAGAATACTTCTGTGTTCTACACTAAAGAGTCAAGACATATTTATCCCTACTCTCAAATATCTCACACACATTATTTTTCTGATGTTGTGTCTCTAATGGCTTAAGTATTAATTAAAGTTATTTCTTTGTGTAAATTAATTTTTGTGTCAATTATTATTGCTTTGAGTTCAGTTTCTTTGTGCTCATATTCCGAATGATTAGCCTTGTAATGTCGGAGTAAATTAAACCTCTTAATGTGCATTCATATCTTGTCACGAACAAAGAATTTGACATATCCCCCAGAATCTACTAAAATATACAAATATTCCCATTCAGAATTACGAGTATTTACTTTCAGAAAAACACTTCTTCCGCCATACCGCAAGAGCCACTGCGACTCACGACTTCACAGCAGCGCTGTTTCGTGCGCTCCACCTGTTGGTGCTGCCGCTCAATCGTCGTTGCTCCGAATCGGCCTGTGTGAACGACCCTGATCTAATATGTTCTCATATCCGAAGAAATTCGTTTATGTACAGTAGTACCCTGTTTATCGGAGCTAAGTGCGTTCGGCAGTCTTCCGGGTATTCGAAAATCAGGTTAATTAAGCAGATAAACGTCATTAGTAAGATGAATAAACAAAACAGTAAGATATATTTGCACGTCTTATGAAATTGTTTACAAGTTTTGCCAATGTGACTATAAAGAGAGCGTGTTTGAAAAAAAAAATGTCTTTCGATTTGGTAACGCAAAAAATATTGCTAGGGTGATATTGATTAAAATCATGAATGGCTAAGGATGGTACTGAAATAACAAAAATCAGATTTAGAAGGGGGAGAAAAATCAAGTGGTGCAAAACCATTGCACATACTTTCTCATACACGTTTCTCAGTTTGCACAAAAGAGTGACAAAAAATTATGTGAAGAGAGGGTTATTTTTGACATGGTCCTCTATATTTTGGTCATTCTTAAGGTTATTGTATTCGGAACTATTATACAAATCCTTTAACTGCCATTGCCATATAAGCCGTCTGCAATATGCAAATTCAGACGTTTGGTTTTTGGAGGAGGTTAGATAAATAGGATATATACACTTTAAATGATATATAATTTATTACGATATTATTCATGCGAATTACAAGAAAGATTATCTTATTTATTTATTTATTTATTATTTAGTACTTATTACTTATCTTGTGCAGAGGTTCAGTCCATGAGGCCGGCTCTTCCACATAACCATGACTTGGGATAGGGAATTGGTATGTAGGGACGCTGGGGCACTTGTGATACTGAACCGATAAAATAATGTGTTGTTTTAATTGAAAACTGGGATGAAATAATTACATTAAATACGAAGATAAATTTATGATTGTATGAAACCAATTCTGTGTACCTAATTCGAAATTTTCGAAGATGTTACTGGTATATATTCTGAAGTGAGCTTTTGACAATGTAAATTTTAAATATAATTTTAAGTATAGAGTAACTATGTCTTATGAAAATCAATTATTAGTTTATTCTATGAGTGTACAAAAATTAACTAATTAAACCATTTTGAAGAATACAAAAACTCTCTTTGGGAATATTATTTCGGTCTGAATAATTGTGCTAATGCTCTTTAATATGAAGAAACTTTTTTCATTTCAAAATTACCGTCAGGTTATAAATATAATTTGGAAACCGGGATTCTTATTTTATCATCCCTCTTGTTCCTTATTTACTTACCTACTCGTAGTCGTCTGCTAACACACACACTCGGAGCAGTCCCGTGGTCATTCGTGGAATCGGTAATAAACCGCCTGCTTGTTAGATCTCTCGTGGGGGTAGCGCTATCTAGGTGCGCATCTCATCCCCGCGAGTGGAATCCCCGCTACCACCCCTTCCATCCCCCGTTATCTCCACTACCCTCCTGTGTCCCCTCTTCCATGGCGAGGACCACGCCTAGCCATTACTTTCCCCCATGGCCAATTTCAAGCAGATGACCCCCACTGGATCAATGGAGAGGCAGGTCGTTTTCTAGGATCGTAAACGGGTTCATGAGCACGGATACTCGACTTCATCTCGTGGAAATGACTGTGCCGCCGCTGCTGCTTTGAGTCTATCGTACGAGGCAGATTCTAGAATCATTAGGATCATCAGGATGAGAGGAGAAGTATTATCTCGGCTAATTTAATACTAAGCAGTGCATTTCCTGTGTTGATACATTCCGGTACGCCTATCGGTAAATTTTGAATTGAGATAAATTGTGGCAAAACTTTGAGTTCATTGGTTAAAAGTGTGTCTCTTGGAACTGTGCTTGATGTTCGAATTATTGTGTCAGAGAGGATCAATAGAGTAACTACCATCGATAGATGTCTAACGAATTATAAAATAAATCACCCGGTTCGATATGACTAATCTTTCATCCGTACGTGCTTGTCGTTTAAAATTTGGGAAATTTCCTCGAATGAATTAAGTTACGTTTTATATTCGTCTCTAGTTTGGGTTAATTACATTATTCCATGTTTTTTTTTCGTTTTAGTTACTTTAATGCAACCAATTACCTGGTAGTTTGAATATGATTCCAAAGAAACTGTAATCTGCGAGTTCAGTATCCCGCATTTACGAAGTCCCCATTGCGTACCGGTAAACTTTCTTAAAAAAGCAACAACAACAAAAATCACTGAAGCTAATTAATGCGGCGATGTACTTTACGCATGAGAGGTATTTTGAATGCTGTTTATAATGTGTTACAAAGGTTAATATGATTAACCCTATTAAATTGGCATTCGCTACCCTTCTCATCAATGAAGCTGATGCACTGAGGCAATCACTGATGAAGAGATCTTATGGTTTTATAAATCAAATACTGTATGACTAGTATGATAGAATGACTACTTATTTTTCATACAATGAATTGGTATTCTAAAAGATGGCATTATATAATGAGAAGAGAGAAAATTTTCTTATTAATACGACGTGACTGAAATTGTCATGAAAGAGTGGAAAAAAGATTTTAACATAAAATCTATTTTGGCATGAGAAATAAGAAAGAGTTTACAGGACACAATAGAAAGTGGTTTACTTCTGGACCACTAGCAAAGAAAGTTTTGCATGGTCCTGGAGATTACAACACGTTCTTATAAGAACTTAAAACAGGGACGATGATCGGTATGTATTTGTGGAGAACGAACTGAGAGAGATGATCATGGGATAGTGTTTTGTACGGGAACGATAAGGCATCATACATTAAAAAACAGAAGGAAATAAATATAATTAATGTAAGAGAAAAAAACAGATAAGAAGAAAATTTTGAATATTTGGGAAATATACAACAAATATTGGATGCGGAAAAGATATATCCAAGGAGAGGTACTATATCGTACTTCAACCTCTAAGCTGTGAAGTAGGAAGCAAACAATAAGGAAAGAAAACGTCAGTGGAAAAAAGTGAGGTATAAGCAAATATTAAAATTTACGAAATTGAAAACTAAAATAATAAATAGTTATGGAATGTAACATGATAGAGACACAACTACGACAAAAAACATAAATTAAATTCACTACATTATAGTCTCATCATAAAAATACTATAATTCTTCACAATGATTTTAAAATTGTACAAAAGCAAATCTTGAACGCCAAATATTGCCCGGTTTTTTCTCCTGTCTTTGGGTCTTAATACTTTTAAGAATACAAAAATCGGAATTGATGGAATGGTCCCTTACTTGCTAACAGAGATTAAATTAGCTCATTGCCTCTTACGTGATCATAAGCAGTTTTTGTGTTTCTCTGCAATAAATTATTTATTATACATGTATTGAAATTTATTAATGTCATTCCATGTCAAATCAGTCAATTTTCTGAAACTTGAACCTCATATTTTTCTAATTTTCGGTACCCTTGTATTGTCCCCCAAACATTTCAACAGAACATTTCCGATTTTTTTGCTTTTGATTTTTGAGTTATAGAATATCAAAGATTCAAAAAGCGATATATACAGAATAGGTATCACTGCTTGATATATCCAAATCAAACTTCCTCACAGACATACCAGTCAAGTTTATTACAATTTGCTTGCGACGTTTTGGGTCCTCAAATGGGTATCACTTTTCAAGAAATTACAACCAAGAGGCATGCTCGTACCAGATCATTTCAGATTTACCGGAACACACATAACCTCAATGGGCAGTGCCTTATTGTGTTGTGAACTGTATTGACTTAGGACACGCACATTGAGGTTATGTGTGTTCCCGCAAATCTCTAATGATCTGATATGCCTCTTGGTTTTAATTTCTTGAGAAAGGCTACACATTTGACGAGCCGAAACGTCGTAAAAATATTTAATCAACATGACTGGTTTATTCGTGAGGAAGTTTGTTATGGTCATTCCAAAAACGTCCTATTTTGACAACGCACAGTTCGTTTTAAACATCCGTAGTTTTAAAACTATAATAGCATTATAGTGTCGAAGAGAGCTAAAATAGGATTTGTCCTCTTCAGTGGCAATTTTTAATGGCAAATTTTTGTAATAAATAACGTTTCCTGGTCCGTGTACCATATTATAAGAAATAAATGACAGCGGGATAATATTACCAAGAGACGGTGGGATCATATTACTTGAAATAAAAGAGATTTCCGCTTCACAACATGAACGCAACAATTAGAAGGCGTGTCCATTTGTAATCAAATAAAATTAATTATTGAGAATCCATTACTGGCCGTGAGAAATTGTCTTCCGAGATTAAAACAGATGGACGGAAGAACGCAGAAACCGAAGCCAATAAAAACCAATCCCGTAATTGATATTCTTGGTTATAAAACATGTTCTTGGTCGCGTCGACGCACTTTCGCCGCCGGTGATAAAGCGTGGACAACGTGCCCATCACTCACCTACCGCGCCATAAAGCAGACAGTTAAAAGCTTTGCGGCATTTAGCGAGAAAGATTTAAGCTTGTAATGGAGGTGGCTGAAATGTGGCCTTTCCCCCTCATCCGTTCTTCCGCAGTTATCCGACTCGATACAGCTAATCGACAGTTCAGTACATCGATTAAACAAAGCACTTTCATGAATCGAGGTAAAACCAAGTAAGATTCAGGGTTTTTGTTCTTCCAAAGTGTAAGCATCTAAATATGACTTTGTTATTTTCATTTATTAATTTTCCGAAAATTTTCCTTGTCTTTGACAAAAGCCATTTACGATGATCACATTTATGGTTATGTTACGTCGTAAAGTCGTCTTGCTTTGTCACCCTTTTATTTACAAAATACATCCCTTTAAGTTTCTCTCCTTGATTATGTCAAATCTTTATTGTGGAGGCACTCCATATTCCTTAAAATTTGTACATCTAATCTTGCAAAACTTTTTAAAAATTCTGATCTCTCCGCGCTGTATAATTTGTAATCCCATTATATTCGAGGTGAACTCTCCTCACCATTCCGACTGTTCTGACATTTGAGACAATCCTAAAAACATATAACAAACAATTTGAATACATCGAATAAACAATTTGAAAGGGTAATTTAGGAAAGATTTAATCCCGTAATGAAGAAAGCAGGGCGAATCCACACAGGATCCATTTTCAGGATGTGAGGATCGGGAAATGGGGACCTATATGGTCGTGATAAAATTCTCGTTTGCTGTTGAATTACTACTTAAACGATATATCAGAAAGGAACCCGTCAACTTGAAGTATTAGAAAAGTCCATAAACGTGAAATTTTTTTAAGGTATTGAATGTTTCCTAGTTTTAGACTGAAAGGGGGAGGACGAAGGTATTGCAATTCTTCTCGTTCCCATATTACAATGGCGCTCTTGAAACAGGACAGTTGTGTACTTCTATTTAATCGTTTTAATTACTCATGACTTTGTGTGTAACAGAAGACGGAATATAGAATCATATGATACGTTTTTTTTTGCGCCTTATGAATCTCAAAGGATGGGCCATCGTGATTCATCTCCTCGAGGCGACGTCGGCAAGATGTGAATACAGAGTGAAAATATGTCACTCATACTTTCTTCTAACAACACGTATTGCACACAGACATAAATGGGCATGGCTGGGCAAATAAACCTCTCCAGTTTTGGTTTTGGTCGAGTCGGTTCCGGCTGTGAAGTCGGTTAACCCGAAAAGCAGCCCATTGATATGACGTAACAAATGTTATCAGAAACTCTGTCGTTTTCTGTCTACACCGACTCGTAAATCAGAATACTTTTTTTTTTCGACATTCAAAATATTTTTATTTAACTTTATTTGTTTTATAAATCTAATTAACAAAACATTAAGAATGTCCCAAAAATTGAGTAATAATCTACAAGCACTTGGAAGAATGACCTTGAGGTTGACGATCCCAAAAGCCCCACATCCCTTGGCTTACCGATTGCGGTGTTTTAACCGGTTCAGCTGTCAGGTAAAGTCAAAATTATTGTGGATTACCATAATTGTAGCAATTAAATTATCCATAAACTACACCACTATTGTGCAGGGCCCATTGTTTGATGAATTCCTCAACTCAAACTCTGAGATACGAGTTTAAACCTTGTCATGAGTGACATTATTAATACGGAAAATTAGAGCAAAACTTCGATTTCTAAACGGGTCTCGAACTTACAACTTGCGTAACGCATTCAAACACTCCGAACCGACACACGAGTCCTATAACTAGATTGATAATGCCGTTGCTATTGGTAACCTGAAAACGTCCCAAAAAAATGATACGTCATTGATATCCGATCTCGTAACGTTCCCTTGCAAAAGACGTTCTTGAAATCCCCAGAACATTTTAATATTTATTTTGGTAGGGGTGTATTTTTCAACATGAAAGCATGGTAAGGTCTAAGATGGTTATTCGACTCTCATTAACTTAATGAATATATCATTTAAAAAACAAAATAATAGAATTGTAAAAATGAAAGATAAATATAACCGTAATTAGCTGATGAATACTCTCAATTGCTATTTTAGTCTCTTACCTTTTGAAAAGATAATCTATGGTATCCTAAAAGCGAAGATCCGTACGAGTCATTGATCTCATATTCCCATCTATTAAGGCGCGTAAGATCAATCAATGATAGTGGAATTATCATTTTTGTCTCTGTTATATCACGGAATTCATCATTCTTTAGGTCTCATAATGTAAGTTCAAAATTTGCTACTTTCAAAAATATGATACGATTTCTTGGTAGCATTCTTCTCTTTAAAATGACTTCTCATAATTTTCAATGGAAGTAGCTCCAAGATATGCGAGGAGAGGGAGCTTCATCTCGGGCCTGAGTCCACAGCGAATGCAAAAGAGACGCAGTTTTGACCTACAGACATAGTGATACGCCAAAATAGCTCTCTAGAAAGTCATATCACTTGGCAGAAGGCTCTTATTGTGGTGCAGCCGGTGCTGCCTCAGAAATAGACATTTTTAGATGTTTCTCCAGAGGGAAAATTGTCAAATTTCTTGTTCACTCACATGTCATGCGAAAATATCATCTGCACTAGAAAACAAATTTCTTTGTTCATTTGTCACTCGCTGAAATAGTTTGGAAAAGGGAAGTTCCGCTTGAAATGTTTTTATTTAACTTTAACTTTTCTGAAAACGAAAACTATTTTTCAGAGGTTTAAATTGGTCACCTTCTTCTACGCGGGTCACACCACTCAAAAGTTAAGAGATTTCATTTCCTGAATCCACTCCCCCGAATAGGTATAAAGAAATGTCGATGTTTTTAAAATTTAATGTTTTTCTTTCGTAGCGCACGAAGCTATAAATTGAAACCAATATTTCTAACTTTCTACGAGAGTAAATAATTTTTTTAGCTAATTTTGAACTTCTCGAGAGTGGCAAAGGTATATTCTAACCTGCCATTACTCTGATAAAGGGTATATAAGTTGAGTCGATTTGCCGGTAATTTTAACTACTGTTACACGGCGTCTCCCGAGCAGCCCCGGCATCGACATCACCCGGACAGCCCCAGAAACGATGCGTAGGAACAGAACAGCAAAGTCACTCGCCGATTATTTGTCGCTGTGACCTGCCTACGGTTCTTGGAACGATTTAGAATTTTTAAGAGCTGCTTGTTACCAACACCCGGGCTATGGACAGGGAGCAATGACTCATTGTGGCTCGTGATCGCGGGAAAAAAACTTGGTCGTTTGAATGTTATTTGAATTTATTGGTAGTGACCGCGACGTGCGACCCATTTGGCGCGATGCCTACCTCGCTTCTTTGCTTGTTGAGAAACGACACCGGGGCATGTCGTCGTGGTCGGTGGATGCATCCAAGCACACCAAAGGATTTGCCGCTAATTAGGTGAGAAAGAGGGAAAATTGGAATCTCTATGTTTCAGTGCAGGAAAATCGTTTCTTAATTTGAGCAATTACTAATCTTGTCTCTTCTCTACTGCTCCGACTTGGGAGGTCGCCGGTGTGCGTACAGTGTGCTGGGGGCGATGCTTGTGCAGTCCAAGAAAGTAAATGCCGGACCAGAATCTTTATTAATGAACACTGAACAGCGATGTTCATTTGAAGTAAAGTGAATGCGTATGACGGTTCGGTACAGAGAATCTTAATTTAGTGTCCAGAAGTGTTTTGTAGACAAGTGAAAGTTTGTTTCTTCAAATTATTTGTCCGATTGGTTATAGTAACTACATGTAGATTAAATGTATTTTTCTTTGCATATATCATTTGTTCTTATAACATTTGTTTTCAAGACTATAGTGATTTTGTGAGATTCAGGCCATCAGATACTTGCTTCCACCTTGCTACATGATTTTGGGTGAAGGAATTTGGACTTGTAGAGGTCTCTGAACTTAATCTATGTGTTAATAATATATATTTATATATAATATACCATTTATTGAAATTTTTTTGATTTTCGTATATTCTTTATCTACATATAATTTATTTTAATCACAGTCACATGTGCAGTTCATCAACGTTTCGATCCTTAACATATACATAACTGAACATATGTGACTGGTAATTCGATTACAATAAATTATATTATCAACTATACCAGTGTATAATTCATATTTTATTACAAAATAATTAATTTATCTACATATTTCTTCGTTTGCAAACTCTTGACACCTATCTATGATCACCAGCAAGTTGAAAATTTAATTGTTTCTTTCCACACTCTTCCATCCCGGAACCTATGAAAGTAGAAATACTGGAACAGAAAATACATCTCCGCCATATAAAATTCCTAAATGGAGGAACAAGAGTCCCACTAATAAAATACTTATGCCATACTACGTTAAGTGTGGTGCAATATGAATGGCACTACTTCTTGAAATCCGATTAATGTGTTCCGATTTTAACGATAAAATGAAACATGAAATGAAAATCCTAAAATTTTAACGCTATTGGTATGGTCGCTGCATTGAACAACAACATGTACTTGTTTCCATTTGTTTTACTTGAACATTGAGTTCAGTTCAGTAAAAAATCAATTCTTATTGATTTATATTCCTTTATCTCTCCTTTCAATATCTTACTTTCTAGCTGTTAATAGGAAGCAATTATAATAAAAATTGAGAGTCTAATGAAAGGAAGCGTATGACTCGTAAAGAACAAATAATTATATTGCAGCTGCTCTGTGGGTTCTATACAGGGTGGCCAAAGGGACAGAAGGATATGGGATTAGAAGAGGCAGTTGCTAACAACTTGGCGAAGTCATGAGAGGTGGAGGTTGATAAAAGCAATGCCAGACTCAGCGAGAACTGCTGTTGAGCTCTGAGCCTTGCAATTATGTCAATCAATGTGCTTATATTGAAGATTCAAAGAAAAACCTTATACCAGCTATGCCCAAAACAAATACCTTATTCCAAAACTGTTTTATGGCTTGCGAGTATTTTCGAGTATATTTTAGATAAAATTGTTCACCAAACGTGGGGAGGCACAACTATGTTATCATCCACCAGCAGAACTATCCGGAGTTGCCCGGAATTTGAAAAGAAATTCAAAACAATAATTACTGGATATTCAAAATTTAAAAACAATTCACAAAAAAAATGAAAAAAAATTCTTCACTTAAATAAAAATTAATATTTTTTCCCTACAGAAGGTATAAAAACATCTGTCAAAAGGTCTAGATTTTTTTATCTCTTTTTTCCTGTTTTTCTTATAATATTCTAAATTCATGTGTTAGTTTCCATATTTATCTACTTCCGTGATACTCGACGGCTGATCCAATGGAGATGGGGACACGGGGGATGCGTGCCCCTTCCAAAAGAGATATAAATAGTAATAATAAAAGAAAGATAGTTTTACTTCGAGAAAAAAGTATTCGATAACTTAATGTTTTACAGGTGTTATAATAATTTTTTTAATATCATTATACGATTCATGATTGATCGAAAAAAATTACAAAGTATCGACCCTTGACTCGAAGAGTTTTCCATTGAAATCAAAAATTTTCAGGTGTTTCCGCGGGATTCTCTTTTCTTGCCAGCGCATTAAACGTATTGCTTCAGTATTACCACATTCATTCTTGCTTTTAGTATCTCTGAATTCGTATAATTTCACAGGTGTTTCAGTTTTAAATAGATTTTCGATATGTTTTCAGTTCATGTGAATTCCCGTTATATTGAGTAAATTTGAAGCAGAGAAAAAGCTTGTTAGCAGGAACGCCCAAAGTAAGAATTTGATTAAAAAACCGAATCCTTTCAAAAAAGTAATGTTAAGGTATATTTATGAAAACTGCAGTTTACGTTAATGCGTTAATTATGGATAATAATGTCTTAAATTACAATTTCAAGAAGTTACTTTTTAAAAATTCCGATGGAGATACCCGCTCACACTGGTATTTCTCTTTCTGGACCTCTCCTGAAATCAAATCCTGGATCCGCCCCTTCTGATAATACTTCACTTTTCAAATCAAAAATTAAATACCACGAAAAAACACCAAGTACGCGGAGTTTTCACTATTGTATGCTGCTATGCACGTAATTACGAATCATTTTAAAATCTATACGGAATGAACATATACATTGCTCAAAAATTAACAAACCTCATAGTTAAGACCTCTGAATTCTTTCGTTTCATTTTTTTTTCAGTATGTATTTGATAACATTGTTCTTCACAGCCTTTATATAATTTTGCTTCTACGATTTGGTCACGTAGATTATACACTCAGTGGATTGTTCGCATCACGTATTGCAATTGAACTCTCGTGGAGATATTGGCAGGCTTCATAGTCAAGAGCCATGCGAGTGAAGGTTCACATCTATCGATTAGCAGTCAATTTTAATTGTTTGTCTGCTCTTCTAATTCATCAATATTAACCACAATTTGCATTTTAATTTCAATCACCCTTAAGAAGAGTCCTTTTCGATTCCAAATAATTTTATCGATTAATTTTTCCTTCTCCCATGCCACAGACATTCCAAATCACTTTTATTAGTATAGATGATACCAAAATTAATAGGTGACGTGGCATGTCTGGTGAAAGAAAATAGAAAAATCTGTTTGCAATTATTCCGTCATACATTACAACATGAGCACATTGTATTTTCATTCTAAATATTTAAAATACTTTTTAAACATAAAGACGTTTATTCAATTTTTTTACCTTGAAATAATACGAATTTGACGATGAAAATCAATCGCGTTACAAAGAAATAAATATGACTCATTAGTTTGATTCGTCGTGGGCCTCCACCCCATGCCGGTCCAATCGATCGGAAGTGTATAGAAAATGACCCGCGAGCTTTAATAAGTTGACTGCCTTATACGCACTTATAGTTTCACTTTTCGAATAAATATTTCAAAGAAAATCCTTGGACTAAATACGCGTAAAAAACCTGGCATGCGTCTGGGAGCGGCAGCATTTAGAAGGGGCAGTGCCATTAATACTTTTGTTATTATTAATCTCGAACTTTCAGTGGTTGTAATACTTACTATTAATTAGCAATAGATCGGAAATAAATCTAAGAATTGGTTTTTGTTAAGTAGCTGCATTTATAACTTTTAAAATAAAATTTATGAAATATTCTATAGACAATATAACATAGAAACGCCTTTCAATTTATCATGCTTTGATAATGTTGCTAAAGCTCCACAATTACCAAGTGCAATATAACAAGATGCAAACTACTCAAGTCATGTGAGTATATCCAAAATAATACGATTTGGCAACCTAACACGAATTGTCCACTTGTACGAATTTAGATAATATCCAAATAAATATTAACAGGAGTCATAAAAGTGTCCATTTGTTGTAAAATAATACAAGTTATCTACTCAACAACTTACGACACAAGGTAATAGAACACCGCCACAAGAGCAAGTGAATTGGATTGATGGCCATGTTGACTATAGATTTAAGTTTAAAGAAATCCTTAAAAACTGCCAAAAGGCAAGGTACACTTATCGTCATCCTTGATGATGGCTTAGTAACAGCTTTAGCTACACCGTACCAACCTGTAGAGACCCTATACCAACATCAAGCCAGTTAGACTGATAATAAATAAATAAATAAATGAATTAATAATTTATTGTCAAGTGAGCAATTATAAACTTCTCGTGATCACGTATAGGACAATGAACTAATTTACTGCTACTACTTTACAATAAACTGATTAACACAGTGCGTTCCCGATATATTCTGAGTACTCGTGACTACTTTACATGACTTAGAGTATATTTTTGTTCTCTTTTTTAGGGTGGACGTAAGACATGATTTTACCTAGGGGAGTAGAATCTGCGACTGCCTTTGGGTCCTTTTAACAGAATTGATGAGATGGTTGCATCCAGAGAATAAATTAGTTTATTGACCTCCATGAGGTTATAAGCGGTTTATAATTGCTTGTTTTACAATAAATATAAAAAAATTAGTTGATGTTCTTGTGACTTCACATATTTCTTCATTACATATTTAAGCTTATGTTGTGAATGCTCTAGAGGAGAAATATAAAGTAAGTACTATATAAATTACATTACATTTACCATAGTTTTTATACGTATATAAATATACAATAAGAACAATATTGACCAAGACATTTCTAATACAATAAGAACAAAAATATTATATATAAGAACAGTAAAATCCTTGTGCAATAAGAACAATATTTGCCAAGATCTTTCTCTTCATAGTTAATATCCACCGATCAAGAGAGAACATACCCCCAGGGGTCTTACATCTAGTAAGTACGTGTTTGGCAAACACGGGGCCCCGAGCTGAGTCTGGCATTACTTCCACTTACTTGTGCTAGGCTCCTTCCTTTCTCCTTCCTGATCTCCCTTGGTCACCTCTTGTTCATTTCGATGCCGACGCTATTAAAGCTAGGGTATCTTTCATTTTTCTCTTGGTATATTTTAATTCAGGAGGGTTGTAATGGTTGAGTCATTCGGCGAGTCCCACACACAGGGAGAGTCATGTTGGCTCTCCTTAGTGCGTTACTGCATTTTCCCTACCTGTACAATTTTTTAGGGCTCTAATGACCTCGATGTCGACGAGCCGTAAGGCCCCCCCCCCAAAAAAAAGGAGAACATCAGATATATGCTGGGTATTCTATTAGAACTTCGTCGGCATGGAGGATGCGAACATGTGTCCAAGTCTCGGTATTACATTTTTTTCTTTAAAATAAAATGAAGCTTTCTATGTAATACTGACAAGAAAAAACACTGTTTACTACTCTTAGAACCAGGTAGTATTTGTATTTTGTATTTATTTGGTTTATTCTACATTCAGTTGACGCGAAATCTGTGACAAAGTTTTGATTTCTGTCTTATTAGTCTTATCTTCTCACATTAGTCTTTTCTCATATTGACCCAATATAACCAATGATCCTATATTGTCAGTATTTCTTCTTCCAAGTAGTTTTAGGTTTTTTTGTGAGATGGGTATCCAGTGCTAACTATCTCACGTATAATGATTAAGGTCCAATTTCACCAAATGTAGAATAATCGCGATTTCCTTATATGTGGTTAGGTAAATGGAATCGTGATTACATTTTATGCGTTTCACCAAACAAAACTAATCGTCGATTATGTTAATCAATTTTTCTGAAGAATTCTCTAGTTTGGTAGTAGTTTTTCAATGTATTATGAGTAACTTGTAGACAAATGAGGGGCGAAAAACGCCTCTTGTTGCTCACCAGCGCCACCAACGGACACCGGAGACAGTTGCAGGCCTCCCTCGTCCACTAAACATAACCTATAAATTGAACCAGGAGCAAACAAACAAAATGGACGCCATATATCTTGCAGTACTGAATAAAATCGCGATTATCGGTGGTAATCGAAGTGCCCCCGAGCGTTTAAGTGTAAATCGCGATTTTCTCGTAAATCGATGTTTGTGGAACGCTCATTTCGATAATCACGAACTAACTGCTCAGAAAATCTCGTTTAAGGCATAAAACGAACTTGGTGAAAGTGAGCCTAAGTAAATAATACTGACCAGAAATATTATATTGGCCAGTTATGAACTAATGCAATGGAGTACGTCAACCAATACGCTGATATCGTGTAATGCGTGACAAATCGTTCTTCCTGTATAATGTAAGATAACGGAGCAAGTGAAGTTTTACGAGAGTTATCGTTCCAAAATTTGTCGTGCCTTGCACGAGAGAAACCAGAATTAGGGAATGATCTTAAGTTGACCCAGACTATTACACGACACAGTTTATTTATTTTATATCTTTTGGAGAGGTTCAGGCCATGACGCTTGCTCTTCCACCTATCCGTTGCACTTGGGTTAGGGAATTGGGAAGGAGAAATGTTCTGTTGCCAGGGAACTTTTGGTACCGAACCGACATTCGTCTTGAGTAGGTGAGGGAAATCCCAGCTGATAACCTGACCTAGTTCAGCCGAGCGGGGTTTGAACCCACGCTCTACTACACGCACATGGAACCACTAGACCACCGCTGTAGGTTGTTGTACACTGTATTTATAAAACGAATGCAACATAGAAGATCCAACAATTACCTCTAGGTTGTCACCACATTTTTTAGAAAGGGAGTTTGATTTTTATTGACATAAGATTATTAATATTGAGTTGAAAATGAAAATTTCATTCGTGAGCTCATTGATTTAAACCTGTGAATTAAATTATCCTTTTCGCATATTTGAAAAGCATAAACTTTAGTTATCTTTTAGTGGTTTCTTCTTCGACAGAAAAAGGAAAGGTGTACAAAAAAGCTTATTATTCATTAATTTAATTGAGAAATCCAATATTTGTGTTACACTTAGGAATTTCAACATAAACAATGAAATAAATATATTTTGGATTTGTTTTATTAATATAGAAATTTAAGAGCCTAATGGTACTATATTTATTTCCTTCACCTCCTACTATTCTATGACCTATTACCCTTGAATGACCCAGAAAAGAATAATCAGAGTTTGTGTATTAAAATAACATTTCTGGCGACGTTTCAAAATTCTCTATATATTTTAGTTTTCGTTTAACTTTTCGCACACGACTAACAGTTAACTTTTCGTGCTTTTAAATTCAGCAAATATTTAAAAAATCGTGATATTTAAAAATTCATAATAATTGACAATTTTTTTCATTTATTCTTCGGGCAATTTATTCAGCCTCTCCTGAAAACCACGATTATTCAGAATCGTCGAGTGGAGACAGAAACTTCTGGACCTCTCGCAACATTAAGACTCGTCCTTTGAAGCGAGGACTTGCAGGATTGCTGGTTGGCCACAGGGCTCTAGCCTATGGTAGGCCGTTTCCAGTCTCCGGATATACCCACACTATTTCGAGCTCACGTTCAGGAAAAGATTCGTTCTTTCTTTTCGTCCTAAATCTTCACCCCACCCTGTCGCCAGACACGCATTTCTGATTGTGGACTCCATGGATAATCGACAAATCTGGTGCCAAGTTCCCGCTACAACTTAGGTGGGCTATTTTGGGATTCTCCCTTTCTTATCAGTTTTTTCGTTTAATGCTACGGAGAAAATTCGATCATTCTTGCATCTATTGCAAAATTTATCATCTATTTAAAATAATAAGTTATTTTAAATATTCAAACGATATCATTGAATGTTTGAAGTAAATAAATCTCCTTGGGATATTTCCTTGGTAACGGGAATAAAAATTTTCATTTAAATTCCCAAATACTATTTTACACGGAGGAATGCTTCCACTATACGAAGCATTTATATTAACCAAATAAGTAAATTTTATGTTTACTTTAAAATTAAATAATTATTTAGCATTAGAACAGACGGCTAATCCTAGTATAAGTATCATGAACTTTTATTAAAATGCTGCTTTTTTTACCTTTGGTAACGTTCCATTGTGTTAGCTCTATAAATTACTGGTATGATACACATCTGAATTTTAAGAGTATAAGTTTTGAAACTTCAACGTTATCAATTCGTGTCTTGATGCTGTATGTTGATCGAAATCTCCAGAGTGACGCTATGTGTAAAACAACAATTTATCACTGTCTCCTCACTCAGTTACTCCCAATTAATATGAAGAATTCGAAGAGAAAAAACAACCAACCGCAACCGTCTCCTATCGCAAAGAAACCTTGGAGGGTCCATCGGGAAACGCGAATGCAGATGAACCGATGAGCGAGGAATCTCTCCGCGCGCAGATTTGGGCGTGAGTAGCCACGTGTCCGGCCCTGTTCCGCGATGCCCCCCGCGGGTTCCGGCCCCGGGGGCGTTGCCCAACGGCAGGCGGCAGCGCAGGCGGAGGCCTGTGCTAATGGGGTCGCCTAATTCTGGCTGCGGTGGCTGCGGCGTCGCCTCGACGCCTGACCCGACCGAAGCAAGTGCGCCCTCTGCGGCCGGCCACCTCCACAGGCGGCGGCGGCGCTTCTATGAACACTACCAAAGGCTGCTGCTTCTTCCGTCCGCGTGACCACCGAATTCATCCACAATGGTAATCAAGAATACCCGTACTCCAATGTGGCCTTCGACAAGGATGCGTCTCGTACATTAAATATTTCACTTGTTTTTGTCGTATGTTGATAAATTGAGTGACAGCACGTACGAAACAATGCTCGCAAGCATACACAAATTTCGTTGGAACCGAAGACATGTCCTTCAGGATACAATCAAAAATTCATACCACTGAAGCCTATACGTTACCTTACAATATCTTAATTCCACTAATCATTATTAATGAGTTCTAATATTTCCTGTAGATTATATAATATTATATACTTTTGGTATAATAGTATTTTTGTAGTAATATCTTCTTGAAGGAATTAGGTAGTATCTAGAATCTTCAGTCTATAAATATGTTTATGAGTCATTATCTGACTCTCTTGATAATTAAGTCTAAAATTATCTTACCCGAAGACTTAGACTTGGTGATTGTAAATGTGAACCTTGATCAACTTTTTTATGGGATGTACTTACCTCCAACCAAAAATTTATTTTCCCATTTAATAATTTACTAGAGGTCCTATGAGAGAACCTTGAGGGTAAGCCGCTCTTCTGAATTTGAAATTCTAGATATCTTCACATTTTGTGCCAGTTGTAACGCTAAATAAAATATGTATTTTTATTTGTTAAATTCGAGGTGTTAAGTTCGAGGTTGTTTTATTATTAATGGCAGAAAATATTTTTATAAGAAATCAATCTATGCACGGTTGTCCACGTTATCTCTGAATCCCCATCGCAATCCATATTTTCCTTCGGGTTTCCTTTCGCTGCTTTGACTGGTTCTTACTTCTGGGGAGAAACGTACCTTAATGGCGTAGAGTAACGTAGCTTTGACCCGGGTTTTCCCCCGTTGTCCTCCGGGCAGATGCGGGTTTTTATTCACGCTCTTGACTAGGGGCGGCACCTATTGGAACAATAAACCTCGTATTTAGAGTTGTTTTAATGCCTACAATGTATAAACAATATTTTTCGAATAATCTGTAGTTTGACAGTAATGCTTACTTCTATAATACCTTTTTTGTGTTATATTAAATACAAATTTGTTGGTATTCCATTATTATTAAAACATCTACCGAACTATTTTTATTCTTATCTTAGGAGTTTTTTGAAATGTTAAATCCGCTTTTGCTTTAGGGTCCTTGATCGGAATTGATGGGATGGTCCCTTGCATACCTTCCGGAGAGTAAATTAGTTTGTTGTCGTCTACGTGGTCATACGTAGTTTCTGCTCCTTTTTTGACAATGAATTAATTTTTTTAATTTAATATCTTCTACATTATCGTAAGAAGTTTTGTAAAACCTTCTTTAACAATAAATTATTATTATAATTCTAGAATCCTGCACTTACAAGACTTGAACATATTGAGTCAATCACAGCAATCGCGCTATTATGTTCCGAAGACTTCAACGCCATGGCTTCTCCACTTCCCTCCTCCTCTCATCACACTTGGCAAAGACTCCGCCAGGGGCGCAATGGGCCGCTTCTGCGTCTCAGCTGCTGCCATCTGCTCCTTCAAACGTCTGCATTGGCGGACGAGGCGCCAAAATGCTTTGGACGAAAAATCGGTTAAAAGAGTTGAAAAACAATATCGACCTTAGCGTGTCGAATTCGGATTTTTTTGAGGGGATTAAATCTGGGTCAGAGAAGATTTGCACAACGTGGACTACAGACTCATTACGTCTGACGCTCAAACAGAGGGATTCTAGAATAGAATTTGGAAGAGATCATGAAATATGTAATGAAAGAAATTCATTTTACACATCGTTCCCTTCTGCTCCTTAACAATAATAAACTTTGTTATAAAAAAAGCTGCATGACCACGTGGCAGAAAATTTAACTCCGAGAACAAGTAAGGGACCATCCCATCATTCTCGATCAAGAGTCCAAGGGCAGTGAAGGATTTAATACTTATAAAAAAAAAATTAATAAAATACGTACTGATATCTCGTTATTATTCCAAAATGAATAAATATTATATGCAGTGAAAATTCGAGATTAATAATACCAAATGTTTTAAACGACATTTCCGACTATGGAAAATCCGCCACTACACGGAGAAAACCCCGAACCAGGATAGGGCTACAGAGATAATGTATACAATCGTGCCAAGGTTGCGTTCAATTAGGAATAAACTATTATAAATAAAAAGGACCAAAAACAATATGGATGAAAAGAGGAATTTAATCAGAATCTAGGGTACTATAACGTACTTTAACAACAACGTAACAGAAATTAACATCATCCCAAATTATACGGAAAATATTTCTTGGAAAATTGAATCTCTCATTAACTTCTTTTATTAAATTCTTTATCACACCCTAAAAGATTGTCGCAGTATTTGGAATAAAGGGAACATTATTACATGACTCTCCATCATTATCATGGTTCTTTTCTGAACTGTGAATAACCGCGAGTAAAATCTGGAAAACACTCCTCTCCAGAGTTCGAATATACTATTCACGTAATTTACAACATGCGTCATATGTTAGAGAAGGAGTTTGTAAGTTGTTAATACTCGAGGATTTAAATAAATTAATTAAATTAACTATCGTAGTCAGAACCATTGAATTTTGAAAAAGAAATTTCCAGTTTATCTGCACTAATTTTTTATTAATAACAAAAACCATAAAAACTAATAATTGATAAGTCGGTGACAGCACTGTAGATGATTTGTTTCATCTACCGATGAACAAATACCTACCTCCAGCTTTGTTGTCACTAATGTCAAAGGATACTGCAAGAAAGTATTAAATCGACTTCAGTACTTTTGCTTCTATACTTTTATTTATCATTCAGCCGATTTCCCTACCTTCAACAATTTCATTCGATATTTTCAATAGTAATAATAATAAAAATAATAATAATGAAAAAGAATGAATCTAAGGACTAAGTTCATGTTCTCCAATGAAGAAATCATGGTAATGATTTCATAATCTGATGACAGATATACACCTAGGTGATATCCTTCACATCGATAAGGAAAAGAAGACAGCCACCATAATCGATATTGCTGTTCCGCTGACTCACAACAATAATCCAACTGTCACAAAAAGTAAGGAAATACGAAGACCAAGAATATATGGAAGTTAGGCAAAATTGAAATTATCCCCTTAGTGATATCTGTCGAAGGTATTTTATCGAAGAGATTTAATAAGAATTTGGAAGAGCTAGAACTCGAGGAGAATATGAAGGTTACACAAAAAGCTGTCCTCTTCCAGACATGTCACATCGTCCGAAAAATTTTCAATTAATTAATAACATCATACAGACCAGGATTAATTTCCTTTCTGTATCGATTAAACCCATTCCCAATACCATCTTTGGGGTGGGTGAACGTTTCCAGTTTCTACTGAGAAAGAATCCACAAAGGTAATAATAATGATACAAAAGGTGGAAGTGGATCGTAAGAGAACAAATATGTGGCTAGTGAAAGGCAATATAAAGCCAGAAACTGAGGTGCTGCATATGGCAGCTCAGGATAAATCCATAAAAAGGGACATTTTGAGGAGATGGTTCGTCAGGTCACTCACGATGAAAAATATCGCATTTGTTTAGTACAATGTGAAATAATTGACCACATCGTTTGACCAGTGCTAGTCATTTACGAGTACCTGTACGATAATAAAGTGTGTTCATACATCTACTGGCTTATGAGTAGAGCCATAAAATGACACCTGTGACAAATGCTACGAACATTGATCACTACCACTCATATCTCAAGATCACTTTACGTTATTGTATTATCAACAACGATACGTACAGATGGAACTGTTCCTGCCAACAAACCAGGTAATAAAGAAGGATCTAGAGAATAGTGTTATCTCTGATGTTAGTATTCCATGAGACGAAAACGTAGTGATTCTTAAAAGTAGTGAGAAGAAATTAAAATACAATGTCTTCTAAATGGAATTGATCGAATGTGGAATGTTAAAACTGAAAGAGTACCAATCATTGTTGGCACTCTTGGGGCAATCACTCGATCATTAGATTATCTTTGGCAAACCTTCCGGAAAGGCTTAATGATTGGGAAGTGCAAGAAATAGCATTGAGAGATACGGCGAACATATCGCGCAAGGTTCTATAAGAAACTATCAAGATTACCGACTTTGTTCCTTAGGATACTGGTTGCAAGTAATAATAATAATAATAATAATAAACAGAAATAACATTCAGAAGACAAAAGCTGAGAAAGTATCAAGATACATCCCTGCTCTCTCAGGAAGTTCATAAAATTTGGAAGATGAAACGAGTCCATATAGGTCCAATTGTAATCCCTGCAACAGGAGTAATTCCAAAAAATGTACATTCCAGTTTAAAAACATTAAATTTACCCATGCTCATTTACATATCTCTGTAAAAAGCCATCATTATTGCAACATCCCATATAGTTAGAAAGTTTTTATCTCTAGAAAATTGAAAGAGAGGTGTGCACTTGGCCACTAGGCCTTTGTCATTTTATCAATCAGCGTTTGCTGAGAAACAATAATAATAATAAGTACAAGAGATCGCTCTTTTTGGCACAAACTACATTTTAAGAAAGTGCAACATATAGGTCCAAGAGATATTAGAGAGCGGGTAGCAACCTGGGATTAGAAATTTGAACCACTTAGAACACCTTTAGAGCTGTTAAGTGAACATATCTACACCAAAATAATAATAATAATCATGATCATCATCACCATCATCATCTTGGGAGAGAGAAAATCTCATCTCTTAAGTTATGACCGTAGCTATCTCGAGGACGTAGGAGTATTAACTACTCTTATTTGATGGTGTTTCTTGTTTTTCCAATCTCATTCTCAAACTGATCAAAAAGATCATGTCCGATGAAAATGATCTCTTGTCATTAAAATAAAATATCCGGTGTTCAATTCTTTTAAGTATTTAGATTTGTTGTCATAAAATATATTTTGTGACTTTCCGTTAGATTTTTAAAAGCTTTCGGGGACCGCTAATGCTCGTTTCCTAGGACGCATGTGGCCCGCGGGCAGTCATTTGGATAACCCTACCTTGAACTAACGACTGCGGCATCGTATTGCGTCTGCGAGTGAGAGAGCACAGGTTGAATCAGCGTGAAAGTTGTCATGTCATTTTGATTGTTCGTTTTGAGTAGATGGACTTGCACTATATGGTGAAATATTATTAAAAAAACCCATGGTTTTGTGTGAACACGGAACAAAATTTTCCTTAATTTAAGAGAAAATTCATTTTAACCCATCGGAGGTGAATAATAATAATAATAAATTTATTGTCAAGAAAGCTGTTGCAAACTGCGTATGACCACGTGGAGGAAAAAAAACTAATTTACTCTCCGGAAGCAAGCAAGGGACCATCCCATCAATTCCGATCAAGGGCCCTAAGGCAGAGGCGGATTCAAAAAATTCAGCAAAANGGGCCCTAAGGCAGAGGCGGATTCAAAAATTTCAGCAAAAGTTCCTAGATAAGATAAAAAGTACAAATTGACAACAATACTACGTATATTTAAACAAAATTAACAAACAAATAAAATCCAATAAACATTTATAAAGCAAATTTAAGAAGAATTAATGTTGGACAACTTAAATAATGATGATGAAGAAATGAGAAATAATGATGATTAGGTATGAACGGAAAAACTGAAATATAAACTTCGTTTTTTGAATCTGGTTTGCTGTATTTTTCGGTTCTAGACTTAGAAAATCGAGTTCTCAATTTCGATTGTGTTTTGGTTCAAGCATAGAAACGAATCGTACATACTTCGCCTCTGCCATAAAAACCTCAGCTCAATCAGATACTTGTTATTGAAAGGGATATTGAACATTAGGGTGAACATAATTGATTGCTGTTTTGTTCATCCAGATAACCGTGATGTTTAAGTGTCCTGTTGGTAGTTTTGCTGGAAGTTTTTCCTGTATTAGTATCTCTTCCTGGAATGACTCAAGTCGTGCATTAGTCTCTATTTCTCCCTCTACTCCAACATCCTCTGGAGAGACGAGAATCGGAACGTTCTCTCATATGTAGGTCACATGTTATATAAAGTCTGAAAATACAAATACGAAATTTTTGTTCTACTATGGGAACTAATACTTACATCATCCGAAATAAAACATTGATCCCTTGTTTACTTCCGAAGAGTAAAGTGACTTAATTCCTTATGAATAATAGATAAATTTTGAATAAATATTTATCGCAAAAAAAAACCAACATAGAAAAACTGCGGATGGAGGACCAGAAATTAGCAAGCAAGGAAAATCCCGTCAATTCCGATCGAAGTTTCCAAAGGAAACCTAGAGAAAATCCGAGCCGGGATGAAGTTACAGAGATAATGTACACTATAGTGGCGTAACTAGCACCCTGTTCACTCAGGTAATGCCCGGGGGTCTCATAGGGCTCCCTACCTGTGGAAGTAATAGAAGGCTTTCTTCCAATTTTTTTGGATAAAAATTTATGATTGAAACAAAAGGATTTTGATTATTTAAAACATTTTTTTACGTAATCTTGTCACAATTAATCAACGAAAATTGTATAAGCTCAGTTTTTACTTATCAATCATTTTACGGTATTGGTGAGTTTTCCGTACGTGTTTATAGTTGTGGTGCTATTTTAACTATACCAGTTACAGTTGCGACTGCTGAACAGTCATTTCCGAAACTCAAACTCGTCAAAAATTACACGAGAAATGCATTGAATCAAGACAAATTGAGTGGTTTAAGTGTTTTATCCATCGAATATGATGTTGCTAGTGATTTAAGACGCAGATTAGACGAGTTAACTAAAACATTTGCAGAAATGAAAGTACGTATGAAAATATAAATGTATCTTTGGATTTTTGACAATTGTCGCATTAAAATATATTTGGTATGTTATAGTATTAAATTAAATTACTGAACTGTTATTAAGATATGGTGTAAAAATTAATAAAATATAATTCTAAATCTAAATTTATTAAAACACAGAAACTTTGGCCACTAAGGGGCAGATGTNCGAATGTTGTATACAGAAATTTTTTTTAGGTTAAATAAGGCTTAGTGGCGTGATGCGGGGGCTCCACGTCATCAGACATTTTTTCCTCCAAACTCGTGGGACAAAATGACATGTTTCGGTTTTCCCGCCTTGCGGAGTGGGTGTGCCGCAAGGTGAGTATTTCACCCAAACGTCTTCGAAAAGACCGAGGGTTCACAGCCCTCCCACTTCAGAAAATAAAATGGAAAAATTACAGAGTATTCCGTATGAGAATGCTTTTGTTTTAATGACCAGAATAAATGGAAGTTACGAAAAGATTTCACCCTTTTACATATTCAAGGTCATGTTGACTCTAAAGAGCATTAACCGATTGAGAAACGGAGCGATGCTGCTTGAAACAAACAAGCAAGCTTTAAAGCTTCTTTAATACACACTGCTGGGAGAATACTCTGTCAAGTGTGACCTCCACGCTGCGCTTAACCGTAGCAAGGAAGTCATCACTCGCAGGGATATCATCGATATGTCTTGTGATGAATGGAAAGGAATGGGAAGCTGACAACGTGGTAGAGGTCAGTCAGATCACGAGGAAGGTTGGTGGTGTTCCTGAGAAGACCGCCTCCTTTATCGTGACATTTAACAGTTCTATACTGCCGAGATATATCAAAGCGGGATGGCTATACCTGCCACTGCGACCCTTTATTCCAAATCCTCTGCGCTGTTTTAAGTGCCAGAGGTTTGGACACACGACAACATCGTGTAAGGGCCGTGATACCTGCGGGAAGGAGGCACACGAACTCGGCGTTTCACTCCCGGGGCCTGCCAGGTGCATTAATTGCACAGGCAGTCACCCGATGTGGAGCAGGGAGTGCGTCTCTTTTCTTGAAGAAAAGAAAATCCAAGAAATTAAGACGACCGAGAAGATCCCGTACGGTAAAGCGCGGAAGAAATACAGAGCTTTACATCCTGTATTTTCTACCAGCTACTCCACCGCAGCGAAGACTACTGTTATAAAGAAGATTATTTCCATCCAGGTAGATTTCATTGTCACCATATTCAAGACAACCTCAAATGGACTTGTTCTTACGTTGACAATCTTTCTTAATTCCCAATTAAGCAAATTATGTTACGCATTCTGAATCTTAGTTAACGTAGTTACTTCCCGTATTCCCCATTGCGTATATTTTGTGAACGTTTACTCCCATTTACGTTACGGCATTACCTTCTGGGGCAATTCCGGTCAGAGTATTCAAACTTTCAGAATTCAGAAGAAGATAGTTCGGATAATTTGTAAATCTCACCCCCGAAACTCTTGTAAACCTTTACTCAGGGAATTAAATATCTTAACACTTCCTTGCATTTATATTAATGAAATGATCGTGTTTGTTAAGACCGAATTACTGAAGTGCCACCATTGCTTCATACGAGACAGTCTCGTTCACGAACACAATACTCGTAATAGTAACAATATTCATCGCCCTAGAGTGTTAACCACTCTTTGTCAAAAAGGACCATATCATTCAGGAATCGTTCTATATAATTCCCTGTCCAAGAATATAAAGGATATTATGAAATTGTATCTCTTCAAATCCGCGATTAAAAACTACCTCCTGCACCAGTGCTTCTACAATGTAAAAGAATTTATTGATTGTAATAAAAGTTAAATCCGTCTTGTACTTTATCACGCCATTACTGTAGTATTTTTAAATAACTTATAACAATTTCAAAATCTATTTTCTTGCATGATTGTTGTGTCTTATGATTCATATTAATTTAGTTTTATGTGTTCTCAACTTTGGCACGGTTGTGTACATTAATTCTGTAGCCCCGTCCTGGCCCGGGTTTTGCTCCGGTTTTCCTTCGGATAGAGGCGGATTTCTTATACAGGTTCTTTAGGCTTTGTCTAGGGGCGTGTTTATTGTAACAATATATCGTGAATTGAGTGCTATTTCAATTATGATTTCTAAACAGAATAATCTATAGTTCGATAATAATTTGTAATGTAAATTTTTTGCGTTAAATTACAAACATTTTGACATTGTATTAGTATTATGACTCGCAGCTAGCTTTTTATCTTATCTAGGAATTTTTGCTTAAATTTTTGAATCCGCCTCGATCGTAGGGCCCTTGATCGGAATTGATGGGATGGTTCCTTGCTTGATTTCGGAGAGTAAATTAGTTTATTGTCCTCCACGTTTATTGTCATACGCAGTTTGTACTATTTTTTACAATATATTTATTATTGTTATATTATGCCGAGAGCGAGGAACCATCTCTTTACCACCGGCGGCAACTCCTCATGCTACGTCACTTTTTCCACGTGCAAACTTTACCCGACAATTTGGTGCACAACGCAGTATTTCATCCTTCCTCTTCTTCCATCCGTTTCTACAACAACAGTGTGAGAGCAACCAAATCTTTTAGATATCGCACCAAAGAAATTTTGGAAACTTTGATTATACGCACACCTAATGTCTTAAATCATGGTTTCAGTAAGACTCCTCCTTGGTCTTTGCACAAGTCGAAGATTGATTTCGATCTTCTGCATCATGACAAGAAGAACACTCTAGCTGAGATGTTGAGGGTATACTTCCAGCTAATCCTGGACAAACACCGGGTCCATATCCCTGTGTTTACAGACGGGTTGAAGCAGGCTGATGGTGTCGGCTGCTCAGTGGTGTTTCCCCGTAAGACCTGTGGCTACCGTCTTAGCGACCTGTGCAACGTTTACACCGCTGAGTGTTACGCCATATTGAGAGCACTTCGATCAACACAGTGCTCCCGCGAATCAAATTTCCAGATTCGTTTTGATTCTCTAAGTGCCCTTCAAGCAATCCATACTATGTATCCAGCTGATAAGCTTATCCTGAACATCCAGGATGTGCTTTTCTCGCTCCAAAGTGATGGAAAGAACATAATATTTTGCTGGATTCCCGGACACGTGGGAATCAGAGGAAATAAGGAAACAGACGTTTTCGCAAAAGCGGCATGTCTCAAGAATCTCGTGGATTTCTTTACGATTCCAAAAGGGGATCTCCTAAATTCCATCAATACAAGGATTCTGAGTGAATGGAACAATGAGTGGTTGGCTGTTGAAGGGAATAAGCTCCGACTTATCAAATCCTCTGTTAAGTCATGGAGCTCTTCGTGTAGGTCAGCCAGCCGCGACGAGGTCTTGGTAACCCGCCTGCGCATAGGACATTGTCCTCTCACTCATTGGTATCTCTTATTACTTGATGATGAACCCGTTTGTGAGGAGTGTAGCTCTTCTCTGACAGTGCGTCACCTACTAACATTGCAGAAAATACACTAGAATACGGAGAGAAATTGATCTGACTGCATATTTACCAACAATTATCGGAAATGTAACGGATGAATTTTATGAGTTGATCGGGGCTCCTCCCACAAGTTCTCGGGAGGGTTTAAATTTGCATTCTTCTTTCCTCTTCCCTGTCTTCTTTTCCTTTATCCTTCCTTTCCGTAATTTGAAAATTATAATTTTTAATTTTGTTGCCCTTTTTATGGAATAATGTGTTAGGCAACTGTTTCCTTTTCTTTTCTTTCATCTTTGTATTTAGATATTTGTTGAATTCAGGATGGTTTTTTTGTGGGTATGGTCGAGATATTCGGTGAGTCCCACACACGGGGAAGAGTCTTTACGGCTTTTCTCTAATCTGCATTTTTCCCC
>NNCF01128291.1:260106-293837 GCA_002313205.1 Laupala kohalensis
AAAATAAAAAAATAGCGGAACATATTTAGGAATTTTGTTGATTAATATTTTCACAGTTTTCGAGTAGTTATGCATTCATTTATTAGTTAAATATTCACAAGTTAATAAAATTTTAGAAATTTCATTGACACTTTTTGCAGCTGTCACTTTATTATCTCCATACTACTCCGCATCACATAGCTTACATAAATTTATCAATGAAATTTTCTATTGATTAGTGAATGATGTATTAGGAGAGGAACAAGGAAAAAAAACAGGAGGAGCTATCTATACCAGTAAAATAGATTTCTCTTCTGCTTTTATCCGGTTTATTCTAGAGTTCTAAATAGTACTGTAAATAATTACTTATCTTAACCATCTGCATGTGTCTTGAACCATATCCAACTGAAAATATCCAGTTAAGTGTAAAAAATAACTCACTAGCGTCAGATGATAAGTCGTTCTCTATCATGAGTTATCTGTAACTAGAGTAAATCATTTGATTTTCCAACTACGCTTCAGAGTCTATTCTTGATAGCTTCTCGAGGTTCATTTTATTTTCCTGGTTATTTACGTCTAATACTTTAGCCTCTCGTGTTTTGTTAATTTCCACTTTTTAGTTCTCCCTTTATCTGTAAATAAAATATTTTCGAATTAAGTTGAAACGTTGTGAACTTCAAATATATACTATTCGTCCGTTTAAGATCGTAAGTCTATAATTATTCATTTAATTTTCGAATTAAGTCTAAACGTATTTCTGTGTTTACACACAAACTACAAAATAATGCTAATAAATTGAGAATAAAATGAGAATTTTAGAATTAGGACGGAAAATAATTTCGATTCTGTTACTCAAAGCTGAACTTATATATAAATGTTGAATGCATTATTCTATACTATGAATACAACAGAAATTGAAACTTTATTGTATTTACTACGATAAAAATGAGTTTGTATATTTTTACAACAGATTTTAAATTTAAATCCAGGATTTATGGACATTAGACAGGAAAATTATTAGACAGAAGGTACCTTTTAATATTGTGATAGGTAAATAGAAATATTTTAGAAACGGAACCCAAATAATATTTTTTGTTTTGAATCCGAATGTGGAATCGATAATTATATTTATTAAATGGAAACTTTATAAGAACAAGACCCTTATTTTGTTATATTTTGTGCTTCGTGTTGCTCAGTACATTCTATATTCTTAAACCACAAAACCATAATGTGTTTCTTTGATATCCCCTTTTGAGCCCTAGTTCTCTCCAGACCTCCCTTATTCGGATGACAGAAGCTCCACGAGGTGTGACTCTTTCGCATTTCCTGGCACGACGCACGCGGCGGCGCCCAGCGCTCATCGTCTTCGGGCCGCTGACACCTCTCTCGTGCTTCCCAAACAGACGCGGCGCAGCTCGCGTCTCGTCCCCTCTCCCTGCCCCCACCTCTTCCCACCAGCTCCGCGTCGTTGCTCGGGATCGTCATCTTTCGCGTGCCCCCATTCAGTCGGGTTGCTGGCCATCCGCGCTCGCAGTCGCTGGCTCGTATTTATATCCTGCGCTGCCCGGATGAGTATGCGAGCGTACGTGCGTGTGTGGATTCGTGAGAGATTTGTTTTCGCCGCCGCCGCCACCTCCGCCTCCGAACGCATTGAACGACAGGAATGCTTTGGCCGCGATTCTGGATACTAATCGCTGCCACCGGTTGGAGTGTCGGTGCACCTGATGCTACTGATCTCATTGGCGTGACGTCGTCACATGGACTGACGTCACTCGTCATCGCCATATAGAAAGAAATATAATATGAATAAATTTGTGGTCAAAAGACCATGTGGAGGACAATAAAGTAAATTTCTCTCCGGAAGCGAGAAATGGACCATCCCATCAATTCCGTTCAAGAGATATTTTTAATATCTCCGATAATCAATCTGCAATTCCACTTAAGATGCATTTTGAATACCTCCATGCAATGCCAATGCCAATAATGAAAATTTTCAGAAGCACAGAAAATTTTCATTTGTATCTGAATTCGACTTTAAAATATTTCGGAATTCGTTCAACATAACACGATTTTGTGATAGCTCCAATATAAACATCATCTGTCAACAACACCTGTTTCCCACATTTTAATTAATGGGGTTACTCTGATCCTCCACAAACAGTGGTGTTATCTCTGGAATTAAGCATTTTGTTGACAATTCCATCCCACGTTGTAGTAAATTCCATGTCAATTTATTGTGAAATTTTTACATTTCTTCTTTTTTCTTAATCATTATTATTTATTGGCTAAATTTTTTTTCTAGTTATCGTTTTATTCCGTCCCTACACCATTTTCTCCTTTATTTTGTTATCTTAATGGAAAGTTTGTTTCTATTAAAAATAATTTGTTGTCTACGAGGCAATGAAGATAGCTCGAGACCATGCAAACGCAAAGACCATGTTAAAATCGCTCTACGTCAGGAAGCAAGGGACCATTACATTTATTCCATCGAGGCCTCTAATTTACTCCCGAAAAAAACTGAGGTTTGGATAATGGCTTTGATATCCAGTATGGGCAAATAAAAGCTTTCAAGGAATTTACACAAATATTTCATAGTTAAAGAGATTAAAAGAACTTAACACTTTTCTCTGTGAATTGTGAATGCCTAGTGATACAAAACCTTAAAGTTCCAATCAGACGCTCAGACATTTTTCTTTTCTTTTTGAGGGGGGAGGGTGGGACCCTCTTGCCAAAAATTGGTATTAACGTTTAAGTTATATGTCATTTTAAATTTGTCCAATGGTTTATATCGCGTTGTTTAACATATAAAAAATTAACAAAACAATAATTTTTTTACGGTATTTGCCAACCCCTCGTATCTTCCTCTATCTTTTTCCAATTGTATTACGGCTGCATTAACTCTATATTCGCTTTACTGTTGCGTATCAACACATTTTTTGAAGGGATCACAGAGAACCAAAAGTATGGTTTCTGCGTTTCACATCGAAGTAAAACCATTATCTTTCCATTGATCATCGTAACCATTGCAAAAATGTAAACAGAGAAATGGTTTTCTTGTTTTGCACTTTAGATCTGTTTTATTTTCATATTCAGTTTGATAGTTTTAAAATCTGTGTGCACAATAGTTGCTGTGAAAATAAAATTTGCTAGCCACAACGCTACAACGATGTAGATAATACGATACGTAATAATATTATACGTCAATGTACGGAAATACTCTTGTAGACTATCCAAAATTCCAATGCACGGGTGTTTAAAAAATTATCGCACTTAAGTACTCAACAGAGTATTTATTTATGACGTTTTGTTTTGTTTTTTATGATGATTGTATTTTTATTTTATTTTTCCCTCTCTAACAATGTCACTATGTGGAATTATAAAAGTATGTCAATTAATTTCCTGTTTCACCTTTACATCTTTTTTGTAGACGTTCTTACATCCCTATCGCATCACATTGTTGAGACCATTCCGCAGCGCACATAACTTCAAAGTCTAATTTTCGAAATTATTGAAGTCTTCTTTCCAGTTTCGTATTATGACGAAAGTAATGTGTTTTTTGATCGAAATCTTCTGCTGTCGCTTCTGCCCATACGTTTTCATTCACCCCCACCCTCGTCTCCACGTGCGCGCACTTCGCCGCCTCCATCGCCCGCCATGCTGCTGCTGTTGCTGCTGCCGCTGCGGTGGCGGTGTCATTAACCCCTGACTGGGCGCAAGGTCTTTCGCGGCGGCACAAGGACCTTGGCCCCACTAGCCGGGAGCGCGCATGCGCACGAGGACGGAAAGGAGGTGAGGCGAAGAGCGCGGAGTGTTCGTTCGTTCGGTCGGTGGATGCTGCCTCCGCGATGGATAGAGAGACATCGAAAGTGTAGCAAGAGTTACTTACAGGGAGAGAACAATGTCCAATTTATTCAATCATTTTTATATATTTTTAGGTAAAATCACCTCTCCAAATTTTTCCACCTTAATTTGTTCTAAAAAAATCGCTCTTTACTAAAAAAAATGCTAAATTTACATCTCGTATTTTTTCACTAAAGGATACANAACTAAAAAAAATGCTAAAATTACATCTCGTATTTTTTCACTAAAGGATACAAAAATATTGAATCACAGTAATTTTATTTCATATCACAACTCGTATTTACATATACCTGGCTTCTTCTTGTTTGTGTCTTTCCACTGAATTCCGTCCTTCATAATCGTGTAAACCTATTCGTACGGATTATCATGTGAACATGAAAGAAATTATACCGAAGTTTAGTTTTTAGAAACCTTGAATGTAATTTATTTCATTTTTAATTTATTCTTAAACTTTTTCAGAAAACGATTTTTCAAATTGTCACTATGACNCATTTTTAATTTATTCTTAAACTTTTTCAGAAAACGATTTTTCAAATTGTCACTATGACTCGAAGTAGTCTCCATAGACTCAAAATTTTAAAATAAAAATAAAATATTTGGAAGGCGACGTGAAACGCAGTGAAAGAATTTTGAAAATTTATCATTTTGTCTATGACGTTCTGACCTCAAAACACGTGACGTCGAAACTGTAAAAAAAAACTGACTTTCGACGACATTTTATGTCTGAAATACCAGAGATTGCATCTGATGTTGTACGTATCCAGTCATACTCCACATTCGTAATGACATTCTTGGTAATACAATAAACTTAAAATGTTTTACCCCATTATTAAATTTCAATACTGTGTTCAATACATTTTCCTCTTTTTTCTTCGTAAGTGCATTAACTATTCAACATTTATTTTCTCTTATGATGTGAGCACTCCATGTCAAATAATATCTTGTTCCACGTTCTGCCAAATGTTACTAAAGATATTCAAACTTATCGGTTTGTATTACACCAAATTATTGTATATACAATATGAAAGACAGCTGCGTGACATTGTATAAAGAGGTAATTTTTTTCGTAAGTTATTTTTACTAAATACTTTAAATGAGAATGCAAGTTTCACTCCAAATATTTTCTTACATATCATCTTGATTTACATTGTTCTTACGTAGCGTTCAGATCAGGGAAACAAAAGTATCCCCACTGATATGAAGTGTCAACGATGCTGAGGAGACGTCTCAGAAAAAAAAAAGACAGATCTGACGGCGGCCTCGACGAAATGACTGTGCATGCGCACATATTGGTGGATGCGTCGTGTGTGCATGATTGACGCGACGTGGACGCGTGTGGTCTACATACGCGTCGCCACTCGCGCGTTCTGGCCGCAAAGCTATCTTTACGTCGCCGGTCCGTTAAAAGCTGGCGAATGCGTCGCGTACCTGCAGGGGAAGAGGTGGTGGGAGGGGTTGATGGTTTTTGGGTGGGGGGGAGGGGAGAGGGCAGCGGGGCGATGGCCGACGACGTAAACAAAACACTGTCGACAGCGCGGCGGTCGGGATTCCTCTCCGCTTCGCGCAGGAAGACGGTGAATCATCTTCGCAATTTGGTATTTCCCTAATTTTCCTTCCTTTTTTTTTTCAAGGTTCCAACACTCCAATGTATTCACTACGTATTATTACACCTTTGTATTCTTTGGTTCACTGATTTTCCAGGTTTCAAACGGGAATATGTAAAGGATAATTTATTCTTAATATACGTGTAAAGGACTACTTATATTAAAAAATAATTTATTTGTTTATCACGTACGTAATTATTGTTGTATTGAAAAAAAATTACTCTTACTATTAAAATCTTGCAATATTTTATGTATCACTTCGAGCTTAAATGAATGGGAAATGAATGAAAAATCAAGGTATTCTTGGTGTAGAATGTGCTCGGTGAAAATAAAATCTTACGATCTCTTGGAGGTGTTTTCACACAATTCAGGAGTACGCGAGACCGCTTAGACATCGAAACATAACGACTGTAATACCTGAAGTTTCCGTCAGAATATTCTTTAACATCTTGTAAAAATATTATGAAAAACTTGGACTAAGAAAAGGACTAACGTTATGTTTTCGCTTATTTGTGTATTCTTTTCACATATTTTCTGTATTAAATGATAAAAAATGAATGAAATACATTTTTGGGATTTTCTGTTAAAGCGCTCAGACGGACAGTCAGGTGGTACTTAAAAATATTTTTCCCATCTCGGGCAAACATATTTTCCTTGCAATCAACATTCTCTATTTTATTTATTTGAGAGAGTGAAAAGCAATTTCTTCCGTTAATAGAGCGTCTAACGCATCCTTGCCTCTATGTGTATTGAATCTGAACATGCAGGCTTTGGAGTGTTTTAAATTTAGATTTTTTATGTAAATAAAAAAAGTCTCATTTGCTATAACTGACAGTGAAATAATGGAACGATAAAAGATCGTCTCGTAGAATTAACTGTATATTTTGGAAATCTAAAATAATTTGGATTTAATTCTTTCTGTGATGCTTTACTTCGTTCTTCTTCCATAACACCAAATAATATATTGATTTTAGTTAAACTTAAATTCAATTTTCCTATTATATGTCTTAATTCTTGTTTATATTATTACAATAATACGCAATATATATTTTATATATATATNCTTCGGTCCTTCGGCAGTTTGATCGGAATTGATGGTTCAGTCGCTTGCTTGTTTCTGCCAGTAAATTAGCTCATTGTCATCCACGTGGTCATATGCATATCTTAACTGCTTTTTTACAATAATTTATTATTGACGAACTTGTTTCTTCAGTGATTTGGAGCACAGCTACTTCGGAGGACACGTTCCTCTCTAGCGCTCCAAGCGGCGGGGAGAACGAACTACGATCTCGTTCCCATGTGTTCCTAAGTTTGTGGTCGGCTTTGAGACGGTTGTCGGAAACGTTCATCGGGACGCTGACAAGTATTCTGGCGAAGAAAATTCCTTACCTCCAGCAAGATGGAGGCGAGAATGAAGTCGGTGGTCAGAAGATTGCCTGAGGGAGAATATTATATTGTAAAAATTGACTTAGTGGCAGAACAAAATTGGGCGCGATAGGGAGATGATTTTAACATTTGTTTGATTCAAGATTTCAACTGAAATGACTGTGAGTACAGCATTCAGAACTTAAATTACAGTTGTTGATAAAAATAATGTGAATGTATATTCGACTAATTTCCGGGACAGGAGTCAACATAGAATACAACTACAAAAATTTCTAGATTTGGCAAAATAGAAACCAACATGAATTCAAAATACCAGAAGAAATTGGTGAAAAAGTATTTTGGCAATGCATATATTTCTCCCGCGTACCTTTACGTGGTGAAGGTATGCGACAACTTTCGGTCAGGAGAAACGAACCCGGGTCTCCTTTGTTCGCACGTCACTATTGCTAACGCATGTTAACCACTTCAGGTCTGGGTGGAAGTGGCATACGGTTGTGGAAAGCGAATGGATGGTGTAGATTTTTATACCTCAGCAATTATTGTGGGAATGATTTTATGGATATAATTTACGAAACCATGCGAAGTATGCATATATATTATTTCAATAACACTTTTGTAAATGTCACGACTGCTTCTATAGTTTTAATTCCTTTTTTCGGGCTTGACGAACCTGAACATTTTTCAAAAAAATATTTAATTTGTTAATTTGTGAAATAAATATTTTTAACAACCGTTAATTTCCATATATTAAATGATTTTGCTAGAAAACACAAACATCTTTAATCCGTAAAAAAGCGAACAAATGTTAACATTGCATTTTGCAAAAAATCACGGGTAGAAAAAGGTATTTCCAATTTTTTAAATGATTTTGTATGACTATATCCCATAAAAAGAAAACTATTTTTATTTAAAGACAAATCCTATTTGATGATTTAACATTTTTTAGGTTCTGAAGGACCCAAAAAGGTAGAAAATTTTTGGCCTTGCTTATTGCATAGTGATGTTGACGCACACGGCGTTGCCCGTTAGAATTTGTGATTTCAATGTATCATGAAATTTTTTGCCAACAGAATAGACGGAAAACTAAGCGATCACGTGTCACTTTGATCTCAATGACTAATGAAGAATGGACTCTTGAAAGTATAATGAGTGTTGCGTGAAGAAATTAATAAAGTGAATAATGTAAGTTAATGTTATTTCATTTTCATTATTCTAGAAATAACACATACCAAAACACTTGTTTTATGCCGTTTTCATTTTGAAGAAATAAAAATGATTTATTTGGTTCGGTTTGAAACCGGGGAGAAAAGGAAGCGCTCTTGTAGTTAAATTATATTATCTCATGATTCAGCTTCACGGATGATTAGAAACTTGATTAAACCAGTTGAAGTCAGTCAGTAATGAAGCAAATGAATCAGGATAGTCGTCACAAATCAAGTCTTTTAACGAGAACCAACTCTTCTTGTATCGAATGCGGTGGCATCTTCCGTTTCTCCTTGCGGCAGTGCGCTAGTAGCGGGTTCGATCTCTCTCTTGGTCGGACGAGCTGAGGTTTTCAGCTGAGGTATCCCGCTGAATGTTCTTCATACAATAATTAAAAGTCAAACTGTCCCACAACATATCCTGTAGGTGTGACCTCGGGGTACACGGAGGATTAAACTCCTTGGTTTCTATGCTTCGGGATAAGGAGGAGGAGGATGAGATGTGGTTAGCATTTAGCCGCGGTCGGTTTGACTTCAGGATAGACCCGGTACTCATTTTACGACAGATTAAGTAGGTCTGGGAGTCAATGTGGACATTAGATATGAGGAAAAATCCCACACCTCCCCGGGTATGGAATCGCGACCTTCCCATCTGAGCCACACTGTCTCCTCTATAATACAATTTTATCAGTAACTTAGGTACTCAGCAGAGACAGCGAACTTTACTGAAGGGGTGAAATAAAAACCCGCATCTTATTCTAACTGATTACATTTATTTAAACTCAGCGCTTACTCAATCATTCATACTCGCATTCAATTAACAATCCTCCGTGTACATTGAACCACTTTATTGTTTCATATTTCAGAATAATTAATCATGTTACGTCGAATGAAAATGGGAGACGGGACCGGGGTTCGGGAGGGAATGAAAATGGGATGCGAACGGGATGGCGCAGTCGGTAGGCGCATGAGCGCGCTGAGCTCAAGGTCCCGGGTTCGAACCCTGGTCTCCCATTTTCATTCGACGTAACATGATTAATCTGTTACCTGGCGGTGAGGTTCACCGCAATCTAAGAGATTTCAGAATAATTATCTAAGGGGATAAAGGTCAGTCCAGTCTCCGGAGATTTTCACATCTTTGTTCTCAATGTTTCTCGAAACCATTGTAGAGTAGTAGAAGAATATGTGGGAGAACCGGGAATTGATTCTCTATGAGCTCATGGGTGAATTTTTCTCGTACCTCATTATCCAGAACTCTCGTCCGTTACCCTTCGCTTCTTTTCATTCTACTGTGAAATGAGGACGAACGCGTCAAATCGGTCGGCACGAGTGTGATGTTGGCCACATCTTCTTCTGCCAAGATGTGAAGCCCTATTTTCCTTAAATTCCAGTGAGGTTTACGACGACAGATTGGAACAAAAATATGGTGCCAAATGGTCGGAAACACTCTTCATACTGGCACAAATCTCAACAGTTGATTATGAATTGGGAACAATTATTTGACACTTTTATTGTTTTGTTAAATAGAACTTTGTATTTCTCTTTTTAGGACTACTTTATATCCTTAGAAAAGACTATACAAATATATAAAATTTATGAAATATGAACAAACAACAGCAGCATAACATTGCCCTTCAATATATCAGCAATTGTATATTCGTTCAAATCATCTATTCGTCTAAATTTGATAAATGTTACATATTAATATTTGTATTTTCGTGTGCTTTGAAGAAATTCTCAAAACATCCGTCCATTATTTTAAAAAAAAGAAGTTTCAATACATCTGCAGATAAACTGGTTCAAATAATTTGAATTCTTCAAATTGTTGGCGCTGCGACACGACAGTGAAAACCACTTATTGATATACAATTTAAGTTACGAGATATTGACGTATTAGTTTTCTTTGAATCATTCTATACATGAAACAATCAAAATAATATCATGGAATGATATGAAAGGTACAGTTCATTGACATAACTTCAAGTAAAGTGTGATATAATGTCGTAGTTTATAGTAAAAAATATATTCATTTTGTAGCTGAATATTTATCTCTGTATAGAACCCCACTAAATGAAACAACGAACTAAAAAAAATTATAAGGCGAGTTATATTGTAAACAATATTGTTGTTTTAATTTGAAAGTCTATTGTAACCCAGCGTGAAGGGTCATTGGTCCGACGCGGTGTCTGACAACCAGATGGAGTCGCACTGCTTCGAGCAACCCATTGACCCAAGAAAAGAAATGACATTGATTGATAGGGAATTTCCATTGATCAGGTTTTAGTGCGTAGGCGGCTAGGGCACATTATATTTCATCCGGGTCATCTGTCGCTGTTTAACATTTTTATTCGATGTCTTTATCAGGGTCAAATGAAATTTTTATTATTGGGTTCAGAATTATATATCGGTGTGTCAATGTGACGATGAGGTGAGATACAATGTTGAAGTACCAAGAATAGAAATAAATCAAGTGCGTGAATCGAGGTATTCAAGCCCAAAGAAGAAAATTCGTAGCTTCGTGGATTATTTTTGTCTCGAATACTGAAGTTTTTTAATTTCTTAAATAAACCAATGATTTCCCGAAATTGAATCAGCGTGGCTCATAAAGTAGAGCGCTGAGGTGCTGGCTGGATGGCCGGGATACGATCCCCGGTGGGGTGGGGATTTTTCATAACACCTCAACATTCACTCCCAGGCCTACTCAGCCTGTTGTAAAATGAGTACCGGGTCTATCCAATGGTCAAATCGACCGGAGCGAGATGACTGGAGCGTCCCAAATCTCCTCCTTCTTGTGCTGTGATGTCCAAATTACGAAGCGAACCCCTTGGGCACCTTCGAACCCTGTTGTGGGACAGTTTGACTCTGACTTTGATGATTTTACGAAGTAATATTTTTGAGTCACATTTATATCTAAGTGCGTTGGGTGAACGAGAAAATCGGATTTTCTTGCTTGGATCTGTTGACCAACGCTGCTAGCTGAGTTTCTCATCATTGATTCACGTATGGACTAAAACTTAAGTCGTGTTCATGTTCTCAGGACTATTACTTTTCCGGAAAAAATATAATGAACTGATTAAGTTACATGCTTTAGTTTCATTAAAGTAAAAGGACATTTTTTTCTGCTAAATAAATAAATAGATTGAAATATGCGAATTTTTAACACAAAAGATTTATCAACACAATATAAGAAGATTAAGTGAGATTATTAATTTAAATTATAAATTAAACGAATGAACTTTTGAGCTTATTTAAATGGAAATAAATGACATACATTTTACAGTTGAATGTACAGCAGCTTTTGTTATGTATTCATCTAAATATTAAATTTTGTTTACACTGTCCTTGTCCATAACAGCAAGGCAATGACACCTTTTATCGCAATGATTTATTTTGACTTCAATACATGTACTAGGGGTAGTTACGACCGTGACCTCATACGTAGAGGCAGGCGCACGCTAATTGCATTTCATGCGTTGTTAAGTTACTTTCTTAAAGAATATACTATTTCGTGATTTTTAATAAAATTAGAAATACCTTGTTGTACATATAAAGTAATTCTCAAATTAGTTCTCGGAAATTCTTGTAATTTTGGAGTTGTCCTCCTCGAACAAAAGTCTAGAATGGTGGTTAAACGAGTTCGGTTATGCAGATAATGAAAATAAGATCCACCAATATAGACAACCTATTCCATTGTGTGTCTCCTTCTCCATTTTGCGAACGTATTAAATTAATATGAAAAATATTTCCATACAGCGAACGCTAATTGGTTCTAAGACCCCCAAACATTCATTTGTAAATCCTGTCCTCATCAGGAGGGAGAGAAAAGTAAATCTCAACCTCGTCCCTGTAGGTAAAAGGAAAAACTGGTGTTCACTGAAAACCAATTTCAATTATCAAATAGTGAACCTTCCTTCAAGTGATACTCCAACTCGCTTCTAATTTCCCCCAGGGGACTTACATCTAGTAAGTACGTGTTTGGCAAACTCGGGGCCCCGATCTGAGTCTGGCATTACTTCCACTTACTTGTGTTGGGCTCCTTCCTTTCTCCTTCCTGATCTCCCTTGGTCACCTCTTGCTCTTTTCGATCCCGACGCTATTAGGGCTAGGGTATCTCTCATTTTCCTCTTTCTTCTTCTTCTTCTTATAAATGTTTTAAGTAAAGACTTGAGATATGTTGGGATTTGAGTTTTGAGTTGTAATTCAGGAGGGTTTTTAGTGGGTATGGCTGAGTCATTCGGCGAGTCCCACACGCGGGGAGAGTCATGTTGGCTCTCCCTAGTGCTTAACTGCATTTCCCCTACCTGTACAAGTTTTAAGGGCTCTAATGACCTCGATGTCGACGTGCCGTAAAGCCCCCCCCCCCACACACACACAAAAGCCGCTTCTAACTCTAAACATTCTATTTTCACGACGACTGTTTCAGCTTCTCGTCAGCCCACCCTTCTGAAAAAGCCGTGAGGGTTAGTGACAATTTGAGGGTGGATGACAAAATTGTAAAAAGTGACGAATAGGGAGGAGAGGAAATGAGGGGACAAGCGAAACCACGAAGAGGCCTCGACCGCTTTCCCCTTCGTATGGCAACAGAAAACTACATCCGAGCGCGAAGAGCTTCGATAAAGTTTTTTGTTGTAATATTACTATCAAAGGCAAGTTGAATTAGTTGTATATACGTCTGATACTAATAATATTGTAAATAAAAATGACCTTCGCTCGCAGAAAAATTTATAATTCACTCTTCTTACATATGCATATCAACAATATTTGTCAAAGACTTAAAACTCTAAAAAATCTAACATTATTCCCAATATTAAAACATAACATATAAACACAACATTTTGCCTAATGTGTGAGACGTCATCAGGTGAAGCACGAATTGTGATTAAAACATACATTAACTGTAACAGAAGATCGTTCTCATTTACAACAATATAAAAAAGGCAAAGTTCGACAACGTACGGGGATGTAGCGGAACGCGTATGTGTTAGAGTGGCGTTCCATGGAACACTAGACCCAATCATGATTGTCAAATTCCTGCGAGTTTGGAAATAGCGAAAAATAATCATATTGTTTTAGCAATATATTTTTATGGGAATGATCCAAACTCTCTAAATCGGAACCAATACAGCCTCACTATTTTGCAATTATTGGAAATACTGTCAGACCGCTACTTCTGAGATGGACGGTTGGTCACTCCAATACTTATTGCTCAAAGCGTAGATACACAACGGCTACTTATTGATCCTCTAATTTAGATAAAAATGAAGGAATTAACGAGGAACTATTCGTGTGATAAGGTGAACAAAATGTCGCATTACTATGACCAGAAATGAAATCTAACATCCATACGGACGCTCTGAGCAATTCCTATTGATGCTCTACTTTGTCGGAAAAGCTTTCTTCGAAGGTTGTCAGAAAGTTATCAATCTAAAGCCTTGAAATTGCTCCAATATGAGAGTCCAATTTGGTTCTACACCCTTGGCTAGATACGTTTAGAGGAGAGGCCACCAAAACCTAGTGAAAATCACAAAAAAGTATCATAACCAAGCAATACGGTGTGGACACAAACTGTGGACTCCTCGTCTTTGTTATGAATGGGGGAAGGGTTTTGCAGTTTGTGTACCGACGTACAATAAACTTCGCCTAGGACTTCAAGGCGTATGTACTCAAGTGATATATCCTAACGCGTCACATGATCGGAGACTGAATTCTTTTACACTTTTGAGAAAGGGGATTCAGAGAGAGAGGAAAGAAGTAATGCCCGCCGTTCATGATCCGAATCAAGTAAACAGCTGTGATATCCATCTAAAAATCATTGGAACCTCACTTACACTGAGGATCCGAAATCAATTCAAGTTTACGAATGTCTATTCCATTCGGTCTTCCATCTTGAAACTTTCCGAATTTTACACTGTGTGGTTCACTCATCCCTATCTTCGTCCTGGCCGTTTTTTTCTTCGGTTTCGGAGGGTTTTGCGATCTCATTATTATCGTTCACACGATTTTGCGCAATTTTAACTATTTGGCACTTTAAATTATAAATACGTCTCAGTTATGACGTTCGGTATGGGTGCTAAAAGTTGTTATAAGAGAATAATTTCGAAGTACTACAAAAGAGAAAATGTCTTTTAAAGAATCAAATTGATAGAAAGTTTGAATCTTGCCAAAGAGCAATAATTAGATTGATTATTGGAAGAATGAATTCCTTGTTAACATCAAACTAAAATTTAGATGATTTAACTTGATAAATAAACATGTGATTGGATATCATTTCAGCTTATATGCTTTTATAGAAGACATTTACACTTCACCCACTCTAGCTGAATGATTTATTACTTCTGTGTTTGTTTACAAATTGTGCAGCCTACAAAACATGTTCCTGAAACGTAAGGTTTCATAATAGAATTAAATTGCCGTCTATTAAAGTTGTATCTAGTCTACTCCATCAAGTTCACAATACACTATCTGGCTATCATGTTTCGATTTCTCCTCCCCGATGAGACCATAAACCTCTTTTTCACTCCCTGGGATTCCAGTGGGCGAAATAGATCTAGACCGAGGGCGTACGCGACTAATTTACGCAACATGCTTGGATTACTTGGCTGTACTCGTCCGACCGTGCGCCCACGACTGGCGTCTTGTGGACACGGCTTGTGTGCCTTCCTCGCTTCTGACAGCATCCGCCCTGAGACCTCCCACTGGTTATTGCTCATGTGGTTCGGGTCACTTCGACATCGCCCATTGTGAGAGTGGTTTCAGAAGGGGGAGGATTCGTCCGTCCATTTTGGCTCATGCCCCAACGGAAATCTGCAAAAAAAGGGGGTTAAATCTAAAAATATTGCCAAGTTATATTTTATTGCTGGAATCCCTTCATTTGGATGCAAAAAGTACCGAAAAAAGTTTACACCCACCCCTCAGGAATTCCCCAATATCGGGTGGAAAAGATTAAATAACGTTTTTTTGTGGTTTTTGGGATTTTTGGGTTTTCTGTTGATTTTAACGTAAAATTTATGCACACAAAATGCATTACGACAAAATTTTGACAAAATTAAGTTTTTTTGAAAAAAATTATGCGAATTATATGCAATTCGTATATTAATTAATCTTCGTATATTTATAAATACGAAAAAGTACTTATAATAGTATTTTACGAGAATCATATGCGTTTTAAATATAGAATTTTACACTCTTATGCACTCATATATAGACATATAATATATATTCACACACATGCACACACACAGGAAGATTTATTTTTGTTTAAATTCTATACTCGAAAATAATCCTACTTATGTACAGGCTTAAGAAAGGATATATAATATTTATTATTCTATTTCNGTTATTTATTTATCTAGATAGAACAAAAAAATTTTCAAAAAAAATTCAAAGTATTTTAAACAGATATGTTAACTATGTTAAAATACCTATAAAATGTACTGTTGTTTTCGATGGATATCCATATGACCCTTCGAAATTAGGAACTAAAACTGCAGAAAAATTACGTCAGGTTAACAAACAGATTTCTGATTTTGTAGAGTTACAAGAAGACATGGAATTACAAAACACCAAACAAAAAATTCTAGCTAATGAGAGAAATAAAAAAGATTCATAAGTTTTTTAAATTTTTAAAAAAATGTAGATATTGATGTTATATAAACAGAAGAAGACGCTGATAGCAAAATCGTATCTGAAGCATCGTTAAAAGGTTCTGAATATGATGCATGTATAATAGTTGGTGAAGACGTAGACGTACTAGTCTTACCTTGGTTATTCTTATAAAATATATTTTTCTTCAAGCCAGGTAAAAGTACGAAAAAAAAACTTGTACTTGCATAAACTCAGAAATACCAAAAAAGCATTTGTTATTTATTCATGCATTCACGGAATGTGACACTACCACTGCAATTTATTATAAAGGAAAGTTAGAAACCTGCAAACTGTTAGAAAACATGAAAATCTTCGAAATGTTGCAGACACATTTGCACTTCGAAATAAAGTTATGAATGAAATTCTTAAGCAAAGGAGAAATACTTTTTAATCACGTATATGGAAACAAAGATTCCAAAGTCTGTTTAAATGATTTACGATACGAGAACTTCGTGAAAATAGCTAAGAATGATACATTTGATATAGCTAATTTGCCTCCTACTGAAGGGGGAGCAAAACTTCACATCTTAAGAGTACGTATGTATTTCCTTACTCCTTTTCCCTTGTTTTGTAGGGGGGTCGNTTGTAGGGGGGCCGGAGATGGAGGATGACATGGTGCCTCTCTCTTTAATGTGGCAGTGTTTTGTATTTGTGTGCGCGCGCGCGTATATGAATATATGAGTATATTACATGTGTATGTGAATGTATGAGTGCATAAGAGAGTTAAATTCTATATTTAAACCCTTTACACTCAAAATTGGGGGTTTCTCGAGGGGTGGGTGTTTAAACATTTTTGGGGACACTTTTTGCATCCAAGTGAAGGGATTCCAGCAATAAAATATAACAGCAATATTTTGGGATTTCAATGCCGTTTTCCATTGGAGTACACAAACTTCTCATGTGATTCTTCGGTTCGGGAGTTTTAGGTGAATGTTGGGATGGTTCCTCGATTTCTCTTTCATATCTCATGTGAATTCCCTATAGCACACAACACGATCGTATCACGCTTTTAGGGTTTCTACGAATCACACCCCATACTGGCCAATACATACCTCCGGTGTTCCATCGGAATTTCTATGTACGGGAATGTCATTAATACTTTTATATTATTAATATAGAATTTTTACTGATTTTAATTTCTACGATTTATTATCAGAATTTGTTAAATAATTTATTTTCGAAATATTAAATCCACTACAACATTTGGGTCCTCGATCGGAATCGATCGCGTGGATCCTTGTTTCCGGAGAGTAAATTAGTTTATTGATCCCCACTTGATCATACTAATTTGTAACTGCTTTTTGGTAATAAATGTATCGTTATAATTATCATAGTTGCTTGAAGTAGAAAACTACGAACATTTCTCCCTTATTAACGTTCTTTTTCGTGGAATACATTTCAAAGGTAGAAATTAGGAGGTCTACACATCGATCCTTTTAATATTTTTCTTTATACAATTGAAGAAAATGGTATATATGCACAAAATGGTATATACGCAGTGAAAATAAGGAACATAAAAGAATCTATGCCTAAAAGGGCCTATATGTGATTAGCGAGAGCCTGGGTATGATTTCTTCAGATGTGTTAAATATTTTCATTACTTTCAAACTGACCTGAACTCGTCTGGATAGTTCCTCTTACCTTAGTCCCATGCGTTATTGTCAACGAATACTTCCCTAATGTCGGATCACTTTACAGATGCCTAATAATAATAATAAATTCAGCTTCTTGAATCAACAGCCAATATTTCGGAGTGTCTCCGGAATTGTTCCTAGATTTCTAATATTCATCTTGAATACCTGATTTTCATAGAGGACATTGTAATACGTAGTACATATATTTGCACATCCCTACTAAGATTAAAATCCCTCTGAAGCACGATTTTCCTATGTACACCCCTCAAGAATTTAAGTGTAAGGTACCCATTGGTTTTAATTGTGGTTTTACTAGTTGCGAAAGTATTACGACTTTGCAAGCAAATATGTCAGTACGAACCGATCGGACATGGATCTCCGGGTGGAGCGGTGGTTTATGGAATATATAAAATAGATGTCAGAGTAATCTAACCGGGATGATCTACCTACGCGGACGGATATGCTTGGGTGAGATAAAGAACACTCGTCATGTTACTTTCGTCAGTTCAGGCGTCCAGGTGCGATTCAGACAGATGACTGTTTACTGTGCGGGAGACACTGAATTCGTAGCGAGATTGTAAATAATCTGTGCATAATCTTCCTAGCCTCATATCGACTCTGATTTTTCTTCAAATTTCCTCCAATTTTTAGATCCTATTGTTAGTGTGATCCCTTGTTTGCTGCTTTTTCCCATGTATTGACGAAATACTCTGGTCACCCGAAAAAAGTTTATGAGTTTCCAGCTATCCAAGAAAATCTGTAGAGCAAGGAAACCATTCGGCACTTTCCAAGGACCAAATGTTCGTCAGTCTGATAATGTTGACAAACCACTTGCTGAAGAGTTCCAAATGCAACCAACGTTATGCGTGTTCGGAAAATCGGGGAAAGAAAAAAGTAGGATAATCTGTTACGAAGTCGTAGAAATTTTCTTGGATTTTTAATTATGTTAGTATATATAAAAGTACAAAAAAAAATTGAAACCAGGTAAACTTTTTTATTGTTTTAAATAACAATAAGAATCAGTTTATTTTCTCGAATCTTTACATTGTGAAAGTCTATTATATTTTGAAAGTATATTTTAAGTTTGTGTAAAATGTAAATGTAAAAATTCAAGAAAATAAACTGTTTCTTATTCTTATTGTCATAATAAAAAATAAAAAAGTTTGCTTGGTTTCAAATTTTTTTTGTATTTTCATATCAATTTTATTTTATACATTTATTTTTCTTTTGAAAACAACCGAACGATTTTAATGCAAAAATGTATCAGAAATTCCTAGGAATATAGCAAACCACAGACGCTTGAATTAATTTTATAGTTTATGCCTCAAAATCTATTAACGAGTATTCCTTGACCACTTACACTACAAAGACATTAAAATAGTGACAGGACGGATTCAAAGTTGGACCTTGTACTCTATACAGATTACATAGGACCCCGTGTCACTCCATAACTCGCACAACATTTGTTCCTCGTCCCTTGAGAATTGAGAACACCCCATTGAACATTTCAAAACCAGTCTCCCATTGAAGGAGAAAATGAATCCGAGTAGCATCTATTCTGGAGCACATCAATTTCCAACAAGTCGTCACCATTTTTACTTGCCGAAAATTATCACATGTGAAAAATAAGAAGAAATATGTGTATACCTAATGGCTACAAAATTTCTATTCTATAAATTATCGACTCACCAGTTTTTGCTTTCGAAGTGGGGTCAAATTCTTTGGTCAGAATATTGTTAAGAAGTTTGTCATGATTTTGAATCAATCAGAGAAAACTTCATATCGATTCAACAAGAATATTTTGAGACAACAGACTTTAGAATTTATGAGATATTTTCCAAAGAAAACGAAACATTAAGTAAATCTGGATAGTCACATTAATGATTAGTATTCCGGTCACAGTTGCGTTCCATATTTTACAAGATGCTGGTATACTTATTTCAGAGATCGGCAGGTATATCAAGTCAATTTCGGTCCTTTTTATGACAACACACAAAAATATAGACCTTATTGAAATTCTTAACTATTGAGGGTGATATGTGCTTAGTTTGAAATAATGTTCAGTTTCAGAGGATCACGAAGAAATACCCGGTGTCTGTTTTCTACTTGAGAAACATTTAAATAAACTATAATTTCACTTAGGAATTTTGGGAATGGATGGACCAATAAAAGTATTTAATTTGTCATTTCCCTACATTTTTTTCAGTTTTGAATCTTAATATTTTATTTCGGGTATAATTAAATACCCGTTTTCTACGAAAAGTGAGGAAAAATTTCTTGAGTAAATCGGTCAGTCTCGCGGACATCTGAGAAGTATATTTAGAATATGTAAGGACAATGATATATTTACTCTCTCCTTTTCTGTACGATATCTGAAAAGAACACAGGTACCATCTTGACGCGTGGAGAAGAGAGACATAAACTCCTCGAAAGAATAATGAACCGACGTAGCTTCGAGGTGGCCTACACTCAAGAGCACCGATGTTGTTACGTGGGACGATGAAAAGCTCAGGTGGTGCCGAAACAGTCGGAAGCCACGCGACAATGACGTATTGTTATATCGCACCGGCAACAGATGACTTGGGTGGCGCCCGGGCACCTTGAAAGAAGACGTACGCCCACGGGATTGCGGGCGGGGTACGCGACCTTCCTTGGCATGAAGTGGACGCTGAGTGGTCACACCTCTTGGGGATTATTGCCAAATGCTGAAACAGATTTTTGAAATTTTCTTTTTCCGAGAGAGGGAAGGGGGAAGAGTCAGACTTTTCATCACAAACTGATTAATGATCACTTGAAAGCGATTTATTCTTAAAATATTTTAAGGATATAAATTATTTATTTAAAGTCGTCCATTTGTTAAAAATTATAAATTAGCAATACAGATAAAGTACTCAAATTGCACTTTAAGAAAAATTTTGAGAGGGGTTTATCCAACTCGAAAAACATCGTTCTCAACGGATCTATTGGGAGAGAACTCGGTTTCTTTATGATAAATGTTTACTCCGATCACTTATTCTCTTATACTTTTTATAGTCTGTAAAATATCGGAAGACGATTGACTTTCTCCCTAATCCGTCATCATTTCTTCGCTCCGAGACGTCTTGATCTAGAGATGCTCCCTGACACATCACCTTTCACTTACACCAACATTATTACCCTTGACGGTCGAAATTATTCACCTTCTAGTACTGTGCAAGTACTAGAAAAAAGGACAAAAATAAGTTTAATTTTAGATTCTGAACAAAATTCTAAGAGAAATGATATCAGGCAATAACATTTTCAAGTATTCTATTTTGATTTTGACAATAGCGGAGTAATCCAAGAACGGTGATTACTAGAAAATGGTTGTTTGGAATCATTTTTCTCAGTATTATATGCAGAATCCAAAATTAAATGTTAAACGATTTTTGTCTTGTAGTGACACGGTGAAAAAGTAATTTGCAATAAGAACTATCCAGTATGTGAATCATTCCACCTCCCTATATTTTACAGACTATAATTTGTAATCTGTATTTAAACATGTCAACGATCTCTCCTATAAACATCCCTCCGAGAATATTTGCATTGCTGAAGCACAGGACTGGAGCCCTGAGTTGTGGTGCAATTTTAGACATGTTAAGGGGTAGACGGTCCTGAGGCAGACAGTCTCAGGATTTAGTCTTTTAAGGTCCTGGTGGTACTACAGCGGAGTCTTGCTGTCGGTTGTCGGATGTCAGTTGAGGGCTACAACGCGGGTCAACGAGTAGGCGCAAGTCACATTCACAGACAGAACTGCTCCTCAGCTTCACCTACGCTCCTCACTTCGTCTTTGGGCGGGTTTCTAGGGGTCATCCACTCCCTTGAAACGCATATTCCTTTTACTTTCTCATGTATGTAATATATAGAAAGTATTGTAATCGTGAAAAAACTCGAAAACGAGATTTTTGCGGAAATATCCGATTTGGAGACCCCAGATTCCGAAAAAGTAGTTTTTGGCTGGACGTCCGTCCGGTCCGTCCGTCTGTGCGCAGCACTCTTGACCGAGTGGTAATTATTTTTTTCATTTTTCGTATTTAGGATAGAATTTACTTCTAACATATACACGTGCTTTCAATTTTCTTTTTACTTGAACACAAATTACACTTCACACGAAGGTCAAAGTACATTTTTGAATATTTTTCAAAAAGTGGTCCATCGATTTTGCTTAAATTTTCTGTACGCAAAGTAGAATTAGTATGCATTACATCCGCATTAGCGGAATTTTGGTATAGACGCAGTAAAATAATTTCCATCTACTACATTTACGCATTTGTTTACTGTTTCAAGAAGCTTGAACGATATTTAGCAGTGTAAATGGACCAAGCAGACGTAGAGTACACTGTTAGTAAACTGAAATGAAAGATATGATATTGTTAAAATACATAGGAGGACAGAAAACGCACTGCAGATACGAAAATATATCAATTTCTTTCTACAACGAAATTACATTTACACAACACTTATACGATATTTATAAGACTGATATGTCGCTATTTGTTTTGAAATATTATTCTGAATATTTATTTTACTCTCAAATTTCAAATATAAGACAATAATAAGTTCATCTAGCGACTTGGAGCATGAACAGAGCACTGGAAGACGACCAAAATATAGAGGACCACGCCAGAAATGATCCTTTCAATATAGAATTTTTTTACCCTATGCAGCAGACGGAGAAGCGTATATGAGAAAGTATGTGCAATGGTTTTGTACCAATAGTTTACTAAGACAAAAATTCTCCATAGTATCAGTGGTTCAGGAGGGCCGCCGTGGCCTTCTTTATAACCCCTCGGTGGCTACGGTGTTAGCGTGCTCGCTCATCACCGTCATCCCGGTTCAATTCCCAGTGGAGCCAGTAAAAATTTGTAGTTTTTCACAGCTACATGTCCCAGTTCGTGTAGCTGTGACTACTGAAAAGAAAACCCTCCTTCCTCTATCCACCTTCTACGAAGTATCAATTATTCTATTACTAACCACTTCTAGTAACCCCTCCACGTGGGCCAAGTTGTTGGTAAACCCAGCTAACCGGCCCACCTACTAACAATGACCTACCACCTATCGCCCCATGTAGGTAAGCTTCAATAGCACGCATCATTTCCCATTTACAAATACTACAATCTAAAAAGAAGGACCGGTGAAGCACTATTTTTCACATTTGTATCGTTTTCATAGGTCCCCTTCGCCACAACCAATTCTAAGATTGCCCATCGTCCCCAGATAAGTTGGGCACTATCTTCTATATCTGTTCTCACATCTTCCTTTTAATATGACCTGACGTAACATATTTTTGAGATACTTTCAAAATTCTCTTGGTTTATCAAGTTTTGGTCTCTTCTTTATTCTCTTTGCCTAATTAGTGCCACTATATAATTTGCTCACCATACTTACTACTGTTCCACAATATGTGTTTCAAAGTCTTATTGTCTCCACACATGCACGTCGTATCCGCTTCTTGAGTCTGTTGCAAAATAAGTACCGGGATTATCGCGGAAGTCAAATCGACCGGAACCACATCTCCGTCTCGTACTGAGGCCACAGAGCCACCACACTGTTCTACCGAAATGGACAGAGCACTGTTGTTCCTAAAGTTGATCAAACCTATTAAGAGGAGAGGTCAAGTTCGACATTACGTATGAACATCTGCGAAAACCCTAAATATTACTTCTCGATTATACACATCATGTCTGACGAAACTTATTGCTAAAAACACGTTTTGGGATAACACTCAAACTATATGAAATGACTGCAAAGATTGTATATTTTCGATTATCCCGCTATTCTTCAGAGTATATCGGTTATATTTGCTTTCTTCACTGACTGAAAAGTGAAAAGTTAAAAACGACTTAACAAATTATCAGAAATGTGAATTCTAAATTCGAAGAAATTTTACAACTGTATACAGAGAGCGGTGTTGAAACCCACTAAAATCAACTGTCAGAAACATTTTCACAGAGCATGATGAATGTATTTAGCACTATTGAGAATTTCCTGACAAATTCATCACGTTTTTGAGGCAAGAATTGCAATAACTAGAATTAGTTTTAATATTCATAATCTTTAGTTACTTCACTGACTGTGTGTGGTCCATAATTTTGACAAAGATGACTACTTAACAGATGTGCTCCGGAAGTAACAAAATTCAATTCTGAGAACATGGAGTGGCTAAACGATTCATCCATTTACCTCCAGGGAACAACGTTGTTTTGAAGACTTTGAGCTTTTTAACTTAGCAGGTACAAATAATATTCATTATCGGTTGAAATAATTTCGTTCTTTTTGAAGTTCTTTTGTCTCCGCCTTGTTTGGTGTGTCATGTTAGGAGAATCCCCTTGAATCCCGAAATGCTCAAAACTTCTTCCTTATAGTTTTTCTTTATCATAACTGTGAAGTTAAATGCTCCGTTAATTTAATTTAGCATTTGGAAACTAGTAAAAGAACAGAAAGTGTGTTTTCGAGAACCAATTAACTGGGAGAATGTGAGGATAAAATGATGCTCGGATGTTGAGAGTTCTTCAGTGATATTTGAAAAACGAATGTTAGTCGCTGAATAGAATTAATTGTGCAGAACTGATAACATGTTCCATAGAAATATTTAACTTTCAACTTAAATTATAGGATACGTTTTGTACCATTCCCGGTTTAATATTATATTTTGATATTGCTCATACGTTTTGGTTCTATCTTTTTTTGTAAATAACATAAACTCGCAACCTCATTGTAAATTTATTTGTTACATCACATTCCCTTTTTGATTAATCATGAATTAACAAATATTCTTTTCTGATAATTTTTTATTCGAATACGTATTCTCTGATAATTTTTTAGTATGCAAGAGTACCAAATTCATTTTCTTATTTTTGTTGAGTAAACTTGACAAGCAACTAATTTTCCCTTCTCCACTTCAGTTTACATGTTTTATTGTATGCAAAATAAAATAAAGTCGAACTATTCAACTTCCCAAATTCGCGAGTTTTCAAAATTTAAAACTCGACGAGAAGTTGATTTAAAAGTATTTTTATTATTATTAGTCAAAGTTACTTTTATTGGATCTATTAGACTGAGTATATTGATTTCCTCCTGGTCGCTTGTAGTTTGCTGAATGAAATATAGTTGAATATATTGACTGGGTTCAGAGGCGAACAGTTTGTCGCAGTTGGTAGCCCATCAGGGTGCTAAGCTAAAGTCCTGAGTTCCAATCTGTCCCGTCTACCATTTTCATTCAACATAACATAATTAATCTGTTATTTTGTGGTGTGGTTCACCGCAATTTGAGAGATCTTTGTATGTGTGTGAACCCCAGAATTGGAAAATATCGACCCACAATCAAGTACTATCTAAGGGAGTCGCTTCATATGAGGATACTAATCTCCATGATATCACCTCATTCTCCTATTGCTGAAATAATATAATAATTTATGGATCATTCATGGAAATGAATTTAAATTTATATCATTACAAAGCTTTATAAGTATGTGTACTTATACTTGTTCGCTTTTGTGTACTTTGACTTTAAAAGATGTATAAATGAACTTAGGGTTTATGGAATAATATCAAATGAAATATCATACTGTTCTTATCTTCTTGTTTATTCGTTGGAAGTTCATGTGGTTTTCAGTTTAAGATATTTCACTGCTGACTTAATTAATTTTTAATTAATACAATATGTCTGAATTTATTTTCTCAGTCCATTGCGAGTTTGCAACTTGTAGTGTAATATCAAGCAAAATAAGTTTTCTGAGAATGAGTATTAATGTAGCGGAAGCGTCATGTAAGTCTGTTTCGAGTAATGAAGTTGGATAAATCAAGCATTTTACCACGTCTTTTTATAAAATATGTTTTCCTACTCTTATCTGTTATCATTAAACTGCTTTTTATCCGAAATACGTCAGTCAAGATATGTGAACTATAATTCAATCTGGCATTAGTTTTTACAGCTGTCGGATGTTCTGTTTGATCACGTCATGACGGCCGTATCACTTGGCTTGCTTTCCATGAGAACTCTCACAGTTCATAAGATGTGGATCTTGTCTTAAAAATGTATTTTTACGTATTCCTGCAGACACTTCGAATCCTTTATATTGCTGAAAACAACATTTTGGGAGTGACTGACGCGTTAATTACATGCGAAACATATAAAATGAAAATGACATAATTTGTATAAATTACTAGCGACATTTCTTTCACAGATCGAAAGATTATAATAAACCTACTCATCTGACTTGACTGTGGAAAGAAAATTTTAATATTTCAATGAAAGATATCTAATATATTCGGATATTTTTTGAATAAGAATGAAGTGTAAATTTTTCTGGTGGGTTTTCAAATCTTACACTACAAGTATTCCGAATCTTACTTTCTTGGATCTGTTGGGGAGCTATAAATAATGCAATTCGTTATGCAATATGGACGGTGCAATAAAAAGATTACCAGGCGAGTAAAAATGTTCGGGAAGTCCATATAGCGTACCAGACTACTTCTGAGAAGAGAAAATAAAACCTGGATGTTACGAGACTTTGAATTAATCAACGAACCGAATCAAGATATGGATTCGGTTCTACAACATAAATATCGGTTCCCATTCTAGAACCGGTTCGGAGAACCGAAATAAAATTGAAGTATCTTTTGAGTTACAATTATGAAATATACGATGTTGACAATAACCATAATGAATTTGTAATTATTATTAAATAATATGAGTTTCTATTTAAATGAATGACGAAATATGAATTATACAACATTATTTAATTTTATTAATACCTTTTATCTTATTTTTGTTATATTATGATGAAATTCCTTCCTTTATCAAACACACATTTCCATTTGCAATATTTTAATGAATACTTTGCAAAAGTTATTTAATATAGTAATTAATATTTCATACAACAACTTGATTAAAAAATATTTCTAGAAATGTTTATAACGCCAGTGAATATTTTCCTTAACAAGCAAGTTTAAAAAAATGGAGTATTGGAGGAATTTCGCTTCAGAAATATTATGATCGAAAACAGTGTAGAGTTCGTTCCACAACTGTAATGTTCCCGAGTTCTTTCTCGTATGGACAGTTTTTATTTCGAAATATTTTTACTTCGAGTTTTATCAAGTGAAACCTACGCATGTAATATCGTTAAATTATTTCCAGTAATGTTATCAGAACGAAGAAGAACTATTTAAGAAATTATATAGGTGTTGCTAGAATATTTTGAAACTCTCGCGCGCACTGGAACCATTGTCAGTCCATATTCGGAACTCTATTTCGAAACAAATAGGCCCCAGGCAAATCTGTCCACTTACACTCGTATGTAACGAGCTTAATATCATTGTTTAGCTTCCATCTTCGGTCATCGAGCTACCAGCTTCGTAACCGCAACGGCTCCACGCGTGTTAAAAGCGTGGAAGATAAAACCCTTGGGCTGACCTATGGCATTCGCTGCGCTTGCGTCTGGTTTCTTCCTGGGCGCGAGCGAGAAGCGGGTATCCGTCCGTTGGATGCGACGCTATTCGGCGTCGGAGCAGCGGCGGCGCCCGCGGATTCCCCGCCGTCGCGGCGCCCGGTTCTGTCTGCTTCACTCTATGACCCGCCCTTACGCGACCAATGCGCCGCAGGGCACTCGCCGAGTAGCTTGGCGTCGTCATCATCTAGCGCCTCTGCCATAGGGTCGGTTAACTTGAGTTCAATTTTCTGTTGAAACTCATAATGCTATCGAGGCAGCGAGTGGTGGGAGGGGTAGATGCTGAAGGACTGAGTGGGCAGTCCAAAATACCATTAGAGGGGTCTAAAATATTACTAATGTGTTTCGACGTTGAGGAAGTGCCCCACAACTAACAATTATTATTGATAGTTAATTACTTATTAAAATTTGTAATTACTGAATATATTTTTACCGGATACTAATAAAATTTTAGTTACAGGATACATTTTTGATTTGTTTGTGTTATCTTAAAAACTGTACATTATTTAAATATATTTTATTTATTCATAAAGAATTTTACGAGCTACTAAGTATGATAAGCCTACTAAATATATATCTTGAAATATTTTCGTACGTTTATTTACCGTCTAATTCAAAATCGGAACATCTAAATCTTCATGGTGCGGGGCCATTGAGGTCCTGGAAACGCGTACATTTTATCATATTAAATCTTTTTCAAGACATATTAAAGAAATTCCTTCTGCATGGTTGCCACTACATCCTAACGGAATAAAGTGAGGGCAAATATTTATCCCATTTCATGGAGGATTTTAACCAATACATTATCGAGGAGCATGCAAAATTTAAAAAAAATATAAATTAACAGAACGGTTTAGTCCGTCAGCGGCGGTCTAGCGGCAGCGTCTTCGCTTCCACGCTGAACGTGGATTCAAACCTTTCTTGGCCCAACTAGGTGAGGTTTTCAGCTGGTGAGGTTTTCCCATACCAACTCCAGACAAATGTCGGTTCGATACCATAAGATCCCTGGCCGTCCAATATCTCTCACCCATCTCACGGTTAGGCGGAGCAGGTCTCATGGCCTGAACCTCGCCAAAAGATATAAATAAAAATAAATAAATATGTAGTCTTCTCCAACGACAAATAATATTCCGCTAATATAGACTAGTCCAAATCTGTTGCGAACACTTTTTAATTGTCGGTGGTTAGCCGGATGTACATTGTAAGCGATCCCTCATGAATGAAATTCTCATGTATCCCACGCTCCAGTCTAAATTACAATTTAACAGTTCTTAAATTACTGTGTGGCGACTCATTTACTCATCCAAGACGCTTCTACGATGTTCCGTTATTGTGATAGCACTTCAAAATAAATAATTTTCGTAATTACTAGGCGGATAAGGGGAAAATTGACACATTTTTATGGGTTAGTGTCTCGGTAACGGAATATCAAGAACTGTGGTTCAAATAATTTTTTATTTGTCAACTATAGAGGAGGAAAATAGGTCGTCACCAAGTAATGAAAGATAAGTAGTTAATATTACTCAATATGAATTAAGAAATAGAATTTCTCTCAATTATATTTGGAGGACATCAGTTACAGCTAGCATACTACGGTTCAACTCCTGACATTAGAAAAATATCACGATTAATATGTGGCAGATATTCATCTCTAGCGAAGAATATTCTCTTATAAATATCACTGAAAGTATAAAAAATTACCTTGGATCAAAATTAAATTTTGAAATATCAATTTACTATGAAATTAAGTGATTTTGATAAAAACTGATATTTCTGCTGAGAATTATGAAAGCGTATCATTTCATTAATATTACTGTGTTTGACGTTCCTATAAAAACACCATGTTAGAAAAGGAGATTCGGTGAACTATAAATTTGGTTTTCCACTGATTTGACTTACCGCGTCGTTTTGAAGAACAAAAAAAAAAAAATTTCCTTGTCATTTGTCCTTTCGAGAGTGTCCTTCGTTGCCGTCGTCGGGATAAGTTCCGTCCCCATCACTTGTTTTCCCTTCGTGTGCTTTTTAATCTTCATAAATATTCACCTCTTACTCCATTATTGACTCCGCTTGTACTTAAGTCATTTCCACCTCAGTCATTTAGGGTAACTTCCATAGCTTGGTCAGTTTTTTTCCAGGATTTCACTACTGTCTCCTTTCCTCAATCCTGTCAGACGTAGTGTCCGGAAAGGTGATTTTTGACTCGCTTTGCAAAATATTTTACGATGATTCAATATAACTTATTTTACTTTTTGTGTATTGAGGATTAATACAAAAAACTGATATATTAGCTGAATTTTTTGTCCTCAAGGTTTTATTAATTATAAATATTCACGAGTCGATTTCGTCGTTTTATGATGGGCAACATATGCTCAATATTTTATTAGCATGGTGATATTTTAGAAAATTGGGCATAGTAAATGTATTTATTCAGTTTCTGTTACTGGAATGACCACTGTTCAGGAGAAAATCCCAAATCCAATGAACAGTTTTTTTAACAGAAACGTGAAGTCTAAAAAAGATAATTGCTCTACTAATAAATTTGAACCATTAACTAAATAACATGTATAATTATATATATTATATACTAAATCTTATACCTTAGAAGTACAAAATATAACATACTAAAATAAAGAGAAGAGTATGTATATAATCAGATAGTGGTCATAGGAATACAGAAAGAGTAGGTGACAGCTGGCTACTTTTTTTGATTTGAAGAAAATCTGCTTGGCGTTGGAGTAAGTAGAAATAAAAGAGAACAAATAAATTTTGTTGAGAAATCATGAAATGAAAATTCTTCTTTGGGGACAAAAGGCAACGTATAGCGACTTATATTAGCAGGATTTTTTTTCTTGTTGTATTTGTAAATGGGAAATGTAGCGTGCTATGGAAGCTGATCAACATGGAGCGATAGGAGGTAGGAGTTGGTTGGTAGGCTATTGTTAGTAGGTGGGCCGGTTAGCTGGGTTTACCAACATCTTGGCCCACGTGGAGAGAGTAGTAGTAGTTAGTAACAGAGTTATTGATACTAGGAGCAGTAGGAGGTGAATAGATGAAGGAGGGTTCGCTTTTCAGTAGTCACAGCTATATGAACTGGGACGTTGAAGCGAAAAGTACAATTTTCTGACTCCACCGGGAGTTGAACCCGGAAAGACTTGGGGATGAACGAGAACACTAACACCTGAGTCACCGGAGGGGCACCATTAGAAGGATTGAGAGAACAATCAAACTGTGGAATTGTAGATGAGGAGCCAATTTCAGTGTTTGGGGAATGAATGTATACTCATCCGTGGAGTGAGTGGCAGAGAGTTTGCACTTCAGTCCGCTTCGAGTATAGTTGAAATAGAACTTTCAAATTATTTTTTAAACCTTCGAAACTCGTTCACTTGACTTATGATTGGAAAGAAAATTTGTTTTTCTGACTCTCAAATTTGTTACACAAGAGCATTGGATTTTTAAAGAGGAGGAATACATAGCAAGAGAATTATTGATAGAGTTAATGTAAAAATAACACGATAAAATAAAAAGTAGAATAATCGTTTTTACAAAAATTCTACTTTCGCCGTTTTATTTTGTTAGTAGAATCCCGATCGAGGCTCGAAATACATTTTTGGTAGAAATCTTTGTTACTAGATCATGAGCAAACGATAAACTAATGAAGAAAAATGGCATCTATTTTCGGAAGAAAAGGAAAACTGAGACACCTTTGTACAGTTCTCTAGGGTAAAAACAATCTAGTACAGTCCTTTCATGGAGGGCCACTAGCAGTGGTAGGTTGATGATACAAGTCTAACTTCACTCAATTTTTATAATTTACATTGTCACGTTTGTACTGAATTATTTCTTTTTGACATTTGTGATTTCCGTAATTTCATGCTATATTCCATTAAAAAGTTTCCAATGTACCGTTTAATAACTTGTACCGTACGCTAATTACACTTCATTCTTGTACATTTTGGTCAATATGAACAAGTAATCCCTTCCGCTAAAGATTCCGTGATTCAACTATGCCTGCTATTCTTCTACTTGGAGGATTCCTTATTTGAATTGAGTAATTATCAGACATTTAAAACGAATACTTTTCCAAAGATTGAATGTATTTCATGTCAAAGATTCCTCTATCTTCTCGAGCTGTAACACCCAATTCTCCTAATACGTAATTATCGTAGAGCATAAATATATGTTATTGCTAGGTGATTTAGAAAACCTGGATTCGGTGATCCGCAATTATCTCGACGCCTCTTCCCCTGAGCCACGCACCGGTGCCCCGGCGCCATCCCAATTCCGCCTGCCGCCTCCTCCAGGTCACTCACCCGCCGCTGCTGTGACGTCACTGGTGCTCGGGTCGCGTTCGCGCGCGAGTCACAGTGAGTGTTCCTCGCTATATAACTTTGCTACGCCTCGGGTCATAGGAACGAATACAAAATTCCAGAAACAGCAGGCTATGTATTTGGAAAATAATTTATTATATTAATAATCTTGAGAGCGTGGTTAAATAAATAATAAAGCTTATATACTCGCCAACGTATCGTTCTTTTTATTAAAACCTACTTCAGAGTTTGTTTATCAGATAAATAAATTTTTCATGGAATAAACCTCCATCAACTTCTCTCATCCCCACTAGCATCTCCTGTTCTTTTCATTATTAATGAGTTCAATAAAAAATCCAAAAGTTTGGTGAGTTTATAAGCCACATTATTTATTTGACGAAGACCCTAATAATCTTAGTACCTTATAAGTGAAAAAGAAATTTTAAGCATTTGAGCTAGAAGTAAATAAATAAATTTGAAAAATTCTAAATATTACATGACATTTTAAAATTATGTTAGAAGTAGACTCGATCGCTACGAAGCAAAAGAATTTATTGTTAACCTTTGAATCTCCAAGTTGAAGTCAGCGTTAATGAAGGAAACGATGATTAGATATGAGAGACGCTAGATATGTTTTAAGTGCATAGTAACGTAACAATTGTAAAATAAATGAAATAAAAATTGTATGTACTCTCAGATATTAAGTATGTTTGATAGTATCCTTGAATTAAAAAGCGAACTATATAAATAATAAATACATTTATTGCAAAAAAGCAGATACAACTGCGTATGTACACGTGGAGGACAATAGGCTAATTTACTCTCCGGAAGCAAGCAAGGGATTATTCCATCAATTCCGATCAGGAACCCTAATGCAGAGGCGGATTTAGCATTTCAGCACACTCCTAAGATAAGAATGAAAGAAGTTCGGTACGTGTTACAATATTAACAGAATACCAACAAATTTGTATTTAATAAAACAAAAAGAAGTTATTTTACAAGTATGTGTATTAAATTGTTTGTACTTACTATGGAAAATATTGTTTATAAATCGGAACCATTAAAATAACAGTCATTTCATAATTAATTATTACAATAGACCGCCACCCCTAGACAGGAGCCAAAAAAGCTTGGATAGAAAATCCCCCTCTATCCGAAGAAAAACGAGAAACCAGGGGTACGATGGGGTTACAGATTAATGTACACAACCGTCAATTCGTCATAGGAAATACAATTACATGAATTATTGTAAATAAAAAAACCTTGGTAATTGCTATTTATTGTATTAATTATATAATCCAACTTTTTACATTCACACCATTGCGCTTTGGACACCGTGGCATATTTGTTTCCTTTGACGAAATGATTGCAGCGGCAACCATCAACGCAGGTCTGATAATCATGTTATTCCTCACACCCTGGGTGATACACCCTTATACGAGAATCATTCGTAACTGAAGGTTGAACAATAAATTTGACTGTAAAAAAAATCTCAAATTTTTTTGTTTTATTTTGGAAATGAGCTCGTAAAAGTTGTTTGAGATGACCTTTGTTTGGGGCACTAAACTAACATTTTTCAAATTTTGTTAGCAATGTTGCAGATACATTCCAGAAACTGCCACGAACATCTATCTCATATGACCTTCACCCGACTTTTTGCCACTAATTCTAGATAGTATTTGTTTCATGGTAGTGTACCATAGATGGTCCCTTTCCAAACGCGATCATAGTCAGGGAGTTTATTCGGATCCGTCTCCGCGCCGAAATAGTGGGAGACGTTGTGACGTCATGGAGATGAGACTCGAAAGATAAATAAATGAGAAGAAAATGATATAGACGAGTGAAACTCATCTTATATTACTAATAAACAAAAAATAAGATTATGTTTTTTTTGTTTAATACATATAATCTTAAAAACTAAAGTAGTTTTAAACTCCGGGTTCTTTCCGAATGAAACGAAAACATTCAACTTTGAATACTGATAATGTTTAAATCTAAGACATTGTTCAAGGAATTAATTGTTATATGTTAAAAAATAATAAAGAATATTAATCTGGCTACCACATCTGGCAGATACATAGAGGAGAATGAACCGTATGTACAAATCTATTGTATAATTTCATATCACCATTAACCAGTGGAGAATGAAGTATTTTCACAGCATTACCTATCATTTTCGAAATCGGGAACAATAAAAACGTCGTAATAAAGGGTCTCGTTATGACGTTCAGGATACAGAAAGGGTTTACTCCCCTAAAGTTGGCAATACTTATTCACAGTCATATTGAATGCAGTCCCTGCACTTTTGGTGGACGACTACTATAGCAGCAGTGCCGGTGATGAGGTCGTCGCCGGGAACACTGCCGGTGAGATGACTGCTGCTGGCGGATTCTCGGCTGTGCGGAGAGGCGGCATTCCAGACCAGCGCCGTCGCTGCCGCCGCCCCCGCCCCCGCCATCGCCGCTGTAGCAGTGCTCGCTCGCCGGTTTCGGGTGTCTGGGTGCGCGACAGCGAGCAGACACGTGTGCTACGCGCGACCGTGTTTCGCGCGCGCGCATATAATGATGAGGACGGCTTCGAACACGCCTTAGTGATGGATGGGTGAACGCGAGTGCGAGGAAGTTAAATAATAATAATAATAATAATA
>NNCF01128291.1:293963-366017 GCA_002313205.1 Laupala kohalensis
AAGATAAAAAGTTAGCTGCGAGTTATAATACTAATAGAATGTCAATATGTTTGTAATTTTAAGCAAAAAATTACATGTAAGTTATTATCGAACTATAGATTATTCTGAGTATAGTGTTTAAAAATCATAATAATAATATTAATAATAATGCCCTTTCAATAGTTCAGAGCTAGCGCGCTCGCTTTCCTCAGTTCACGGAGGGGCCAGAAAAATTTGTAGCTTTTCACTCTATGTGTCATTATAGCTGTGAAGATTGAAAAGTATATCCTTTGCGGCTTACAAGCGTAGTTGTAATACTTGGACACGGCAATCTAGATTCCATTTAGGTTCTGTTCCCCCCAAAATGTTTCACGACGTGTCTAGTGAGTAAACTCACGAAGAGTTGGGGCTTATTGGAACTCGCCATCGTGGCACTTTGTTGGCCGAAACGAGAATGCATGCGTTATATATTATATCATAAGAACATACTGATTCCAAAATATGTTAAATAGTTAGCACAAAATACTTTGGTTCCAAAATAAGTTTTCATGAGTAAAGTATTCCTTAATCGAATTGAGACTTAATGGGAAGTTCGAGCTTACATCTTCCTTGCATTCCCTTTGGCTTTGTACTTCATACAAACTGAAAATCCACAGCTTGAATTTCGAGATTTTCGTACGAATAATCTATCTTGAATCTCTTTTGTCATCTATTGAACTTGTTAAGTAATGTTAGTGTTTTTGTAGACTTTATGTGTATTGTTATTATTACAAGACGACAACCCGTGGCGTAGTGCTTGGCGTACTCGCCTTCTACATGTGATGACGCTAGTGCAAAATGTATCTCATCCATGTAGAATGATAAAGAATTTTGTTTTTGCGAATCCATGTGGGATTCCCAGTGGTGGACGAGGCGGGATTCGCGGCAGGTTGTCTTCCCGTTTCCCCTTCATTTCATTCCACCACGTCATTCACTCATCATCATTTGCCCTAGGAAAACACGGTCGCAGTGCATTGGATATACATTAACTTTAAAAACAATAAAGCGACACAATATATCTGTCAATTACCTGTCAAATTGCGTAATGTACGAATGTATAGATGGTAGTAATTGAATAATTCATTGCCCAAAGCAGTTATGTCTATACGGGGGAAAATAAGCAAGGGACTACTCATCAATCGAAGTGTCCAAATGGATATGAAGGAAATCCAACAGGAATATGAGTTAGAGAGGTATTCCATCAACAGTGCCGAGGTTGTGTACAAATTAAAATAATACTATTTTGAATAATACGAAAAATTATTAATTACTTTTCAATAATTTTGAGTACTTAAAGCTCTATCAGTCAATTGGAATTGTGTGCGTATGAAATTTTGAACTCTGCGCGTTGGCAATTTTTTATTAAATTCAAGATGCCACTATTATAAAAAGAAAACATGGAAAAAAGAATTTGTTTCAAAAATCGATTTATATCAATAGGTATTTATCTTCCACCGAGAAGAAATAATTAGTTAAGGTGTACATCAAATGGTATAGTAAACTAGTGTGTGTATACAACAAGAAAATCATACAATTCTAGCCACCACCAGACATGTTTTAATTTACATGCTTCATGAAAATATTTGAACAAAATTGAGATCGTGTTCAAACTCCAATATAATTACTTTCGACATGACGGTGTGTTCGGTTTATTAGAGAAAGGAACTTTATTGACTCATTAACTGGCGATTCGAGATTGATCTTTTTTGCCTCATAAATGGAGGATGTTAGATAATGGAGAAGAGATAATGAAGATGTAGAGACTGAAAAGATCTCATTGATTTAGCTTTAATTTGATTGGAATTTTTTTGATTCGAATTTGAAACTTGATTAAAATATGTTTTAGATGGAATTATATAATCTGGATGAAAAACAGTTTAAATTGAAAATAGATTCTTGCAAACTTTCGCTTTCACCTTTGTAACTTTTAAAAATTAATCATACGTGCATATTTTACAAAACAATGTACACTAGGTAATATTTTATGCAACAGACGCGTTAACTTTACACAATACGATATTCAGCACAATGTAAAAACATTATTAGTCGTACAATTCTTTTGTTTATTTGAGGATTGATCAATAGTTACACATTTTTACCAATATTCTATCAAACAATACAAGTGTGAATTCAGTGGTCAAGATCATAATCTGAATAATTAATCGTACGTATTGGTAAATAAAAATTGTATTTATACTTGCAAAAACATTTTTTCTATTATGAATAAACTCGAAGACTAAAATGAGTGAAACATACATTTATGGAATATGTGTGGGTAAATAATATTTTCATCTAGTGATTGCTGATCGATAAATGATGATACATGTTTATCAATGTTGTGATCCCCCATTCAAATAGAGACCCCGTTCCGGCGTGAAAAATTCAAAATATGTACGGAACTGATTTTATCGGTTTACTGTTTAAAACGAACAAAAGACACTACTCTGTTGGTTCAAGCGTTTTGTAAAAAAAAGCATTTCTATTTAAAAAGCTGTGAATAAATGCATGCAACTGCGTATGAAGCGATATCGAGCGAACAAATCATGCATCGTCTAACGTCACAAAAAACGCGTTAACGCGGCCCACGCTCTGTAAAAGAGAGACGAGATTTGAGAGGAATAAAATGAAGATAGGTGGCGGCGTCTGCAGCGGGGTCAGGCGTCCGTCCAAGAGCGCGTCTTCGCGGTGCTAACGGGCCTGCCCACCCGCCTACCCCCCCCTCTAACCGCACTCCACTCTCCAAGACTGGCTCGCCGCACGTGGAACACGTGGCCATCACCTTCACTACCACTGCCGATCTACACACCTGCATTGCCATCAAATATTTTGCCTGCACACGCCATCATCATTGACTTTATCACTGATACCCACTCTGTCAAATCTTCCCCTACATCTCTCCGAACTTCTTCCCAAACATTATTTGTTCTCCCTCACTTACTTCACCCCAGGATCTCCAACTTCAGTCACCATATGCGTCGTATCACCAAAGCAACGGTCATGAACTTTCCGTGTATTCTTGCGTGCACCGTTTACGATAACCGCACTGTGCTACCATTTTCACCATTGTCATCCCAACCATCCCCCGCGTCGAATCTTCCATTGCCCGCTTTCCCACCGTCACCAGCATCGTCGCCTTCCACCTTCACCGCCTCAACCGCGCCTTCAGGATCCGGAACAGGTTCTGTGTGTTTTTGAGCTCCCGCCACCGTCGCCATAGTAACCTCCGCCGGCGGCTGCTTCGTTATCTTCGTCGCGGGAGGTGTTTCAGAAGACAGTGTGGGTGGCATCGCTGCGATTTCGGACTCCGCAACTGAAACACGTGAGGAATTTGAAGCGCCAAGATATTGCTTATCCGAGAACATTGTGTTATTTCGTAGAGTGAACGAGATTACTATCAAATTTGATGTCTAATCTGTTCCTTTAACTGAGGAGATTCAAATGTATCCATCATAACAAAACAGTAAAGCTCCAAAAGACTTCTCACGATCTCATCCCTAACTCCTTGATATTACAAAATGAAAAATATGTCAAAAATTTGGTAGACCTATCTTTGTATTTAATTTTCATTTTTTAGATTTTTTTCGTTTGTGAGGAGAAAATAGGCGACGTCTCTTCCTGTATTATAAAATCATGATTTATCTCCCTTGAAGATAAATTTAATATCGATAACCTAGAGTTTTCTAAAACCGTTACCACCAATATTAATTTTGAATACTTTCATATGGTATTGATGATAATTTTTTTTAAGTGTATAGTTAAAATCGCAATATTCTTGAGAGCAAATTCGAAAATACTTCAATTTTTTTGTCAATTTTTCTCTCCCATTTTATTGTCCAAATTATTCCTAAATTATCCTGGATAAATTAACTGTTAATTTTTTTCTAATGTAAGTAAGTATAAACTTAAAAACTATGAAATTGCTCATTCATTTTTTCATTTAATGTTTTTTTGTTTCTGTTTGAATAAGGGTGCAGGTGGTGAGATAAGATTATTATAAAAAATCATTATTTTTATACATCGGGAAATCAAAACGTATAACCAAAGCAATACTCACTTTCACCGTACTACGTAATTGGTTAAAAGTAAGAAAAGAAACTTCCTTTATTCTGTATAATTGCTTTTTTACTGTTTGATGCGATTTTAATTACCCAGAGTACCTTTTAATTTAAAAATTAAACTACACAGCATTTTTATACAAATTTATTGTATTATTTTCTCTCTTATGATATAATGATGGTAGTAATGTGAAACATGGTGTACAGAGTATCATAACCTCCTGGGGTGGCCCAGGGAAAGAAGAAACATGTTTTCTTATCCCTCTACAAAACTTGTGTACTTAGGGTTTGTTCTCACAAAACGTTTTAGAATTTCGTAGTTGCTTGAAGTAAACATAAAAACATATGGTGAACTATTAAATAAACTACTATAAAAATCCGTTAATCATATTCAGTCGTGGATTTGAGTGGTCCGCAAATGAGTGAAAAAAAGAAATACAAGTCGTTAAAAAGATAATTATATATGGTACTTATACGGTATTTGCATTGGATGGCAAAAATACATTCTTACAAAATAGTAGAAATTTTCTTAAAATTCCATCATTTTGCACCAAAACTTTCAAATTTCCCATAGCCCCAGATACCCAGCAGTCCTAAGCCAGCCCCCATGAATCAAAACATTCTGAATTATCTCCTGTACTTTCTTTCACATCCCGCCTTAAGGCCACTCCCACTACTTTTCTTCTCCCATCCATCCCACATCGTCCACTACTTCAGTCCAACCAGCGCCTTACCCTCGCATGACGGTTGCTCCGTCAGTGAAAACCGCGAGGAAATCCCCAATTAGTCATCTGCTTCTTCCGGTGGGTTCTTCTCCCTCGTTTGTTTGCATAGTTGTACTGGAGGAAGGAATATTGGAAGGATCAAGACATGAATATCATGGGACATTCAAAACTGTTATTTCAAGGCAGTGGTGGATCTTTGGGAGGGGGATCTATGGGTTTCTGCCCCCCCCCCCATTGGACCTGAGCTCTTAACAGATAAAATTGAAGTTGATAAATGCCATACTTTGTTACCAGATTAAAAATTGGTATTCGTTATAATTGTTATTAATATTATAATTGTTATTGTTACTAATAATACCATATCAATAAAACTAACAGTACCATGTAAATAACTTTAATAAATAATTGTTTTTGTTATTAATAATACCTGATTGTTAATTATTTATTTGTTGCATTTTATTTAAAGGTAATATCTATAAAATTAGTGTTTTTATTGGACCAGCATAATTTTTAGCATTACCATAATTTTTAGCAAAAATGCTGCCCGGTTAGCCCCCCTTCATTGATCCGCCATTGTTTCAAGGTATACAATAGCGATCATCTTTTCTTTACACAATCGAAGTAGCCATTTCATACAACCGTGTTGGCTAGTTGCCATTTCAAATTTTAGTTGGGATGGGTTACAAGGTCGAAGCACAATAGTGTTTAATAGATTTTATGATTGTTTGTTATCATCAACAATCAAAAACCATTAACTAATTAGTTAAAATATCGTCTCTACCAATTTTCTAGCACAATATTTAATTAGCATTTTGAAATATAAGCACACAATATTTATTTTATTAGGTATCAACCTAACATAACTTATGTACTAAAGAACAAACAATAACATTTTCTTGTAATGAAATGACAGAATGGCTAATGCTACAATACTTCTGTCCGCTGTCGCAAAAGAAACAGAAATAATGTAAATACATTTTATGTTTACAATTACTTTTGGTTTTGCCTCCCCATATGTAATTTGGTATAAAAAGGTGTTATTTATTTAAGAAGAAGGTATTGTTTGGATACGCTCGTCATTTAGTTTCATCTATTTAGTAAACTATTATGTTGAAGGTTTCTGATTTGTTGTCAATTCGAAAATTATTGCCTTGTCTCAAGTGATGCCCCTGAGCGTAGACTTAGCAATCGAAGTACAGACCTGAAATGACTTGTATACGATTGATTGCGCAATTTGCCTGAAGAAACTTGGTGAAGATGAAAGTGAAAACTTGATGAGTCGTGTCTTCGTGAGGGATATTTGTCAAGTTTTTGCGCCTGTCGAATGAAAACAATTTAACTTTCGCTGTCCAATTTTTTTTCTTGAGATCCCGACCTCTGATGAAAACAATGGGTTAATAGTTTTTGCCATCTGACTTGTAAGACTAAGATGAATCAAATAAGGTGACAAGTAATCCGCACTGCTTTATTTTGGTTTATGGTGATATGAAATTGTTCGGTAGATTTATATAAACTACTTTTAGTTTTCAAGATCATAGGTATTACTCTCAAAAACAAAATCTTATTTTTACATATTAGTAAGATAAGATGAGCTTCTTGTTAACTCATCTGTATCCTTTTTTTATCTTCCGAGTCTCATTTCTATGACGTCACAACTGCTCCCACTATTTCGGCGAGCGCGAAGATGGACCCTTAATGTGGTATATCAGGTGGACATTAGTGTAGGCGTGAGATCGTCTAAAATGCCTAAAATTGACCACAAAAAATATTATTCCCGGCCCCATGAAACAGGAAAAAGCCAGAGTGTAAGATGGAATTCTCCGTTCTGTAAGGCGTAGCTTCCAAATTAACATGTTATTTACGTCTATCAGAAAGAATGAGTGCAGTGTACTCTTAATGATATGCTGGTCCAATAAAAAACAATTTATTTCGTCCGGTGACGAACAACTTTTTCTTCTGTCTCCTGATGGCATCATTACGTCTCTCAAAAGTTAGTAATCACTATATCGATTCAGTATCGGAGGTTGGTCGTGGGATGAGCTCAAACGATGTTTGCCCCCACCTCGTGCTACCTGAGTGGCCGTACGGGTCAGGTGTGATGAAATCACTCAAAGGTTTCTTTGCTTGGGAGATGATATGCAAGAATGAATTCAAATAGGAACTTACAACTATTAAGTAGGAGGAACCCGAACAATTTGTGGGAATGAAAACATACCAGTAAGAGGATGTGAATGCATTATTTTTCAGGTTTCATATTTAAATGGAGGGAAAAATTCCTACAAAAATATTCCAGGTTATGTTACGAGCATGTTTTGAATTTTTAGCTTTTACTCGTTGGTACAACACATTTACATTAACTTTATGGTCTTTAAGGTGCTCTAAAGCTACTGTGACACATGTTTACGAGACTATACAGATAAGATCGAAAGATAAGACAGTAATTTGACCACGGATGAACAATGGAATATTTTAGATAGAAATGGGAAAATTTTGAAAACAAAATAAATGAAAACAGAATTTGATTGTTTTGTTAAGAAAAGTGAAGTTAAAAATCATGTGGAAATAAGAACTTAAAAAATGTGTAATCATTATGATTGGATCCATATACGTATTCACTACTTCTCCTTGGGATAATTAAATTGCAAACTGGTTGAGGATTCGTCATTGCTTCTTATGGATTATGTTCATTTGCTGTTATTGCGACAACCGTTGCTCACAATGGTCCGGATTTTTAAAGAAGGTGGACTTTGGATCAATTGAAAATACATCAATTTCAAATAGTTTCTATTTCCAAATGAATAACAGTAAAACCTATCAGCGTAAACAATTATGAATCAGTGGAGAAGGTGTGGGAGTGTTAACAAATTAATAAAAACAATATATGCACAAAATTTATGATTTTTATGTTTGTAATACTAAAATATATTCTAAATTCATTTAAATTCAAAAGCTTGTAAAAAAATTAAGAAAATACCAATACCAATATTTTAAATTTTCCAGCACCGTAGGCCAAAGTAAGGTCGCAAAGATACACGAGATGTTTTTATGTCGTCATGTTAAGAATGATAAGTACATACCACCAGTATATAAGCTTTGACTGCTACACTTCGACACTGGATGGAGGAAAAATATAATCAATTTTCTCACATACTTTTTTCTTAAATATTTTCTATGTGTGAACTCATTTCCATGAAAAAGTGTACAGGACAAATGAGAATCAACATTCAAATTTCTATCGATATTTTTTTTTCTATCGAATACGGATCACTGTGTGGTGTAGTGGTAGTACTTTCGTTCTCTACGCACTTATTAGGGGCAGAATACGTGTTCGATTCCGGATGAACTGGGTGAGGTTTTCAGTTGGAATTTCCCTCACCAATGTACCTTACATTCTCCGTCAAACACATGTCTCCTTCCAAATTCCTTGGCCCAAATTATGTGGCTGGAAGAACAGATCTGATGGTCTTAACATCGCCACATCATAAGAAAGACGTTATAAATAAATAAATAATGGATTAATCCCGGAGCGTGGACATAATATTATTTGCACTATAACAATGAGATCCATGTTCGAGTCCCAATTAGGACTCACCATATTCACCGAGCTGAGGTTTCTTTTCTCGTTCCAAGTGGTGAGTACCTAGAGAACAACATTTGTTGTATTCTCTTAATTGGCTCTCCACTACTTCTTATCTCCACCCGGAAAACCACTTATCACGATACCAATATTTTATTTTCGTTTATTTATAATCCAATTTAAGCTGGTAGTTCGAGTTGTTTGGAGATCGTTAGAGTGGGATTGACGCCAACGGAGAATCCTCGAAGCTGGTGCTATCTGGTCTCCACCCGCTGGAGGAAGTGGGAAAGAGGGCGTGGTGGACAGGCTTATTCACGCACGAGCAAAGAGTTGCAGGCTCGTCACCAACGCTATCATGCGAGCTGTATGCTCTGGTTGAAACCTAGTCTCGAGCTCAGACTCCAAGGTGAGATTCTGAGGATCCAACTAATACGTCCACGGCGCGGTAACAGGTTGTTAAAAGATGTATTTCCAAAGTTATCGATCTTACCTAGTACTCCTACTGCTGTATTTATTCTCTAAAACACATTCTGAAATCTTCAAAGTATAAGAAAATAGTTCATATTTCAACGTCAATTTAAAAAAATCTTGTTGACTTCCATTGTTCTTCCAAGAGTTTCTGTGGAAATCTTTTTTATTATTGACTCTTGGTGACTGATCTATTTTTGGTTCTCAAGGAAAGGATACATGAACTAGAACCGATGGTGGTTTTTGAATTCCTGGACCCCACTCAGTTATGCACACGAGGGCACTCAATCAAAAAACCTTAGGTTGGTGCCCACAAAGTCATCATATAATCTTGATTTTTCATTCTGATAAACAACTCATTGAAATGTAAAAAACATAAAAGTGAGGATGAAAAGAAGTGAACAAGTTGAAATGAGAATTGTTATACGATTTTATTGTGTTTTTTTTTTTCAAACATATCAAAAATGGAATACATGGTTGCCAAGAACTTGTAAATCAGTATGAGAGCCACCCATCGGGAGGTGGTACTAAACAGCACTTAATTTTGCAGAATCTTTTAAGCGCGATACTCTGGGTCCATCTTTTCTTCAAAAGGAGACTCAAGAAATAAAATCAATGCAAATGATGAATCATGTATTAGAGTTGAGAATCTCAGAATTCGGAAATAACCTAGAAATATCTTCCATGTCTCAATTTCCAACATTTTATAAAACGTACGCCCATGTTTAGAACGTGCCTAATGAGTTTAATAATCTTAGGCAACATCTAAGTCTTTTTCTGCCACGAACGGATTCACTGTTATTCTGTTAGTGTAGTCCTTAGGGCAAACAGAATGTAGAAAATTAAAAGTTTGGGAAACGCTGCAATGCAACGTTTTCGGAATATTGGTCGACAAAATTTATTTCAGATGTCGTATCTTAATGTGTTATTTAACGCGGTATTGAATGTGTTTTTCAACTAACATTCCCGCTTTCGCATCCTCACCTACCCCACATCCGCCCTTGTTCCCTGCTCTAATTGAGTTATTAAGTAATTTCGTAACAACAATTTAAATATCAGGATAGAGTCGATTCACATGTATAGACACCATATACGTGTTCAAAACACGTTGCTCAACATTGGAAGCTTGTTTGAACAAAGTGGTCACACCTTTTAGGAGACTTACACGCAGCCAACATAATGAAGTAGAAATTAAATTCCAACGTCAGAAACACATTCAATTAAGCCGAATATATTTATGTAAATTATAATACATAATAATTTTTTTTTTAAACAAACAAACAACACCAGTGGCGTACGCAGAAGTTAATAATGGTGGTGATCTTGAACCTTAATATTCAGTGTAATAATATATCTGTAACTTTTGTTTCAGATTTCGATTTTTCGTAATAATTGACTTTCTTAATTTAATTATTAGTGACTGTTTTTTTCGTTATTCGTGTTCGGTTTGCAGTAACTCTCCTGATTGAGGTCTTGCTCGGTTTCACTCAATAGCGTAGGATCACAATGTCACATAGGTGTCACGCAGGTGTCACGACAGTCCGTAGTTCTGCAGTACGTGTAAATATCATGTGGTCGGACGCAAGTGAAGACTTCATGGCGTGAGTTGCAACACCCACTTGTAGTAGCACTTATTATTAGCCTATATCAAATTATTCTATTGTAAATTATAATATTTTCCTATAGTAAATTATAGTGTAAGAAGAATTATATACGTCAACTTCTTCTAAAGCTTGTTCACCGATGACTGGTTTGAACCACCTTGAGGTGTTATGCGAAACGCACCTATGAGATGATTATACTTGGCAGTGAGGGATGGGAGTGATAGTAATATTTATTGCTCGTGGTAGTTTCCCGTTGCCTTCCATGTGTACAAGACATGATGGAAACACTCCTACTTTACCCAGGATCCGAACCCAGAACCTCCACCTCAAACCGACAGTACCCGCCAGGTCAGTATCATCTTATTAACAATTATCAGTTAATTCTTGTTGGGGGCATATTAATTTCAGTAAATTTCATTATTTCTGTATAAACTATTGAATTATTCATATACTGATATACTTAAATTAAGATATTTTAATTTTCAAATATTACTCCAGGGATCACAAGTAAACTGGTTATAGAGTGGTGCGTAAGCAAAAAGGGTGGATTGCGGCAATGGAAAGAAAGAAAATTAACTTATACCTAAGTTTTATAATATTCGATATTTTGGTAATTGTGTTGTAAACGAACATGTTTTCCGTCACTTATCGCTCCTGGTTTCTGTATTCATTAGATACGATTTTTTTCATCAAAACGAACTTACAAATATGAGACAAAAATATTTTTATAAAATCAATGACCGAACAAACATTACTATATTTTATATTAAAGTTGGTATCATCTCTCTTCTCTGCAGAATTTGTAACGCTTTTCAGTCGTTCGGAAGCAAATTGCGTTGAATAGTACAGCCGCCTGTGCTGCTTTATCGAGGCAGCGGCCCATTAGGGAAACATCGCCACCTCGTCAACAGCTTTAACCGGACGCGACCACTTCCGTGTTTGGAGAGTCCGTTTGAAATGTTGATCGCTGCAGCTGAACTTGCATCCCACCGCAGCTTGGTAACAAATAACGATGTGTCAGCTAAAAGGGAAATGAAAGAATTTATCATGTGCCATGGAGAAGGTGGGAGGGAAGAAGGGGGTAGGTTTGATCGCTCCCTTCTCTCCCCCATTGTTATATTTATTTGATGTCTAATGAGGTGTGCTCCTCCACCGAACCATGGATGAAGAAATGGGGAAAGAAAGATGATAATTTACTACGGGAGCTATCTCAACTGATTTTGGTCTAGATTAGATGACGGAAACCGCTCTTGAAAACCTTACCCGAGTGAGTGAACTTGCGGACGCCTTCTTGGGGGTAAACGCGCAACATAAGCGCAACCTGTTTGAAAACATTACGAAAAATTTGCAATTTATGGTATGACATCAATGGAAAATGTATTCAAATCAAAAGTGTGTTGTGAAGTATCGTCTCCACTCATTTTGATTGCATTTAGCGAGAGCTCTTTCTATGGCTCTCATCATCTAGCTCTGGATACTGAATATGAAAAATAGTACAGAATATAATTACGTATAAATAAAATTATGAACATTACGTACATCTTGAAAATAATTCGTCACTGTCTTTTAGTGGTTAAAAACGTTAACATATCATAAGAAATTTAATTCATAAAACATACATAAAAGTCACTCATATATTAGACGAAACGTTTTGGTTTCCGCCTTCCATAGTCACGCAGAAAAAAAATGATGATCGGATATACAATTTATACAATACTGGTAATAATTGCTTTAAGATTTTGAATAAGAATGGAATGAAACATTTGAAGAGCAGAAAATGCCGGAAGTGATGGGACAGGTACATAACAATGAAATTATTTAAAAGTTCTCTTACAGTAAACAATAATTCGGTGAATAATAAAAAACTGTTTTCTGTGGAAAATTGATTATTTCTAACAACATAACGTTGATTAACTTCCACAATATTACTGCCACCACTACGCAAGAAACATAGTATATCACGTTGGAGGATCTGATGATATGATATAACAAATGGCGTAATATATCTGATGATATTTTATTTATCGCCATGGCAAGTAAGAAATGGCAAAATTACATCTTTGTTTATATCCATGTTTAATATAACAATTGTATAAATTTATCTGTGTATTGCGGATAAATTTTAATGCGTTCAATGAAGTATAACATATTATTAGTTAAATTTCCTGAGTACATATTCCAAATATTAGATCAGATCACTTTCAGAGCATTTTCACGAAGTTTCCAAAACCAAAATTTTATTAAACTAATTTACCACACAAGAAATAATTCTTTAAAATTTACAGGGTTCTTCTTATAACATTCTGAGATGGATCTGTTTTAAGGTGGAGCATATGATTCTTTGTGTTCGTTTTGCATAGTTGTACAGTTTTCCTCCCGAACACGGGAGTACGTTGATAGAAATAAAATCACTTCCACTCTCATCGTTCAATATGATAATATTAATATGATTAAGAAGTATACTTTTATACTATTTTTATATGTTTATGTATTACAAGACTATTTTTATGTGTTTTTGCATAATATTTATGTCAGAGTGTAGCGGTAGACCTCATACCTAGATATGGGTGAAGGGGATTTCCAAATGGTGAGGGAAATCCGGAATATATTCTAAATGAGACAGTAAAACAAGTGACTAGGCATTTTCTCTATGTAAGGAAGTAAATATACATCTCTTGACATTCGGATCTATTTTATTAGTTAGAAAGTTTGTTTCTCACCAGATGGAGTTAACTACCTTCCTGGATGAGTTAATTAGCTTTTCTTATTTTTCTGGAAGTTGACAGTATTTGTTCCTCAGCGGAGTTTGCACTATGTGAGTATAAAAGAGAACATTGTATCCATTTTTGAAAATATGAACGAATCTTTTACATCTGAATTTTATAGTACTATTTTACCAACACAATAGTTTCTTAATTACTATTTAAGATATTAAAACAGTTTCTAAACACTTTTCCTTCGTCATTTAAATATCTTTGTATCGAAATTTGTCTGATATTTTTTAATTCATGAGGACATAAAAGTCTTTTCGAATACCGATTAGTTTGTTTACTTCTAAAGTACCAGAAATTATATTACTATTCTAAACGAGAGGAAAATTATGTCTTCATGACTTTATTTCCTTCCTGTAACGACTAAGTGTTAAAAAACCGTTTGGACTGTTTACGTCAAACCTTTCTCTTACTTCCAAGGTCATGAAGACGTGAACGAACTTTGGTTCAAAATATTTATGAGTATTCCGAGGTTGGAATGTTTATTTTTTATTGTGAAAATAAAACTTTTTTTTTTAAATGTTTGTAAATTGAGAAAAATGAACTTATTGAATAATTTAGTACACTTCAATAATTTTTTTCCATTTGTCATATATTTAAAAAATTTTGAGGAATGACTGCCAGTAGACACTATGATCGTAGAACATGCTTAGTCTCATCAATTCTGATAGATAGTGTTTCGTTTGCTAATTATTCGTCTCATAATTAAGACATTATTATTATTATTATTATTACTTTGATGTAGTGATGTTCACTTCACAGCTCTTAAGTTGTTCTATCTGGTTCAAATTTCTAATACCAGGTTGCTACCCGCTCTCTAAAGGATTATTATTTCTATTATTATTACAATTATTCATTTCTCATTCTCGGAGCAATTTCTTTACATTATAACTAACCTCTTGATTTGGAGAGCAGTTCAGGTGACTTGAATGAATGAATTTATTTTATTTTGTGCGTCTATTGTAAAATATAATGAGGGTATCTACTTGACAACTGAAGTACACTCACATCGAGTGTTTTAGAACAGAATGTAACAATCCTGAATTGTACCCCCTGTAAATGTATTTTAAAGAAAGAAAATCCCCTCTTCTGAATTTTCTCTTTCATTCCACTGCCATAGATATGTACATTTTAAATTTCAACTTGTAGAAGTGGGTCGGAATTTTGATTCCCTTAATAATTCTCTTAACCATAAAGGTGAAAGATTATTGGGTGATCTTTAACAATGCTGCATTCATTACATGGTGTTATAGCAATACAAAATGGTCTGCTGGGAACTGTTTCTCACTCGTTTTTCTACTCACCAAACATGACTTCCTTTATTAATTGTACCTACGCACGCAAATCGTACACAAGTACGCAGATATTTTAAATTTAACTCGTATATTTTTATTTATATAACTAGTACAATTCAACATTAACAATTCATTAGTCTCCTATAATAAGCCTAATTTCTTAACTCACTATGAATGGAATAAAAGAGAAGTAATTATCCCCCTCCCTAAGATCGGTGCATCTGTCCCAAGAAAATGATGCATGAAAGTAGGAATGCAACTCGGTTAACCATTATGATTATGCTTGAGATATTCCCATAAAAACAGAACAAATACGAAATTTCCGTTAGAGATGAGACTCTAGATTACTATGTCAATTTAATATCCCAGAAATACCAGAGATTTCATTGCAATTATTGAAGCAGTCTGAAATAAAATATTTTAAACAAAACGCTCATCTAACGTGATAAGATTAAACACACTTCCCGTGCATTGGTTCTGTTCATTTTACTTCGTGACAGTAAGAGGAAAAGCAATAGTCTTTTATGATAAAATTGACATTTTTTCATTTAATACTTGTGAAGGATTTATACTTCATTAACTATACTATATGAAGTACATGTACGAATGTAACAACATATTAGAGTTAAAAAATATTTTTGTGACTCAGCTTTTCATACTTTAACACAAAAAGTTGTTGGATACAGAATACTTTTCATTAGGGTGTAAAATTTGTGTATATTGGTGGGACTAATGTTCTTTACTGCTACACAAAAAAATGCTAATTCTATTTCCTCATCAACAACTGTTGGAAGTATTGATACTTTATATTCAGAGTTGGCCAAGACTGAAGAAAACGGTCTAAAAAATCTCTTCGGCAATAATCTTAAAAGCGAACACGAAACCTTTTAAAAGGAGACGGATGCCGCGGAGGCGAGAGCCGTGGAAGACCCGGGTTCTGATGGAGTTTCACAACGTCACCATATCTGCATGGCTACGACGACGTGTTTTTCTCCATTTAATGTCTACTCCATTAAAACTGTCAAAGACATTTTTTTCAGGAAGAAAATGGTAGACTTTTGGTGGAAGTCGAAGAAGACCATCACCTGGAGTATTTGAATAAACGAAAACTGGAAAACAAGATAAAACAAAATCAATGACGTAGCTTTGGGAGATTTTAGAGACCATAAGGAAGATAGTTTTATGGGCTACTGCAAAACTGTGTACTCGTATGCATTTTACAAATTTTTCTCCTCACACAATTATATATCTGTTTAGAAATTTCTCCATTAAAACTGTCAAAGACATTTTTGCAAGGAAGAAAATGGTAGAGTTTTTAAACAATTTTTTGAACAGAATTTGTCTATTAATTTATAAGAGAACTAAAATCTCATGAATTCCACTTGAAGACAAATAGTGACCAATATTTCGAATTCACAATGAAATTGTTTACGAAAAAAAATATTTAGTGAGTACTCTGAGAAACTAAAACAAAGGTCAAACTGCTTTCCGGTTTCAATGTATATTACTTTAGAAAATCTGCTAAATGTAAAGGTTAAACTTTTCATGTAACACGTTACGTAATCTCTTCACAAACCCATTTTTATGTTATTTCCTTCAGACGTTGTAACATATACTCGTAATTAGCTTCGTCCAACTCACGTCAAATCCAAAATCCTCAGTTCTCATTACCGTTTGATAAGCTGTGGCTAGCTGTTGTAGGAGTACACAAATTTCTACAACCGTGGTATAATATTTATTGATTATTCCTTAAATACTCCTGGAATGAATTGTGAATTCACATTTGATTCAATAGAAACATTCAAACTATTTCATACTCTATCATGTTTAAAGCTACCTATTATTCACAAATTTCAGAAAATGCAACGAACAACTTGTAAATCTAGAAGGGAATAGTCCTTTGGAAAAAATTTTTTTATGTTGAATAGAATACTACACTTTTTTGTGATAAACTTAGTTTCAAATTTAAACCTGTCAGAATATTAGATTTCTTAGAAATCCTGCCATAATTTACAATAGCAATAGAATGTATACGTTTATTTTTTTATCTAAACATTCTACATACACTACGAAGTTACTTCGGTATCATTTGGACAAAAAATGCTCAGTGATTACTTAAGGATATTAAAAATTTAAAAATCTTATTTTTGGTTATTCATTAAATTTTGAATATTATTAATATAAATCGCTTTCAGGAACTGTACGTGGCGCATGTGCGGTTGTTTTTCCATCCTTGCTCTAGTTCATCCTTACTATCCTTACTTAGTAAGCCATGATCAAAGAGGAGCGTGGCTATTGTGCCTCAAGCATAGATGTACACGCGATAGCAACTAGTCAGGGCGAGAAGTAACGGACGTTCAGGCGAAATATGGTAGTTTCATTACACCTTCAGATGACAGTCATTATTTATAACTCATAGAGATTGGTTTTATGCGCGTTATGAAAACAGCGACAGTACATATTAATTACGTTCACCGGAAGCAATGCTCATCGAATAAATTTCTCAAATTATCACCTAAATTGCACAAATTATCATCAACGAAATTCCGAGAAATGGTCAAGATAAGCAAGACGAAAAAGAACCAATATGAACATCAAGATCTTAAATTTTAGGTCAAACTGTCCCAGAGCGTGCCCCGAAGGAGCTCAAGGGGGTTACGGAGGATAGAGCTCTGTATTTACTTGGCCTCGGCGCTAGGAGGAGAAGTAGCCACCATTCTCTCCGACCAGTTTGACTCCATGATAGACCCATAACTCATTTTACAGCAGATTGAGTGTGCCTGGGAGCCAGTCTAGACGTTGAGGTGTATTGAAAAATCCCCCTCACCGCTTCGAACCTCACCCATTCTGACCGCAGCTCAGCTCTCTACCCACTGAACAACACTGACTCCCTTTATAATGTAAAAATGTTTTGATGGTTTTTGAATAATTCAAAATAAATTATGTCTATTAATAATAACGATATTGTAAAATAATAATTGATAAATCATTATCCCCGGATCATGATAGAACCAACAATTTATATAATGTGTTATTCTGTATAATAGGATAGACCCATTACATGAGGATATTCATTGGTAGTGTTGCTGTGTTAATATTTCGTTACTATTTGTTACAGACCTGTTCTTGTTATTATTTGTTACTATATGCCTGGTGAAGGCGCTAATCCAGGGTCGTATAATATATTTAAATACTTTATATCTTATATAGGAAATTATTTATTTTCTAATAAATTGATCTAGTTGTACTAATTCTATTTATGCCCATTATGTAATCGAGATAAATAAATAATTATTATAATAAATTTTTGTGTGATTTCTCCTTTTTTTAAACATAACTTGGGTTAATATTTAAGTTCAATTGTTATGTCGCTTCGTTAATATTTCTCGTTACAATTTGTTTAGATCTGACGACTCCAATCTCTAGTCGAGAAGTTGTAGTGAAACACAATAAAAATCGTCCAAAAAAGGTCGTATCTAAAATTAATTTATCTTGAATCTATAGTCATAATATTCGCTAATATCTTGCACATCTGTTTATTCTGTGTGTATTGTATAATGGTCATATGCAAATTTTATTCCTTGACCACGTAAATACACACCAGGTGAAGTCTCACACAGGAAACGAAACGTCGTGTTTTTATGTATGTTTGAATTTTGTGAATATTGTGAAATTTTTCTAGAGTTTAAAATCTTTAACAAGTGTCGCTGGACTGCACATGTAAGAAGTAATGAAGAATAAATTGTCTGCGATATAAAGTCGTTTTTACTTGTAAAAATAATTTATCTTGTTTATTTTCATGTTTAGAATAGAAGAATTATAATCTGAAGACGAAATCGCCAGAGGGTCTTCGCGCGTGGGTGTCTGCGTCTTCGGAGGGCATTCGCCGAAAGCGTCTGGGGCGGGCTCCGATTTATAACTTTGTTTTCCTCGGGGCGTGTATTGAGGTTACGTTAACGCATAAAAATATTCGTCGCTCGGCCACCGACCGACGACAGCGCTCGCTGGTGGCGCCTCGTAAGGCGAACAGGCGAACGAACGGCTGACGCTCATAAATTAACGCCTTCTTCCATCCAAACTACTATCTAGCAGAGAGAAACAATATTTTACGTCGTCTTTCTTTCGGAAATTATCGATTTAGTTTTAGTATGCGACTGTGATTCTTCGTATGAGTGTGGAGAAGAGGGAATAAGTTATTTTAGAAAAATGTATTGAATTAGTGGCATGTTTTAGATCTGCGCAGTCCAACTGGCGACCCGCGAAACTTACTTTACGGTCCACTAGTTATAGTACATTTTACATCAAAGTTTTCATGATGGTAGTTACTTCAGTTGCAAGTGCCTATAGTCCTGAGAGCTAATGAAAAATTAAGTCAGACATGAAAATATGAATCAATAAGGTACTTGCGTATTATGAGATCTAGTTTAATGTTCAATAACTAACGACACCAACTTCTTCTAATATGACTTTTTAGATTACATGTTTTCTTCCATTTATATTACAAAATAAATAAATGCAACTGGAATATTTTTACAAACCCGTTTGTTATAAAAATTTACGTCAAAAGTGTTTATTTTAGAAACAAATTTTATATGAATTTCACGTGTGATAGTAGAACAGAAATAAAAAAGAGATACTTATACATCACGTATGATGGTAATTTTTCAAAAATGGTCATGAAAGTAATGATTTACCGAAAAATAAATATTGCTGATATAACAAATTTTGTATAAAATAAACTCCACTTGGAAGAAAGATTTCAATAAATTTGATATATTTTTCTTACCGAATGTTCCGAAAGCCTTCAGGTCATCGAGGCGGATATTTCATGATCTAGCACGAAGTTTTACGCGTTAAGTATTAAGCTCATTATTCGTATTGCGTGATTACACTTAGAAGTGTCAGAATGCCGAATACATTCTTTCATTCATCATTTCCATTTTAACTATTTTCATTCTTCATAAAAAGATTGAATGAGTAAAGAAAAGAATTTTTACGAAGTCCGATGTTTCGAAATTGTCGATTACTACTGTATTTTAATAGATTGCACCACTTTTAATGTGAGTGAAAGCTTGAATGACAATAAATTATATAAATTTACTGTCAAACAAGCACTTAACAACTGCGTATATAGTGAACTGATTTTAATAATACGTCGAATTAAAACTATTTCTTTATAGGTTTGTATACAAATCAATATTTCACACATACTCAACTTCTGTATAAAACTTCGCTACACGCTAGGATTTTCCTTATCCGTCTATTGAGAGTGTTCGCGTATCTTTGGGTCAAATGAGTGTCAGCTGCTTTTTCAGAGTAGCAACAGTAGCGCCGTGCAGTGGCGATGAAGCGACCCACCCACACACGCCTCGCACTGCATCAGCGAACGCGGCGATGTGATGTTGTCATGCACGGCGTCGCTATCAAGGCCGCTCCTGACCTATCTCACAGCCCGAGCACGCCCTCTTCTGATTTACTCGCATCGGCAACTTCACAAGAGAAAATAACTTCCCCATAGCAGACGAGCGGAGGTCGCGGGGCAAAAAGTGGTCGACGCGCTCCATGCCAATTTTGGATTCCGGAGTATTACGATTCCTCGACTAATATAGTCACACATGGACAGTTGATTTTTTCTTCTGGAGTTATAGAGTTTTCCGTACGTCGATGATAGTGTAAACAAAAATGTTTAAGTGTCCCATAAAGCATTTTGGTGATTCACATGTACGGTGTGTGATACAACGATGTCCAGAAGTTACGTCAATTTTTTTCATTTCGTACGGAAAATAGAAGTAAAAGAAATTAATCATTCGGGTATTACTCAGCCACGAAACCAATTTAGGATTATGGGTTAAAGAAGAAGAATAAATTTAGAAAATGTGTTCCTGAGTTTGGTACCCCCAGAATGGTGAAATCCATTTCAATTTCTTTGTCCTTCCGTGCTTAGTGTTTCTTCCCCCACCATTCAACGTTTGACTTAGGGTTAATTTTGAAAGGGGATTCGGATGCTTAATAGATGGGCGAATTTGTAGCGAATTTTTATAAATTCTGAAAATTACTAGATGCGGTGATTGGGATCTCGACCATACTGAAAAGTGACATGATATATATTCGAGGTTACGTCGAGATGTCGAATGTTTTTAACGTCCCGACATTTTAAAACATGTACACTAATAAAACAGTCATTGTATCTCCTTGAAATTCAGGTTCTCACTGTTTTCTTTGACTTTGACTCAAAATGAACCTCTGTTTCGATTCTTATTCCCAACTTTAAGGAATTCGATCGAGAAAATTTTCCTTTCAATCCATTTAGTAGTTTTACAGAAGTTTAAACAAGATTTGATAAAAATTGTCAGTGACAGTTATCTTCTGTGTTAATGCAGGGAAGCGAAGGGATTAAGAATACTAATTAAGAGTACGTCAGAGTACTCAAGAACTGTATTCGCTCCCCTAATATTAATAAATAACTTTCTTATAGGATAAATAAATAAATTTATTGTCATAAACATTAACAAAATGTGTATGACCACGTGGAGGACAAACAAATTTACTCTCCAGAAGCAAGCAAGGGACCATCCTATCAATTCCGATCAAGGGACTTAAAGCAGAGGCGAATTTAATATTTCAGCATACTTCTAAGATAATAATAGAAATAGTTAGCTAGGAGGTTATCAAGGATTATTTAAGAAAGGATATTTGTCCCAAATCACAAAATACACGCAAGCGAAAATGAGGTTTTTGAACTTGTATTTTATATAAAAATTACAGTTTTTAGAATTGGTATGGACTGGTTGTTAAATTTTTTTTGTCAACGTATTGATGATAATAACTGTAAATTCACTCAAAATTTTGGTACGTTGAAAAATCTGTGTATTTGACCATACCTCGGGAATACATTCTGTATTTGACCAATCCTCGGGAATTATAATATGTGTGTGGTTATTCAATTTCAAGATAATATGATTCAGAAGTGAGTTGGGTTCCACCCACGTGTGAGATAATCGTATGAAAACTTAAAAATTTCTAACGAACGCTTTTGTTCGTGACTTCTCTGTGCAAATGTGTGGAAATGATGAAAACGAACGTGTTTGGAAAGTCTTGAAGTAGAGACACTGTTTAAGATTCTGCAGAGGGAGATGTCATACATAATGTAAAAGGGTGGGGATACGTCGTTGGAATATTCTTTCGAGATAGACTGAAACGTAACTGCAGTTTGTATTCTTTTAAATTAGGATTCAGAAAAATGTACCGTTATTTATGTTCCACGTTTAATAACAGACGGATTTTGAATTTTATACTCGTTCATGTGAAGAAGTAAGGAGATTGTCGAGATACTTGTTACAAAGTTCTGACATGACTATGCTGGTTCCGGTAAAAGAATCTTCAGTGACATGCCATGTTAGTGGAATTGTGATGGAGTGGTAGAGAGATCGTCTTTGCAGTGACATGTGATGTGAGTGGACAAATCATCCTGCTACTGCATCGAATCCTAACAAACATAAAGAATTTAATACGAATTTTCTATTTTCACTATTCCTGATGTACCTATACTTTGGACGTCTTTCGTGCAGAACATTAATTTTAATCTTCCACACCATGCAATGCTAAAAAATTATTTTTTATACCATTTGATATTTTTTGTGCTCCTTTTTGTTTTGATCTTAAAGGTTCATTTCTGGAAATGCTAACTTGATGTTGGCACTAAATCGTGGCATAGATACGCTTCGTAGGACAATTAATATGACAGCCAAATGAGGAACGCTGAGAAGTTTCCATTTTAATGCTGTTTAATTTTGATCAAGATATGAATAATTATAGTTTTGACAAAGAAATGCCAAACTATTAAGTACATCACATCTTATTCAAATTAGGGTGTATGATGCTTTTTGTTCCCTCTAATGGAACATCAGCGATTTATTCTTGTGTAATGACAGTAATGCTACACAAAGAACCAAAAGCCTCAAAGGAGTGAGTTGATTGAAGATGTAATGAACTGGTACTAGAAAGGTTCTGTCTCAACTAATTATATGTTGAATCAAAATTTAACTCGGTTACACTCAGTAACACCCTTTAATTTCGCGTTAGCCATTCTCAGTTACTGCCTCTCGGTGCACCTACATCATAATCTCTGATGTCGACTTGATAACCTTGAGCAGACCTTCCTGGACCTCGCTGCAACTCCTAGATCGTGCGCGATCTAGGAGGCCAATCTAGGCGAGTAGCACACGTCGCGGGACGAGGCCACAGCAACCGCTGCAAATGGAGCCACTCCCCGCTGTACTCCCCCTACAACCGCCCCATCCCCTCCAGCCCTGAACTCCCACTTCTTAATTCTATCATGAGAAACAGCTGCAGTGTCTGGTTCACAGGATCAACATAGTTTGACAATATTTGAATGAAGAAATTCACAGTTTAGGCAGTGGTTAAGATTATTCCATTAATGACACATGAAGCGATGTCGAAGAACTTAACACATGAGAGCAAATTAGTGAATGGAAGAGCAAATGAAATTTGACGTATTGCAAATGAAAGTTAAATTAAATATTTACAAACATTTTTGCATTTCAAATAAACTGAAAGATAATGTTGTAGGTTAATAATATGCGAATACAACACTCAAATTATGATATTTAGTAAATATACAAAATTGTTGTAAGTAAATAATCAACGAACTTTTTTAGCAGACAATAATTTATTTTTTAGAATTCAGTGGAAAACCATCACTATGTAAAAAACCAAGAACAATACAAAACTTTGAAAATTTTAAAAAAACTCACGATCTTTCAGTACCCATTGGCACCATTATCAAGAGAAATACATTTGCGAGTAAAAGCTCAAGTCAAATTTAAATGAATCAACGGTAAAAAACCTCCAACGGGTATTTCAGGAGTTATGGAGGAGGGCGTATTCCAGGATTAAACAACTTATTGGGAGTCATAGAACATAAAACCATAAAAACAATCAATTACAAATAAAACATGTTCAAAATATAATGTTATAAATATTGGACAACTTAAGAGGTATCATTTTGTAAATTAATGGTATATTTGGTCCTTTTTAAAAGAGCATCTCATAACTATCATATTTGTAAATATTATTTTCAATACAAAGTATTTTGTATTTTCTAAACGATGGTGTGAAACTAAGATTATTGTTATCTATCTATCTATCTATCTATCTACCTATTGTTCTTTAATTCTTGTTTTAAGTAACCTTTTTGTTTGCTCATTATAATTACATTTACAGTCTACATTTAATCTGGTAAACAATATTTTTGAAATCAAATAACTCCTTCCTATCCTTACCTTTACACACCAATTGAATATTGTTATGAGTCTTAAAAACAACATGAATATTAAAATCATAAAACATTTTTACTTATAAGGGCAGCCAAATATCTATAATAAGGAAATATAACAAATTTTTTGGAATCAAAATCTGAATTTGAATTATTAGTAGAATTATTGTGTTTGAATTAGTGGTTAAACCAATGAATTCTACGCTGGATATGTTTTTGAATAAAATTTAAGGGATAAGAATTAACACGTTAGTCACAATATTCAAATTATTTTGTTGAAATTTTTTATCTGAAAGAAGGATGGCCTTGTCAACCAAATTACTAACAATAGCTCTCTTTTGGGTGGTTAGAACAAAAATTCTATAAGAGCAAGTTCGTTTTTGGAACCAATTTAAATGAAGTTTATTAAAATTACAGTGTTTTGTTATATCTAAAAAAATTAGTTTAAAATATTTCTCTTCTTCAAAAGTAAACTTTAGTTTAGGATGGTATGAATTAAGAACGTAAGTAACCTCATCAATCTTGTTCATACAAAATCTTTGCTTCTCTCTCCTCTCAAACGAATTCAAGGAATAGTAATATGTAACTAAAAATTACAAGAAATGATAGTGGAGTAGAAAATTTTAATAATTATGTTGTTACTGCATCTAAATATCTACGGTGGAAAGGAATTTATTCTTTAATTCTAAATCATTTTAAAGTATTTTTACGAAAATATAGTAATTAGAAATACAATAATTACCCACTGAAGTGTATCTAAGAATTCATTCTTATTCCGAACTTAGAATGAATATTTTTTTAATTATTTGAAATAACCTTTTTGCTTGATACATTGATAACTTTTATTAATTGCCCTCCTATTTTGTCCACTACATATTTTGCTCAAATGGTGAGAACTGCTGTACCGAAGCTGTGGGGGATTTCGCTACCGAAGCTCATAGATTCGAACGATGAATACTGTATAAATATTTCTGAACATGATTCCCTCCTGCATACGTGGATGTACAATAGTGAAAATCCCCTTGCGTAAATTCTAAATAATCATACAGTTATAAAATAAGTAAACTGCAATCACACAACTGATAAATACTCCACCACTTCAATAAGAAAACAAATCTGAATGTTTACTCTCCGGTTCCGCTATAAAGTTTACAGATGTCTGGTTTCGTTCGGATTGTTAGATTTACTTCAAATGTTTCAATAAACATTCGTCGACATGTTTACAGCTCATTATTTCAACCCTGCGTGGCAGGTCGTCAAATGTGTTAGCTTCATTAGATTTCTGCACGCTAACTCACATCACATTTCTCCCATTGTTTAACCTCGCTAGCAGCACATTTATTAACGTTTATTGACTCATTGTTAGTTCTGTCCTATAAAAGTCTATTGCACATCGCAACCTTTCACTACCTCCTCCTCATACATATTCTTCACTTGTCATTCAGTACCTTCTGACAACTAAACGGTAGGTTTGAGTTGTTAGAGCCGCCATCTTCGAGAGAGTAATTGAAGAAGAGGGTGGAGATTAAATTGAATTTGTGAACTCGGATGAGAACATACTAACCACATATTTTCTTATACGATTATAATTAGGAATGTAGAATATTGATGTATGAGTACGTTGTTATAAACAATCAGTTACTTCTTAACACTGGAGGTAAATATTGCAATTTAATTGACAATGTCTGTATTAATAATAAATGTTAATATTATTTTTATAGATATAAAGTACACAGAAAACAATATTTGAAATGAATTTTTAGCTTCGTTTTATACAACTTTTATGAAATCTCTCCCTCCCATCAGAACTTTTTTCGCACACACAATAAATAATACATTACTCTAATACATCATATAACATACATATGTTACATATTCCCTTCGTGGCGAAGGTGGTAGTGTTGTCGCTCATCACCAAGTCATCCCAGACCGGTGGGACCAGAAAAAATTTGTAGCTTTTCATATGAATGTCGCAATTCATATACCCCGTAACTACTGAAAAGCAAACTCTCCTTCCTCCATCCACCTCCTGCTAGTATCAACTCTTACTATTACTACTACTAACCCCTCCTACTAACCCAGCTAAGCGGCCCACTTAACAATGGCCCTACCACCCAACTCCTACCTCGTATCGCTCCATGTAGATAAGCTTCATTAGCACGCTACATTTCCCATTTACAAATACAGCAAATGAAAAAAAGCATTATATAATATACACTAATACATTATATAATGTACAAATAATGACCTTGACGTTACCCCAATTAAATAAAACGAGAAACATGACTCTAGATTCTTTATGAGGATAGAGGCGGAGATATTAATGACTCGACCTTAAATATAAACTCTCATATCAGTCCTTTCGTCAACTTTCTCTCTAAGTTTGAGAACAAAGAAAATCCAATATTTCGCATGCTTTATATTCATATAGATTAAGATCATATCTGTTACCAGCTACTTTCTGAGGTGAGGAACGTGCAGTCCTGTCGCCAAAAAATAATTGATGATACTTATCCTTATAACTTCGTTTAATTGTTTCATTCACTTTGTTAATTAGTTACAAAGGTAAATAACTATTTTAATACACATTTTAAATGTAACAAATACAAAAAAGTTCGCAAAGTTCTGGTGTTACGTGACCGTTAAATCATAAAATGAAATGATTTCAGTTTCGTTTATCTGTATGGTCATCGGAGACATTACTTGATCAAAGGAGATATTTTAATGGAATGTCTTGACGTGAACCTCGTCCACTTTTCTCCTTCTTGGGCGATTTAATTTAAAGAAAACCGTAAATGTGAGCATATTTCGTTATTTATTGACTGTTGTCACAATTTCCCGTGAAAATTTGGATTACACCGGACTGAGAGATTTTTAAAGGTGACATTCGAAACCATTTTTTGTGTGATGCGCCACAGTTTCGCATATCATCGTCACGGAAACAGCTGCTGCGCTGTCTTAGTCCGCTTCTGCCAAGGCAAATGTTCCGCCCTCGCCTGCGGCACTGCTCTTGGTTCTTGGCCACACCTCCACAAGTACGTGTCCAGCCACGCGCGCAGCCCACTACTAGAGTCACCTAGGCGATCTAGAGTCACATCATACATTGGCGAGCACGATTAAGAATGTTGCGGTTTTACTATTCACATGACATCGAGGGAAATTTTATTGTGATCATTTGCCTACAGTGATTTACTGCTGATTTAATAGTATGTAGTAAACAAAAGTTGTCGTTCAGTTCACTATTATCAAAGAACAACGCATAAACCTAAAGTGAAAGAAAATACTTCCTTGTGAAATAATTTCCTTTACCTTTGTATCGTTCGATACATTAAAAATAACCGGATACATTAGTAATTATTTTTTGTGATTAATCAGAATCTATAATCTACCAATAATGATCGAATGTTTTTGATAATTTGAATAAAAATTAATGTTAAAGGGAAAGACTTAAAACTACTGTTTGACTTTTAGTTGCGTAGAAAGTCATTTTAATCAATGATGCGCATCTTCTCGCTTCTTCGTTAAAAGAATATTATTTTTTAAGAAATCCAATCAAGGATATCGCAACAAACTATGTGTTAAGTCTTGTTTAAATCCAAACTTTTCCCAATTACCCGCGAACGGTGTTCGTAAACTTTAATGTGTCGTTATGGAGAACTCGCATTCCACGCCGATTTATTTACTCGTTGGTGGAGGATTTGCAAGAACTTTCGCAAAACGCGGAAGGGAGAAAGGATTATTTCACAACTGCAATTTTGTGTCACGTAATTGGGGCCCTGAACCCACCTCAAGAAAACATGTGTAAATTCTTTGAACGCAGCATTTACTATGGACAAGTTACAACAATTGGACAATCCAGTTGTGTTTATGATTATTTGACTTAATGACGCGACTATTGCGGAGAGTTAGGTACCAAAGGACTCATATCTCGATAAAGGAACCAAACTTAGTTTCATGAAAAGATTTGACTTTCATGAAGAGTATTCGTAAAGAAAAGTTTTTATTGTATCTGTAGAATTTTTTTATATAATACTCGTTATATTTACCAAATAATGTTTTATAGTCGTATATCACGTTCGTAGGTGGGTCACATATTTTATTATAATTTATTTATTTTTAACCTTACAAAAAATCTCCTACTTCACATCAATATTTTTTGTCGCTCGCTCTGGATATTTCTAAATATCAGAATTGTAATTTTAATCAAATATAAATAAAGGTGTTGTTAAAAAAGGGATTTATAATCAACTTCTACGGTTAAATTCGAGATTTTTTAAATCGTTCCATCCGAATCTGCGAAAATAATATGCCAACTAATGATTCATATTTAATGACAATGTATATTGTAAATAGAAGTATTGCCCATTTTAATTACCTATGCTCTAAAACATATGTGTTGACGTCACTGGGTCAGTTCATATTAGATTTGACAAAAAATATTTTTTAATTTATTCAAATACGCCGTGAGGATTCACCAGTGAGTCGGGGGCGCGCTCGTTTGGATACGATCTAGAAGGGCAGTTGAGGACAGCTGCGGTCGCCGTAGAGCTGAAGAGGCTTCCCTTTGAAATGGACGTCGTGTCGCGAAACATCCGCTCAGAAGAGACGCGTCGCTGCCCCCGGGGGTTTTGCCTTCGTCGCGTATCGCGAGGTCATCGCAGGGCGCGTGGCTGCTGGACAAGCGCTCTGGGGTTCAAGATACTGACTGCTTCGAGCGCCTGAAGAATCTAGATGGCGCACGTGACGTTCTTACAGTAAGGGCTGTTTGAGTTATGGCATTCTGAGAAAGTCGCGCTCGAATTTTGTACTATTGACAAACACCTTCCAATCGGTGAGGTTCGCCATAATATGATCAAATTTCAATGAAATTACATTGTGATTTTAATCGTGAAATGTGGTGCTGCCGAAATGGAGGAGTGTACAATTGTACCAGATGTCGATCTAAAGCCACTTCACACAATTTTACCAAGTTGGATAAATACCAATCAAATGGTAAATATTTGCATAGTACTTCTAGTACTATGCGGACAAGGAGATTTCAATGCATTTTTATTTAGAATGGGATTAACAGACAGGACACGAGTATTTTGTTTTGTGGACAATACAATTTATGAATGTGAGGTGAACAATGAAGATCAGAAGCGACTAATAGACTTAATGAAGATAGTAGGTGCGGTCAATACATCAGTGTGGTGGAAAATAATTGACACTCGAATTATGAAAAATTTCAAGAGATAATGAAGGAACTGATAACAATACGCAGAGCGACGTAGATGCCGGTAGAATATACCAATAGTGACGAAAGGTAGGGAGGGATGGAACTTTGGCTGTTAGCAGCTTAAAAATACAAAAGATCCACTGAAAAAACATGAAGGACAAACAAGAAAGGATTTTGTATGGCGCAAGTGGGACCTGAGCGTCACTTATGTTCGGCGAGATGTGTAAGAGAACTTTTTATTATTATTTAGCATAATATTTATCAAACATTAATTTTATAAAATTGATGTAAGATTCCAGACGAGTCGCGACAAGACGAAAAACATTTAATGTATTTGTATTTTTTGTTACCAAATCATTTTTCGTATTTTCAATATTTTGTTTTCTTAGCGATGACTATGCAAAGTAAAACATGACAATACTTATATTTGTTACAAAATGAAAGAAGAGTGAAAATGGAGAAAGGAAAAATGTTACAGACAATAACATTTACTCTAATAGTCGGACCGGGACATTTAACACAAAATATATAGAGGATTTGGGACCACAATACATTCTAAAAAATTACTCTTTAATGATACTTACTTGGAACCTTACATTGTAAGATGGAAAGTGGACACGCAATCGAGCGCTTATGTATTATGTAATAAATATAATGTACTCATTTGATCATAAAAAATTAAATTAATTTCCGGTAGACATACCAAAAGTTTAAATCGAGCAAAGCTCATACGGAAATCATTGACTCAGAAATTTCTGGTGAAAGAATTTGATTAAGCAATACCACATCTGGATACTTATCTCTAAATAGTTTGTTCCGCTTAGCGTCGCGTTATTTCTACGTCTCTCCCGGCTGTCCGAAATAAAAGAAGCTGTATCACGCGGGACATAACTGCAAAATATTCCCTTACTCGTCAAGCTCGAACGGCACACGCTATACTTACGCAAGAACAAGGTAGTGTTCGGCGGACCGGTAACTCTTACGTGGAAGGCAATACATCCTTAACATTGCTGTCGTCATGGCGCATTCCGCCCTCGCACTTGCAAAGAATATATAACGACCATAACCGCGCTCTGGACGGACGCAGATTCCGTCCGCGCACTTGTAACAAAAGGACGGCGAACTTTGACACGGAATGGTCGCCAAGATGGCGTAAAGCAGAGCCGTTTCTTGGCTTCCTGGTGACGAGAACCCAGGACTGACCTCACACCCTTACTTGCAGACACATGCGTTGTTCTCCAGGATTCCCTATAGATAGTTGAATATAACGAGTTTTCATTCATATAAGTAGAAGCAAGCACGATACATGTCGAGTTGAAGATACTTCCTGCTTCTTGGAGCATGAATTCAATTTCCCGTATCAAAGAAATAGTGGATCTGCCGTAGAAAAGAATAAGAAATACAATTTAAGACGGATGTAACCTAACCCTATTTTTTGCGTTTTCTGAGGAACTCTATAGTTTTTTTTAACAAAATACATTTTACTTAGGAAATATTTACGTTTTCTTTGAAGTATTTATACATCAAATTAAAGGCATATTGTTTTCAATACTAAATTATTAATACGAACTTTCTAAACCTTATTTTCAAAGGAAGGAGAAGTGGTTTGTGTCAATAACTTTAAAATCTGAGTTATCTTTTATTAATACCTCAATTATTTTCTTGAAATAAAGATACAATATATTTACTATTTCAAATGTGAATATACTTGATTCAAAAATAAGATTAATAAAACAGGGACGTGTATATTATTATTATTATTATTTCGAAACAGATTTTTAAAAATTGACAAACCACGGAGCAGAGGCATTTTTGGGTATTGGCCTGGAGGGTACTGTCGCCCGGTTCCAAAGATATTTAAGAGGACTCAAAATGTATTTAAAAAATTTAGATATTCATACTTTTTTTCAAGTATGATATTTTAACATTAATTACATCCAAATAAGTTTTCTCTAATTCACAAACAGTTCCAATTGGTAAAAATGGTACAAAAATATTCCAATAGTGTACATTACTATATACAAAGACGGGTTTTATTATAATTTTTTGCTAATTTTCAAAATTTATTTTCCAAACAACGTCGTAAAATACTCTTTTTCGAGAAAAAATTGTTATCAAAGAATTAAACTTTTGTATAGACACCTAAGATAATAGGTCGTGATTCCATGCAAAGGTAAATTGACTCTACCACAGAGCAAACATTTCCACCAATACGCGATGAAACAAAAAGTGCGTTGTTGTGATCCAACCCGATGGAAACATTTGCCGGACGTCGTCCGCTCAGGGAAGTCCCCGAAGACGTCAGTGAATGACGTAGATTGAGGTTCATTACCCGTCCGTTCGCTTGTTCCGGGTCTGTTGCTCCCATTGAGGGAGATTCACCTGATTCCTCTTATCACTTCCCAGTTCCATATCTTTGTGACGCGTTTGATCTTTCTTAACTTGTGCTAATTTTTGTCTCAAGAAGTATGTCGGGTGGATAATCCTTTGAACACGAATGAAATCCATCGTCGATAAATGAAAGCTATTTAGAGATTTACGAAATTTCAGTGTGTTCATTCCAATGCTATTGTAAATATCCTACATAGTTTTGAGATATAAAACTATGTAGGATATTCTTTGTCAGGGAATCAAACCTAAACTTCAGTATCATGACATATCGTACGTCTACTTTTTCCGTTTTGGGGTACCATCGGCAACGGTATTTACCATATCATTCACTGTTCTTTTTTAGATTCTTTCATGATGGTGATTTGGATGCTTAAAGACTTTGGGTTATCAATGTCTTTCACGAATACATCTCATTATGAAAACACCCATGCCTCATTCGTGATTCGAACACAAAACCTGAAGACCTATGCCTCAATAACTCTTTGTCGCCAGGTTGTCTTAATAATTATAATGCTAAACATATTTTACTAATGCTAAACATTTCTTTCTAATTTAATAACAATGTGTAATAAATACACTTCCGACATCTATGTTGGTGAATCATATCCTTGAATGAAGGAACTTTTTCTCCATTTCCTTTTTAACAGTCCACCGCGACCACCTTGTCTGTGACTTTGTTAATATGAGGCTCCTTTTTGAAGTTTAACTCTTGTTTTCTTTTTGCGTCACTTAACCTGTAAACCGAAGCTTTAGTTTCCGTCCCTATCATGACGCTTTACTATCTTCTCTTTCTCCTTGTTCATTATATCTCTGATCTATGCAATCTATGTTACATGCTCCTTGTATGCAACATTCTTATTTTTTATGTACTCTCTATTTTCCTTCTCTACCAATTTTCCGTGATCCTTTAAAAATTTCATAGACATTGCTCTTTCTTCACCATCAAGTGTTCAGTCCATTAGTAAATGCTGCGCTGTTTCTTCAATCATCACACGTATTCAGTCCAAGTCTTCGCTTACCTTGTGTTTTCGCAAACATTTATTGCAACTTGAATGAATGAATCATAATGAGAAGAACAAGAAAACCATGTATTTTTCCACTTTCTGTACCGTGTCAATTCCCTACCACATATTCAGTCTCGGAGTCCTCACTCCCAATGCAGTGATGAACCTTTCGATCTGCTGTTTTGATCCCCCGCTCGGCGAAACTGTGTGACGTTTCCAACAGATCAATGATCAATATACATTAAGTGCCAAACTTAAATGTTAAAAGCACCCTATAAAATTCACCCTTTAAATCTTCGCGTTATGCGTAACACCAAGGCTAACATCTCCTTACTCCACCGTTACGCAAAGTAACGGTTTCAGAACCCGTCCCTCCCCTTAAGATTCATGACGTAATGTGTGGACTTTTAAAAAGTGAAGTGTAACCCTTTTGTGATCTTTTGGAGATAAATACTCGAGTATTTTGTGGAACCTTCAAACTTATTACTATCACGCGCCTGGGTGCTACAGAAAATACCCTTGGGGAACCACTGTTTGTGTGTCATGAAGTCTATGAATAATTTTGACTGATTTAATTTTCATGAGTGCTGAAGTAATTAAAGTAGAGTGTTCTTCAAACAAGTGAGTACTGGAATGACGTAAGAAAGGAAAACGTGTTACTTAAACGCACGAGTTCCGCGGAGAAGAGAAGAATGCGAATCGTAAAATAATAAAACCACCCTCAATTGTATCTAATACTAATGGATAGTTCACCACTTTCACTCACATCAAGTTTTGAATTTTTTGTATAAATAGTGTTCTTTAATCCCCATTTATTCTTATTGAAATAGTTGGTCATATTCACACTGAGAGTACAAATTCGGATGTGAGATCTAAATTCAGAGTAAGGTAAAGATTTCTCCAAACTTTTGGATGTGACATCCCAACTTTTGTACGTGAAATCTCAACCTTTAGAAGTGACATCCCAACCTTATTTATTTGCAGTATTCGTAAGTGTAGCGTGCAATTGAAGTTTATCTCCATGGGGCGATAGGATGTAGGAGGTGGATGGTAGTACTATTGTTAGTTGGTGGACCTGTTAGCTGATTTGATCCTCGTGGAGGTGTTAGTAAATAATAGTAAAAGTTAGTGACACTATGAGTAGTAGGAGGTAGATAGAATAAGGAAGGTTCACTTTTCAGTAGTCACAGTTTTATGAACTGGGACATTAATGTGAAAAGCTATGAATTCTTTCGAATCCCACCAGGAATTGAACCTGGAGTTTTCTAGGTGACGAGCGAGCAAGCTAGTCCCACAGCCAACGGGGGGGGGGTGCTCAACCTTATAGGAAACAAATAGAGGTTGGGATGTTATACGTGAAGGTTTGGACAAATTCTATTCTACCTTTGAATTTGGAGCACATACAAGCCTAGGGTTACGCCGTCCCCACATAAAGTGGGAAAAGGCTGAGATAAAGAAGATACAAGCCTAGGGTTCTTATCTACAGTCTTCAGTGCAGTAAACGAATCATAAATGAAAATTAAATATCTAGATAATAACCAAGTTCTCCAATGACAACAGTATTGTTCGATCTACTCATTAATTTAGCTTTCCCCTTCATCATATTAAAAACAAAATGCATTCACATTTGTGTGAAAAAATATATATACAACAAAACATATTTATACTATGTTCACCATAACACCAACAATTAAAAATCACCTATAGTTAATGCAATATTTATCACCGAAGAAAAAATATCGTGTATCCAATCTGGCATGATAAACAAAATAAAGAACAAAATATTGAACTCAGAAAATGGCTGTCCAACAATAAGTCTTTATCGCGTAGGGCCTACTCATTAGCACTACGCGAAAGCCAAAAATTGGAAAAGGGAAAAAAAGAGATTGCTTTTCTAGTTAGGCGAATATTGTAGTGCCTTTTTGTACTACTACATGAAGCAAACTAAATTACTATACTTTGTTTTTACGTATTTCTAACCATTTACACTATTAATTGGAGATACATACGGATATACATATCTGACAAACCATATTTTTCCATCTTCATATAATTTCGTCATAGGTCGGGTAATGCACTAATCGTATACAAATTTAGAATTCTGAACCTTTCTCGGGAAACACTCACAAGTGAAAATCGGAATAACAACTTTTCTGTAGTTACTGAAAAAATCGAAAACTACTTTATTATCTGCGAAACGAATAAATGCGATTTGTCTCGAGTTTCGTTTCCGAGACACGAGTGATCATGACACGAGTAATCATTTGACGGACTCAAGTGATTTGTAGCGTTTACAGCTGCAGAGATATTCACAATGTTATTCATGTTGTAAATGGAAATAAATATTGTGCTTACGCCTATCTTCAAAGCCCGTAAAAATACGAAACCAAAGAAATATAATATTTTTTTGTATTGGAACGAATGATGACCGGTTATGCATCATCGGTAATAATTAAATATTTAGCGTACAAACAAGGAAAACTTGATTTTCACGCTGCGCCGAAGACCTGGCCCAGACGCGAGGCTAGGTCATTTCCTTAGCCATGCTTTGTGTTAGAAAATGTTTAATTATTTGTCCGGCAGTTTTTGTGTCGTTATTCGTTCGAATTCAATAGATGTTATATCTTAATATTTATCTTTCGACGCGTTTGAGTAGTCGTGAAAAAATATGAAGTTCCTTTTAAAATATCAGTGAAATAGCAATTATCTCAGATTATAAATCACTCAAAAAAGATAAAATATTTATGATTTAATTATGAACTTTTGATGGACGAATAAAAATCTAATTATATCTTAATTATACCATGGACATAAATAGAAAATCATTTAAACAGATCTAATAATTGGCTCCATATCACCACGTATCTGAGTCAAAACCGCATTTCAATATCTTTATATAGTAGATATTTGAGGTGTACGCTTGTTCCGACACACTCTATACACCCTATCCATATCCCTGAGTACTTCAGTTTCTTTTATGTGGTTTAAGTAAAAGATTTCCTATCCATACCAGTAATTTTAGATGCACGTTTTCCCAGAATTCTGTGACTAAATTGAAGCGATGGTTCTGTGCTTCCTTCCGAACCATAGAGTTGCTTATTATCCTTTACGTGATCATATAAAGCTTGTAACAGCATCTAAGGAAATAATTTATTAATAATTTGTCTGCTTTCATTCTTAAGATAGAATAATCGTCTTGTTTCCTGGACTCATATGGAGATAGTTGAATCACAGAGTTTTTGTTTGATGAAATCATTGCCCTTGACCTTGTGTTGAATAGATTTGTTTATCGGAGTTCGAAGGAACAAAATTGAATACAGCGAACCCAATCACAAATAAAAGTTCTGAAGTGTTCTCCCTGACTTTCACTACCATGAAGTTTAGAGACAATGTTGCTGTTTAATATTGAGTTTATGTCCATATAAAATACAAGCTATGCAACGAGAAAGATACTTCATGCGCCTTGAATGAATAACTTCGTTTAGGTTTTCGGAGAAACACAAAGAGAAGTTGGTTAATCGAAAGATTTCTACAGCTATTGCATGGTGTAATTAATCGGTATTCCCAATTTTTTTTATTGTTAATAATACTTCGTATATCGTAAGTACCGTAGATTGAAGGGAAAGAGGACCCCACTTAATTGAAATGGGAAATAAGTTGCTACGGAATTTACTGTAAACAATATTTATGTATCATATCCTGAAGGAGTTCTTTAGAAATAACCATGAGCTCCAACATCCATTTGTCATTTCTGAAAACCCAAAACTCATCCACCGTGCTCAAAAAAGATCTGTCACTCGAAGGAAATGAAATGTAACGTATGAATTCCATCTCTCGTGGATAGATCAAAACAACAGACCAAGAATGGTCACAAGGAACCGGGAAGTGTTTTGGGACGGTCTCTCAACCTGTTTGGTGAAACAAGGTTTTACGTTTTTACATTCAAACGGCGTGCTAAGAATCCACTATTCGTTGACATCACGTACTCAGCCACAGAAGATAGGGACATTTTTATGTTCTTGTATTTCAATGTGAGTTAATAGAAATGATAACGGGAGTTCGAGATAAAGTAATCGAGAAATAATTTCAGATCTCTCTCTTTAAAAAATATTTGCGTTACACGTAAATTGAATCATTAACTACCAGCTCTACAATTCATACTTGTGTCATTTTTTAATTATATATTATGTCTTTGTCAATTACTTGTGACAAGTTCTGTTATCATGAGCTTCATTGTTGGTGAGAACGAGATGTTAATGAGTAAATAAATGATTAGTATCTCTCATATATGCAGTCTCTCACTTGCATTGACAACGTATGTTGCCATTTGCCTGTAGAAAACGATTTGCTTAAATAAAAACTTTTGCCAAATGAGTTAACTTTGATAATCATAATTGTTTTTACATCTCCTCCACATTGAAATTAAAATACGCGCTGTATTATTGATAGCATTCATTCATTGTTCAAGTGTTAACTTAAATGCAAATGTCATTTGTCTTTGGAAATTATCTGATTGAACTACAAGACGAAGCTGTTACACAAATCAACATGCAGGTTTACTGCAACTGCGTTACAAATATGGGTCACACGCATTTTTACAGCTTTTTATATTAGAATCTGAAACGTACTATTAGATACGCAGGCAGACTTTGAAATTGGTCTTTAAAAAATATTTTTATTTCATTGAGATATCCGGTACTATATTTTAAATAATTTGCTAGCCTGATCGTATTACGCTTATCAGGACCCTCACACGAGTGATCCGTGTGTCAGAGTGGGGAGGAGGGAGACTTGTGGTTCAGCTGAGTCCGAAAGAGGAGAAAAACATGTTAATTAAAAGAGCAAAATTTATTACCCTGGAAGCGATAGTAAATAACATTTTTACAAGCCCTATTAAATACTTGAATAGAACTTCATAAAAGACATAGTAAAATTATGAAACGCGCTATGTTCACAAAAAGTTGTGTTCAAATAAATATTGTGGTGTCTAAGTATGGTCATATGATATATTTGATTACAAACATATTTACGAAATGGTACTCATAAATAATATAAAGTTTTAATGATTAAACGAAGAAAAATGCTAAACAATTCAATACGCAGTTTATGCTGTTTTTTGACAACATATTTATTATTATTATTATTATTATTATTATTACAGCGTGTGTCACAATTATTTTCAAAAATAGTGTAAATATTTTTAATAAATAGTTATATTTACTACAAATGTTGAGAAACATTTTATTGTGAAACGTGGTTCCCGAAAAGATTACTTTTGATTAAAAGGGTGAGGAGCAGGAAGGAAAAGGAACTGTCATAAAATCTAGCAACAGGGTTCGCTACTTGTTGTAAGGGATCGAGTGCTTAGGAACATCAATAATAAAGGTTATCAACAAAAGTATTTATCATAATACTCTTCAACTGTTAGGATAGTTTTTTAAATAAAATAGATCGTTAATTTCGAGTTTGGTCTCATATAAAGGGAGTTTTAATGTAACTGTATTAGTAAAAAAAAGTTTTTTAAATGAGATATTTAAAAATGTTATTCCTTTGTCGAAAGAAAACGATCTACCTGTTTAATTTCGATTTAGCGTACCCAACGTGGAGAGGATTCAAAGGACTCATACCATTATTCCTGTTAAAATGATACAACTTTTAACTAGGAGAATGTGTAACTTAGTAAAAATAATAGAAATACCATTACTTTATGACACATGGAGGAGTTATTTAACACCATAAGTTTCAGAATGACATGTTAGTATATGGATGTATCGACTGCTAAATATGGACCTCCGATCCCCCGCGATTTTTTCTGACTTTCAAGTCGTCATTGTACCTACACCTTAAGATTTTCCTTGTGTATGCTGCTGCTCACTCTCAGTTCTTTCTACAAATGAGAAAATTTCCTGGTCGATTGTTTCCAATTCTTGCGATGAGTATGTCACATGATCTAAATATCTGCGTACAGTGGAACTAAGGAAGAAAAATCCCTTTTGTGGTGAAAACTGCGGAAGATTCTGGAGACACATGAACTGTTTCAGTCCTTGAAATGAAGCAAGAGACACAAATGGGGTCGTCGATGGGTCAACTTGCATCGTGACGGAAGCTGATGCAGAAGAGTACATTTTGAAAATCATAATAAATTTTCTGTGCATCATCAGGGTCATTGCGCATCCTGGAAGCATAGGAGGGGAGAGTTGTGTTTGCCTAATGCTTAAGGAATGTACCCCCTGTAAGTCGAGGGTGGTGGAGCAATGTTTTGCAATTCGCGGACATTCGTTTGGACTTCTTCCACACACTTTTGCAACTGTTCCCATCTGCACCACAAAGGATGACGAGCAAAGAAACTTGCCGGAAGAGAATTCCGACTTTGGACGAAAACTATGTTCTCGGGACCTCGCAATGTACTGACTGCGGGTATTTCCTTTGTAATGGATGGGATTTGAGGGGAAGACGTCCTCTCCAAAAAACGAAAAGAAAAATTTTGACCACAATTTAGAACTTTAAGCTACTTCCTAAAGTTAGCTTCGCGCTTTAATTATCACTTACCTCCTATGTTAAAAATAAAAGAATAATGTATTTGAAAAAAAAACACGATAAAATCATCATACAACTATGTGGAGGTGCTGCAATCCTGAATTTACATTCCGGAAGCAAGCAACCATACCTAGTGGCGGATCTAGACAGTAATCAGGAACGGGGGAGTGGCTAACCGAGGAGGGATCTGGGGATAGTCATTTCTTTCCGAAAATTATGGTTTTACAACACACATAGTAAACGTAATATTTCAATAAAATACATCACTTCATCAAATACATAATTATCAATTTATTAAATGGTGGTCATATTTCTTAACTGTATAAAATGTCAAATACATATTAGAAGATACGGATTTCCTGACCAAATCAGAATTTTGGAAAGATCAAATAATTCGTGGAAATACATTTTTAATGCTGACATAAATTTAGTGTACGAAAAATCTGGTAACACTTTTACAGAGTAGACCTTTTATCCATTTCAATTTTATGTGTTGAGAGTTAAGATCCAATGGAGAGGGGATCCCATTGGATGTGAACTCTCAACGGATGAAATTGAATATAGACCTTTTAGGGCTCCTCCCCCTCATAGATCCGCCACTGACCATATCCTCAATTCACATCGCAATCACGCTGAGGTTCAATGCTGCTAAAATACGAATAAGGTCCTCTCTTTATATAACGAAATCCAAGGGACTACTCATTTTCGTCGTTGTAGAGTGATCGTTATACACAGAAAAACCAAAATTTGGTGTAATAGGTTTAAAAATAGAGCAATACCACAAATTCACACAACGTATTTTAATTACATAAATTATTACAGTTATTTACTTAAGTTGTTTTGTAACTTTCTGCTGTATCTACATAATTTCCCCTATTTAACTCTACTATTCACCTGGTAGAAGAAAAGCTCTATGTCTAGTTAATCACTGATTACAGAGTGTAATAGGTATTTGTCGACTAGAAGTAGGATCTATCCCTTGAGATCAGCGACACATTTTGGATCTTTTCTTCAAGAAACTGAGAAGTCATCTTAGCCCATTTGTTTCCTCGGTAGTTTACAGACAGATGTTTGACGTTTTTAAAACAACGCGGATATTTGGACTTAATCGACGATCACTAGCAGTTTCCTCTTCACGAAGCTCACCTCGTCAGCTGCCACCAAGACCGTAATTCATTCTCTTGATAACTTTCCATGAATACACTTCTGTGATATAAAATTTCAAACTTGTATTTGGCATCGTCTTGAACGCCTGAAATTCCATCGTTATATAAAGACTGCAATATAGATAGAGGGAAAGAATGAATACATTTCTGTTATGGCAAACCAAACAACCTTCATTCATAGTAATCGTTATAGAGAGATTATCATTATAAGGATAATCTCATAGAGAGAGAATACAGAATTATGAAGCAATAATATTAAAATAATTTGTATATGTTTGAAAGCACTGTAACAATTGCGTGATAAAATATACAAGAAATTCAAGGGAATTCTTATTGCTATATTTTCTATTCATTTTCTATAACGTATTCTAATTTCATTAATATTCAGTGTTTAATTTTGTGCATTCACATTATTTCTCTCAAATTTTCAATTTTTGACTTCTTAGCAGCATGTGTGTTAATCGGGACAGTATGTGAAATTATTTCAATGATAATCCACGATTCTTTTACGTTTTCACTGACGTGGTTCGCATTATCAGACTCAAACAAACGATGGGGCAGGGTGATGTGCTATATGGCTATTTATTTACTAATTTTAGTATAAGCAAATTTCGTGTATGCAAGTATGGATTTTAGTCCCCTAAAACAATCTAAAATCTTTCTTGGATGAGATTATTGTCAGTTAAGAGAGAAATCGCATTGTCGTTCGGTGTTATTCCATAAAGGATAAGCTCCCTATCCGCACTAACTGAGTCTCAAAAATTCATAGGAAATTACCTTGTTTAGACAGAAATTTCTTTTTCTGTATGTCGCGGTTATTGACCTTCTGAGGGTAATTTCCTGTTTGTGACGACATGGAAAACAGGACTTGACAAAGTTCACCCGAACAATTCTTACTAGCTTTAGGAGCTCAATTTTCTTTAATAAGATAAAAATTAATTGAAGGATGAGCAAAACTTTTAATTTAAAAAGATATCACAGAATTACTGAGACACGTACTTCGACAATAAAATTGTTGGTTATATTAATCCTACCTATAGTCGTACTACTAATATTTATTTTTGGATATTTTCAAGGGCTCTTCTTGTGTGTCTGTTTTCGACCGAAGTAAATAACATAAAAATTACTTTTAAAATATTTTTTTTGAAATGGAATTTTAAAATGACGTAAAAGATATACGAGTATTATTTTTCATCGCAACAAATCGTTTTAAGAGTATCCTAAAACACCTAAAACGCGCTGATGAATATTTTGTAAATTTCGTGCTACTACCACTGCAATACAGACCACTCCACGCTACGATACAATCAAATTTCCCCTTCAGTGACATTTATTATCTTGGAATGTTGATATCGGAAATAATTTAAAAGAGTCAAATCTACATAACTAGTACTCTGCAAGAATACATCGCCATTCTTAGGTATGAGAAACTTCCGTTTGGTATTTCAAGAACTGGCAAAAGGAATACCTCATCAGAAGGTACAGATTGTTTAATTTATTCAGTGTGTTAATTCTACTGTGTATTGTACAGTTTAACTACGTCTTTTTTCGTTTTCTTTTCTTCTTCAGTTCGGAAGGATGAGTGAAGAAAACATGCGACTCCTACACGGCACCGAAACCAATTACTTGGTAAATGATGCAGTGTCATTCTGTACAGGTAACACGCGTCCGTAACGGAAACGAAACTCGTAATGAACGAAGTGCTTCACTAGTAAATATGTAAGTGAAGCATGTTTTCCCCTCCTCGACAAAGGGAAACGGAAGCGACATAAAAAATAACTGAAACACTTCAATCATGAGTCGACAACAAAATGTTCTCTTTTGAGTTGAGGACAACAAACGTCCTTTTCGTAGCCCGTTCTCCATTTAACGTCTATTATTTCTCTTGTCGGCTACTCTTTTGCTTTTGTTTGAGGTCGTTAGATTTTAGTACGACACTTTAAAATAGAAAGTCCATCTTCAAAAATATATCTTTATATGATGTTAATATCTCGATGGGAAGAATACATCAAGAGAAAGGAAATCTATGAATAGTTTCAGGAATGCGTGAACAAAATTATTTAATTAAATTAAATATCACCGATTCAAAGGTAAAGCGCGTGGTAGAGGAAATATCGAGAGACAAGAGATGGCGGGACATATATTGACAATGATTCGACAAGACGAGACAAACATAAATAATAATAAAGAAATTTATTGTCAAAAAACAGTACAAACTGCGTATGACCACGTGGAGGAAAAAAAAAACTAATTTACTCTCCGGAAGCAAGCAAGGGACCATCCCATCAATTCCGATCAAGGGCCCTAAGGCAGAGGCGGATTCAAAAAATTCAGCAAAAATTCCTAGATAAGATAAAAAGTTAGCTGCGAGTTATAATACTAATAGAATGTCAATATGTTTGTAATTTTAAGCAAAAAATTACATGTAAGTTATTATCGAACTATAGATTATTCTGAGTATAGTGCTTAAAAATTGAAATAACACTAATTTCACGATTTATTGTTACAATAGACCCGCCATAAAATAAAAAAAATAAAAATAGACCCGCCATAAAAAAATGATCGCGACGTAATAGAGTGACAAGCAGACTATGAGATTCAAACCCAGGTAATGGTCCTTCGACCGAGATACTGGGCAGACTTTCTATTAATAAAATGAATGATGTTACAAATTGTGAACATTTATGTAAAATAATTTCAACGAGGAACGTTAGATTAATATTTCAAAGTTCTTTTCATTTGAAATTATTAATTACTTCGCAATTTTTTTATGGGTTCTTATGATATTTTATGGGTTCTTTAATACCTAATTATAATTTAATCATCATTGGAAGCAAAAAAAAAACTAACTTAAGACTTCCGTGGCCGGCGGCAATATATACTTGGTTGACCGGGACAAACAGCGTCTCAGTAAACAGTACCAACGTTTCGACCATTCTGCTTAGTGTCTTTTCCAAGGCATTGTCAAAGTCGAGCAGACTTATATTTCTGTCGTACTTGTGAGTTTACCATTGGCCGATCCGTCGGTGGCTCTGTCTACTGAGACGCGGATTGTTACAGTCAACCAAAAGTATAAACTAGTTAGTTTCTGCAAATGTGCGAGGTTGTTGCTATAAACCTCGTCGCCAAATGCCTTTGTATAAGCAAACTTCTTTCATCAAAATTAGTTCGTAATTAAGAATGGATATAAAAAATACACATCTTAAAATCCGACAATCAAGTCGAAAAAAACAAACAGTTATGGGTGTTATGTGTTTTCCTATGTTTAGAATTATTGCGAGGGAAATGTGAGAAAAACTGATCCGTTGAAACAGTAGTTCTTTTGTAATATGAGTAAATTATGTTTTATTACAAGGAATTTGTGATCAAATTAAAAAACAATTGATTAGGTTTGAAACTTGCCCTTTAATACTGACTACCTCTTTAAATTAAATTTAATGTTGGTGCATTTTTTATTTTCTCAGAGCATGTTTTCATATTCTTATTGATGCTAATTTTTCACATTAACTTCTGTTTTGTCGCATCTCCGTCTCATGACTTATCTGCATTTTCTATTAATTACGAGTCTGTCTGTTCCATTTTTCAACAACACTGCTTCCCCTAACCACGGCACTTCCTGCTTTTAAGTCCATTTTCTATTTGTTTAATCTTCCCCACATAGACCTTGAAATATTCATATCGTCGTTGAGATATTATTACCCCTCGGCCAATCTCGTAGACGAGGTCTTCTTGCTAATATTTATGGGGCTAGAATAATGTTAACATCATAATTCCTCGTATTTGTACGTCCCAAATATATTTTATGGAAATAGAGTTCGCCTATTATAACGTACATAAATTATTTAAATAAGTCATATTTTAACAAAATTACATACTCCAGGCACCAGGAAATTAGAAGACAACTTCTACATTGTGCGTTTTTGTAATGAGTGACGCTGATTGGTGTGAGAATGAATCATGTGTGCCACTGACCATGACGCATAATGTAGTCACATCCATTACTAGACTCACATCTCCACCTTTCCAACTTATTGCAGTTTCAACCCTTTGTGTTACCATATTTTTGTAACAGTAATATTATTTTCCCCCTTAACCATCCACATAAAACTGAGCTCTCGCAAGAGTAGTATTTCCATCAAAATCCATTATGGAAACTCGTTAACAATAACTGCCTAAATAAGTTTATTTTTAAATATTTTGTTATATTTAAAACAGTTTGTGCGAAATTTAAAGGGTGGTAGACCACTCATTAACAAATAAAAATTTGAGTGACTTAATGACTTAACGTACGTATTCTAATTTCGTGAACCCATAAGGTCCGCGGGATAGGTCAATGCCTTTCATGACTATGTGAAAACATTGTGAAATTAAAGACACTGATTGAAGTATTGAATGTTCGGAATATTACTTTGTTTCTTGAGAGGTCAATGCTACAACAAAAAACGACGACTTATTGGGAAATATTTCTCATATCTTTCAATACCTTCTTGTCTGGTGTATGGCTGTCAAATATTGGATAAAGTAAAGGTTACTTCATTCTTATTCAAGGGGTGAGACGGATTTAGAGAAGGGGGCGGTTTCCGAACTCACGGCTTCCCCCTCTCTCTCTAAAAAAACAAAGTGAGTGAAAGCATTCAGGTTTCTTGAATTTTGTTTTTACGCAGGGTAATGAAAATATATACGAACATAACCGTGTGCCTTGAAATTGCATCATTTGGATCCCTGGATCTCCCTCTAAATATTGGTGCTTCTCTTACCAGAAATTAGTACGTTCAGTCGCGGAATGGTGGCGTCAGTCATATTTTCGTACCCGTATCTTCCGCAGTCCCATATTCTTCCATCCAACCTTGGTAAACGTTATCGGGCGCTATCGCATCACGAAACCACGACCGATGCTTGCACTTTTCCACGAACCTCTCTTCTGCTCTCCCTAAGTGAAGGAGACAGACGAGCGCGTAACGATGAGTGTCGGAGGATTCCTTCGCGGCACCGGAGGCGGACAGAAGAAGGACGATGCGCGCACGACGCAGCCTCGAGCTGTCACCAAGCGACTTGCAACTGGCTTCCACACATGACACACTTCGTTAGAACATAGATTTAAATAGATTTCTGTCCAGCACAACGATTTTTCGTTTTTCGATGTCTGGAGGTGGTAAATCATTGTAAGGAAACAAAGTGCTTTAACAATGTGTTTTATATTTTTTGTGTGGGGCTTTAGGGCTCGTCAACATCGAGGTCATTAGAGCCCATTGTGTTTTATATATGTTTTATTTTAATGCACGTTGACTATTAATGTATAAGTTCTAAATATACTATATAAATCCCCTCCCTGGGGACACCAACTTGGCGTAGCACTGCCTGTGCGGGTGGAGAGGGTTTGCGTGTACCAATGAAGGTGAGAGCTATGTCGAAAGTAGCGTAGCTACTGGTAGGACCACCAGCCGGACAGAAGGGGGAGGATGAATCTCGATCGACGAAGGAAATCATGGAAATCTCTTGTCATGTAGCCGGTCGGTAAAATCAACATAATCCCAACATCAAAACCTAACCACGAGTGACTTTCAAATACACATTCAGAGTTAACATCTCAAAGACATCACTAATATTTCGGAATAACGGTGATCGAAAGCGTTGCTCCATAAGAAATAACTAAATTAAACATTCGGATATTTTTTTCGTGATTTTTGGGGGAAATGTGGGTAAATTAGTAGTTGAGTTTTATAGCTTTTTGAAACAATTCGTGTGAGAGTTCATAAATTACTGAAAATCTACTGAGCCGAATAAATTACTGTTTTTATTTCAAGTCTTTGACCCAGGAAGATTATGTTGGATCACAATTTATATTTCAAAAGTATTCTTTTGTGAAAACGCATGCGAATCTACAGATGCAGATGAGAAGATGGATGGTTGGTTTGGAACACTTGTAGAGAGGCAAACACAACAGAGCTACTATTTAAAAACTAGTAATTGGTAATATAATCAAGAGGGTGAATTGAATAAAGATTAATTGGAATTCATCCAACTCCCGCACTCTTACTTAGAACCGTGAAGTTTGGATCAATGCCATTATAGCTTGTTCCAAAGACAGAACTACATTGATAGATAGTGTGTACATTTATCTGTTTACGTGTAAAATATGGAGCTCCGTTGAATATGCAGTACGTTCTGCGATGCAGGGCATATGAAGAGTCCGTCGGACGAGTCCGTTGTGCGACTCTGAAGATGCAAGACCTTGAGGGCGCGCCGGTCTCTAAGGGTCACGAGGTCGTGCACATCGCGACGCGCATTTGTCTCGACTGTCTCTCCACCCATACTACCACCCACCCTACTATTCCACCCACACCAAGCCTCGTGTCATTTTTCCCCTACACTCACTAACACATTTCCAGCTAAACAATAACTCGACCCGTTTCTTCTTCGCCCCAGCAATGTTTTAATCCCCTCTTCCTTTTCATTACACTACCCCCAATCATTCCGCCCCGGGTTTTCTTCGAACTCACTCGGTTTATCCCCACACTGGCCTGGGGTTTTCTTCACTTTTTCTTCGGGTGGAGGCGAATTTCTTTGTAGGCCCAATAAGCCCAGAGTTATATTGGAGGCGGCGTTTTAGGACAGCCTGACATTCATTCTATTGTCATCATTATTCTCGAAATTTGAGTGATATTAATACTAACAATTAATTAGAAACACTTTTGATGTAAATTGATGACTAAGTATTTTTGAAATAATTGTATTATTATAATGTTTTCAAATAAAATTAATTAAATATGCTGTAAATTATTATAGACATGTAACTATGATTTTATTTCAAGAGTCATGTCATGGTCTTAATTTGGAGTTCAGAAATGTCGCTTGCTTTGGGTCATTTGATTAGAATTGATGAGATAGTCCCATCCTTCCTTCCAGAGAGTAAATTCCTCATTGTTGAAACCTGTTTGTGATTGCTATTTTGGCAGTAAATTATTTATTTATTTAATCATATACGAATGTATAAGGCCAGAGTTGTTCGGAAACTCATCCCTCTCCGAAAGTCTTTCGGAATATACGTCTAGTAAATGAAACGTTCAGCTAATGCATCTCCTAATTAGATTTTACTCTCATTACAACGCTCCCTCCTGAAATTAGATCCTATAAGCGCGTCAGATACCAACGTCATAGATCTATTCTGTCATCGAAAACCTCACCTTCACTTTCCTCCTATTGTTTGTCTGTTCAGTAATCTCTCCACCCATTCGCTTGTTCCCCCATCCACCTGTCCGTATCGTATTCCTCCCATCCTCCCAGTCGTCCCAGACGGTAGACTCGTGCCGTTTTCCGCGTTCCTCCTCCAGCACGCGTCTCAGAAATAAGATGCAAGCGGATAGCGCTCCTTCGCTTCCACACAGTACACTCACTGCTGCAACCTTTGGCCGCAAGGAGCGGTTCTACAATTGCGTGAGCAGTTTATCATAAATACTCTAAACTTATTTCCAGAGAGTGAAAGTGAGATTCGTTAGAACACAACATAGATTACTATAAGGTACAATAAATATATCATTTTAATTATTTAAATAAATAATATGATAAGCCTATACTTAGGTCTCTTTTGGTAAATAAATGTAAGTACGGGAGGTAAAAGGCAACATGGTGTTTTCGTTGGTTGTGTTCGAGTGGACTTAATTACCCAACTAATATCAGACAACTAGCAATGATACTGAGTTATTTAATGATGAAAAGGTATTGCTGTCGTCATAATTTCTGAGTTCTTTATACGCAAAACTTGGAAAAATAAAGTTTTCTGAATTTCTCACCTAAATTTTTTTCACCATTTTTCATGGAATGTTATTATTTATTATTTTCTTCTATTATTATTCCTCAGCTTTTGATTCTATATATTATACCATTGACTAACGTAGTGACTAAGTACTTGGATGTCTGTCGTTATTTTCAATGCTTCCGTCGTAAATAGTTTCTGTAGGATACAATTATACATCGTTCATTTCAATTACTTTTATACTCACAATGGTAAACATTTAAGTTTAAAAACATTTCAAATTTACCAAAAAAGTTTCTAGTTTTTAAAATTACAATTAACAAATATGCAAATATATTATTTATATATCTTAAATTAACTTTTGACCATAGGAATTGCGTTTCGACCCTCTGTGTTGCTCGAGATGAAGCTCCATGATGGACACGCCGCTGTTGCAGAGCGCGTTCAAGAAACTCATTCGTTAGCCGAGGACCGGCGTACGTCCAGCGCTTCGTCGCAATGGGACCGACTCGCCAGCGGAGTTAGTACGAATTCATTGAAGTGATTCACGGATGCGCGGCGGAGGACAGGACCATGCTTCACGCCGCAGAGAGCGCGACGTGGAATCCACTTGGCAAGAAGTTCCTGGTCCGGCTGAGAGGAGAATATATTTGTTGTAATATGTAGGCCTTGCTTTGAAAGATGTATGAATCTACTATGTCAACTTCAGCAAAGATTATTAACTAGGTCAATTCACAGTCTCGAGGATAAATTGAAATTGCGCACTCACTATGTTATATTATGGTTGGACTGGAAAGTAGTTGGCTTACCTCGTATTTGAAATATTTAGATTTTCCATTTTTTTAAATTAGTATTTTATTATTAGAGTAAAAAAATAGTATTTTATACTCAGAAATGGTATCCAAAAATGCAATGAGAAGAAAAGTCGCACACCCCAAATATCCTAAAAACGATATCAGGGGCCAGTTTCACAAAAGTACAAATGTTGTTCGCAACAAGTTCTTACGAACAATACTTGTAATTACAAGTAGTTAGTTACAATCATTTCACAAAGATTTCTCTAACTTGTCAGTAACAAGTACTTGTCGGTAACAAGTGGAGTATCTCCACACCTGTCAGTAACAAGTACTTGCGGACAATCCAGTCTTTCTCATTTGTTAAATTCCTACACTGATACAAATGTTTGGGTGTTTTTTTAAATTGGGGCTTTAGGGCTCGCTAACATCAAGGTCATTAGAGCCCTTGACACAAATGTGAAGTTCACAGTTTCCCGGAAAGTGTCTCTAAGTCGTTCCTGTCGTTATACACGGATAAATAGCTCAACATCTTCCGAGGAAGAATTTGACCGCTACATATTAATACAATAACATTTGTTACCCAGTTAACATCCGTTTATAGGTAGGCAATAAATACTTTGCTGTAACAAGTTTATATTGTAAGTTTGTCAGCTACAATTGTTAGTAACCTTACAATGTTAGTGGGTTTCAAATAAATCACTTGTAAATTTGTAAGAATTCACTGTAATCACAAGTCTACAAGTGTACTTTTGTGAAACGCTAATAACTGGATATTTTTTAAAAAAACTTGAGAAAATTTGCTTGTTACTTACAAACTTGTACTTTTGTGAAACAGGACGTGAGTGTATGGAATGCACGAAAAAAATACATTAAATTTTCCTTCATGAAAAATATTTTAAAATTTACCTTCCGTTATCAAATAAAAATCTCGTTGTACGATGCATCCTCCGTTGTCGAAACAGTATTAATTAATACGACCTGCTACTTTTCACTTTCCTTACATTCAAGTAAACCAACCACACTGTGAAGACCGTTTATTTGCTCAGCAATTCTCTACAGTTACAACGAACATTCATTACAATACTTTCGTAAAGATACTTACATTACACTACTGATTTTCGTTTCATCTAATAGTCTAATAATTTACTAATAAATTTTGTCTAATTATTTAAAAATCTACTAAAATTAGAATACAAAGAAGGATAAGGATAGGTTAAAGTAATTTATAAAAATGGAATATATTGAATGGCATTGTTCCATAATGTATCATCCAAAGAGAAAAATCGGAGCAACAATTCTTAATTTGTCACTCTCCATAATTGTATTTTTTACCGATTTTTTGTCAGTACACATTGATGTAATGCACTCTCCATATTATAGATAATACTATCCGCGTTACCAATAAGTGTATAGATGTACGATGGCAAATAATCACTAGAGAATGCTAAAATAAATATTTTACAGTGAAGAATGGTGGGATTTCTTTTTTAAATTACTCATGTAACAAGATGTCTCTGTATATTTATTAATTTTAACTTAAAAATACGACCTTTCTCGCAAGATTTGTAATGTTTTTAATCTTAAACATTTAATATTGTAAATATCGAAATGGTAGAAAAATTAATTTATAATATTACACTCTGTAGAAACTATTTACTAACTTCGAAATGATGTCACCCGAGAAAGGAATCTAAAAGAAGATGACCTTTATAATTTCCTTAAACAAGATTTTTAAAACAATTAAAAAGCAACCAACAAACCAGTGTTACTCTATGATTTATGGGCTCTCGACAATTAACACTGCTTGTCATGACATATGCTTCCGTTTCACAGCAGTAATTCCTTTTTGATTACCAATATGAATACAATCATGAAAATTACGACAGGCGTTCAACTACTTTGTTATTACGTTAGTGAATGGTACAATAAATACAATAAAAGATTCGTAAATAATTGGGTATAGATAATAGTAGAAAGTAATAAATATAACATTCCGAGGAGAAGGTGTGTCCTCAAAGTAGCCTCAAAAATAAAAGCATATTAATTAATGACAAATACATAGCCGCGAGAATCAAATGATACGTCATTGTTCAATACACACTCTTTGGAACAAAATTGAACGAAACAATTGAAAGTGTAAGCTACAGATTATTTTCATTAGTTGTTTGAGCCGTCTGATTCACATATTTTTATTTGCGCTGCACCAGTGACCTCTAGCGGCAACTGGTTGCAAGGTGAAGTGGAAGTGGATATTACCATTCGCTAGAAACACGTCGTGAGATTTACGAGCAACTCTGTAGTTAACATTGAAAGTACTTCGTTTCTAATTGGTAGAATGCGAATCAAAATGCTGCGTCTCCTGAAATGTTAATCAGGAGGAAACCATTTCTTGTTGGAAAGGCGGAACATATATTCGTAAGGGATTACTACGGACCTATCGAACTCAGCAACGGACCAAAATTATAAAATTTAATTTTATGCAAGTCGTAAAACATCCAAATTGTATTATTACATTATGTCAAGAATAAATAATTGTTTAAACCATCTTGGAAGCTAATAGAGATCATGACAGTGCATGGGAAGTTTGGAGACTACATGAAAAGAATAGGAAGAGTTGAAGATGATGGATGTCAATGTGGCACAGGAACGGAAACACCAGAACTTGTATTGTGGGATTATGGGAAATATGCAGAAGGAAAAGGATGGTTCATAAAAGAATACGGTGCAATAGATATGTTGGATATAAGGAGTGTGAGGAAAGTTTTGGAAAGTGATAGGAAATATAATGTATTTCAGGAATATGTAAATAGAATAGGAATGATACGCGACGCATAGCATATAAATGACTGTATAGTGCAAAGGGCCTCGTAATGTTACCTTGAAGACGAGGCGGTCTGATGATGAAGATCAAAAGAAATGTAAATAAATAAATAAAATATTGCTTTTAAAACTGACGTAAGATGAATATCGTAAATGCTGGGTGTAATACGAGGTTTCTTGAGGAAAAGTGACAGCTCACACAGATAACATTCTTTCAAACTCACTAAAACATCCGAAAGATACTATACAAAAATAATTCCTCATCCTTCAAACTCAACTTCAATTTTCCATAACCAACGTCGCGTATTATGCAGCAAGTCCTTTCCAATAAAGTAATCATTATAAACATGGTATGGTCAGACACAGGGACGTTCAAATGTTAGTAGATTCATTCGACAAAATAATGTGATTATGTATGTTCTTCCTTTCGACTTGTTAAGCATCTAAGCTGATCAGTCAAATTATAGAAAAAAACCTTCAGATAATCAATCTGCTGTACTTACTTTTACTTTATATTAACATTTCCCAATATGAGAATCCTAACACTCACACATTTTTAATTAATGATTCGTATAGTGATGAAAATCGCTGTTGGTGGAAATATAATTAAAATGGGAAATAGATTAAATAAAAAATAAAACTTCAGTCAAGTCTTTTATATCACTTCACCTAGTACTAAATACAGAGTCAACGGGGCTCAATGGAGGGCTGAGCTTCTGGCTAGATGGTAAAGTTCAATTCCCGGTTGGTTGTGGAATTTTTCATCACATCTCAACGTCCAGACTGATCTACTAACTCTGCTGTAAAATGGGTATCGAATTTCTCCTGGGGTCAAACCGGCTAGAGTCAGATGCTGGTTACATCTCTTCCTTGAACCCAGGCCTAGTAATTGCCATCTTTGAACCCCTTGGGCACACCTTAGGGTACGTTGTGGGACAGTGAGACTTTATATTAGACACATTTTCACTCCGGGATCAAATTCCTATAAGCAAAACAGCTCACTTTAAACATCCTTTGTGTTTAACGATATGTTCTCATAGAAACGTTATACGAAAATCCTTCACTTAACATTTTTACCTCTCTGCTTAGAGTTTATGTAAGAAATTAATCAATACTGGGGGTTTCTTGTACGTACAACAAGTACTGTATTTTATGTTTCGCAATTGTGGTACACGAGTTATTTCATGGGTGTTTTTTTCCCTAGACATTTCTAGACGTGTTTTTCCCAAGCAGATTTCGGAAAATACCATACAATGTTTTATCTGCCATTATTTAAATCATACGTACCTTTTAGTTTTCAGAAATAATTCTTACAGTAAAGCGGAACCTCGTTGTAACCTTTCGTATTACGGTGCAACGCAGTGAAAACAAAACCTTTTGGAACCGCGACTTCCTGGATCTACAGCTCGCGGCGAAAGAATAGTGATGAGGGTGGACCCTTACGACTAAATGAATGTCGAGGAGTCTCTCTTCACATTCGAATGATGCCACCATCATCAACCTCCGTAGAACCGGCAGTAATATGATATACCAATTGTGACGTACATAGGGCTTAATCTATAACCTATGGCCGCAAGAAAGCTACTTGAAGTTAGATTCTCCATAGCATGTAGTAGCTTTTAACTGGGAGACACTATATCGTCAGGAATAGTTGCAGTTACGCTAGACTATCCCTTGCAGCAGACAGTTGGCTACGCCGTGCTCTCGTTTCATTGGTTACATCTCGTTTCTTTCCTTTCGTGGCGAGGACTGTAATTTGAGACGACTCTCCTGAATTACCCATTGCACAAAACAGTATTAAAATGTTAATGTTTATTACATTACAATGTTTCAAATAGTAGTAGTAGAACTATGATACATGAGAAGATATGAAAATTTAAAAATTAGTGTGAAGGTTTTATCATTATTTCATATGATATTTAAATTTAATATGCCGTGGGTCGGGGGTACATCGCCCTCATCAATATTTCGCAGCACCCCAGGGTACCGCAACATATACTTTAGAAACCAGAGATATAACGACTCACCGACTGTTTCCTTCTTCTTGTATAGTTCAAACTAAACTCTTCATTTCTTCAAATGTACTTGACACTATAAGAATGAGTTAAGTGCCATTTCACCCATTTACGAAATGAATGCAACAATGTTTTACTCTAATTGATTTTGGGGCAATGTTATGATTGTAGAGGTAGAGATATGTTTATTTTTTGTGTGTGGGGTTTTACGGCTCGTCGACATCAAAGGTCATTAGAGCCCTAAAAACTTGTACAGGTAGGGAAAATGCAGTTACGCACTAGGGAGAGCCAAGATGACTCTCCCCGCGTGAGGGACTCGCCGAATGACTCAACCATACCCACTAAAAACCCTCCTAATATTACAACATACCAAAACATATCTCAGAACATACATCAAAACATTGAGGACAAAAAAATGAGGGGAGAGACAAAAATGAGGAAAATGAAAGATACCCTAGCCCTAATAGCGTCGGGATCGAAAAGAACAAGAGATGACCAAGGAAGGTCACGAAAGAGAAAGGAAGGAGCCTCGCACAAGTGGAAGCAATGCCAGACTCAGCTCGGGGCGCCATGTTTGCCAAAAACGTACTTACTAGATAGTTCCCTGGGGCACAGAGATGTTTTAATCTCCTACGGCAATTAATTACGTGATAATAAAATTAGAACTAGAAAACTAGAAATAAACGAAGGGCTGATTTGATATTCATGCCACGTGAGAGCAGAATACAATAAATCTACGATACGAAGGTTGAGGAAGGAACAACGTAACAGGCACAGGGCCAGGGATTAGTACGAGCAAATGAGAGGGTAAAATATCTGACCATAATAGAAGTAACAGGACAAGGACGATGTAATAAAGCAGAGAGGCAGGGAGGCAAACGACCGTGGGAGAAACAGTTGATAGAGAAGTGCGCGCAGCAATTAACGCGAAAGGCGGTTTCTCTTTGAAGCAGAGGAGGACGCGTCTCGAGGTCAAAGAAGATGCTTCTGCGGTTATGAGTCTCTGTGCGAATGGCGATAGACTGAGCGCATAGTTCACGATTTCCATGATCACTTTGTCTAGGATACGGGTTTTACTATTCCGGTGTATAAGGATGGATAGTGGAAAAGTTTCCAAACTTTAAAATATCCTATACATTATATACTCTGTACATTGCTAATTCCTTGGAATGTAATTGGCACTCTAGAAATGAGTGGACTGCCATTGCACTCACATATGACTAAAATATCACACGATTTCTCTCTAATCGATGAACTGTTTCATTCGAAATTTCTAATGGAAATTATCACACACATTCTGGAAAATCCAATTCTAGGTCAATTTATTGTAAGTGGCGTCTTCTTGTTTAATTAACCTGAGAAAACGAAATATATCCTTATGAGCTTCCAGGTAGCCAGTCCGTTGTTTAGTCGTTCTAGTTTCTTGAAACCAGTTAAGTTTGAAAAGGTTTTGATAATAAGTATGTTTGATATCGTGAACTCCCTAAGTTCAAATTTAATGTGTTGGTGTAGTTGCACATTGTAAATTGCGATGTAGTTCTTGAATATTGCTGACATGATTTAATGAAGAAATTAATAGAAAAAGCAAAACAGCTAAAATCTAAGCGTAACCACACTAGGGGACACTACACTATTTCACTCTCTGGAAACAAGCAAAGAACCGTCTCATGAATTCCGATCAAACGGAAAGAGGAGAGAAATGCGGGGTTGGATGATTATATACAAAACACAGTCAAGATATACCGCATAAATACTACTCTCAAACGTCAGATACAATACATGCATGCATTATTTAATAATTTTTATGTTTGTGTATTATAAGTATCATGAATTTGTTTCGACTTCCCTCTCACCACTATGCAACCGAATGAAAATATCGATTTCATCCCCAGAATTCCGCAGTTCACTATGGTTCACTGCTAAAGGATCCTCTTCAAATTTATGAAGGGTATAGTGAAGTTACGTTGACTTGTGTGAGACTCAACGGGTATAATAGAGAAATGAGAAGCAGAATACAATTCTTTATTGGTTCGCAAAAACACGAACCAATGTTTTTATCGGAATAATCCAGGGAATTCAACATTACATTGATATTTACCTTTCATTAATGATTGTTAGAAATTTATAATAAAATCCTTTCTCTAACATCGTATACGTTAGCCTCCATGACAGTGGTCCAAGATGTCTCCAAACACTAACCAACCTTTGCCCCTTGTTATTTCTGATTTGTCTTGCTAACGTGTCGTCATATCTCTGTTATAAGTATATCTGTTGAGAAGAGGGTAGTATGAGAACATTTTTCTAATTATATGATACACTTTTGATAAAACCATATTTCCATTCTAACTCGAATGTTAAAATAAAAATTTTATTGCATTAACATTTTTTATGAATAATTATGTAATCAATCAAAACTAAGTTTACGAGGGTACTTATCCCATGACTTTCCCTTTGGATCTACCCAGGCTAAAATCCTGTCCTATCTATTCCGGTCAGAGATATACAGAAGATTCTCGAACAGTAAAAGTTTTGCACTGTAAGCTTTCTTCAATCAAATAAGTCTTACATCTTAAAAAAAAATGTTTATATTTTTAATGTTAAATAAATGTATAACCGAGGAAAGCAAATAAAAGTTGCTGAAACAAGCAATGGACCACTCCATCAACTCCGTTCGAAGGGTGCAATGGAAAACTGGAGAAAAACCCAGACTGGGACAGTTTCTTTTCTTCTGAAATCGGTAAGTTCCTCCTCATTACAGAAGCCATTATGCTATAGGAAGTTCTTCACCCTAAATTTGTAATTTTATTTTCCGTATAGATTATTTTATAGATGACTATAACAATAACGCAATAGAAAATAAGGAATTTATTGTCAAAAAAGCAGTACAACTGCGTATGACCACGTGGAGGACAATAAACTATTTTTTTCTCCGGAAGCAAGCAAGGGACCATCTCATCAATTCCGATCAAGGGTCCTAAGGTAGGAGCGGATTTAAAAATTTCAGCAAAAATTCCTAGATAAGATGAAAAGTTAGCTGCGAGTTATAATGCTAATAGAATGTCAATATGTTAGTAATTTAACGCAAAAAATGTAAATGTACAAATTATTGTCGAACTAAAGATTATTCTGAGTGTAGTGTTTAAAAATTATAAGAATTCAAATAACACTAAATTCACGATTTATTATTACAATAAACATGCCCCTAGACAAAACCTAGAGAACCTGTATAAGAAATCCGCTTCTACCCGAAGGAAAACTGCAGCAAAACCCAGGCCAGGATGGGGCTACAGAATTAATGTACACAACCGTGCCAAAGTTGAGTACACATAAAACTAAATTAATGTGAGCCATAAGAAAAAAAATCATGCAGGAAAATAGTTTTTGAAATTGTTATAAGTTATTTAAAAAGTACTACAGCAATGACGTGATAAAGTGCAAGACGAATTTAACTTTTGTTAAAATCAATAAATTCTTTTACATTGTAGAAGCACTGGTGCAGGAGGTAGTTTTCAACCGCTGATTTGAACAGATTCAATTTCATAATGTCTTTTATATTCTTGGGCAGGGAATTATACAGAACGATTCCCGAATGATAAGGTCCTTTTTGGCAAAGAGTGGTTGACACTCTAGGGTGATGAATGTTATTACTATTGCGTGTATAGTGTTCGTGAACGAGACTGTTTCGTATAAAGCAAGGGTGGCACTTCAGTAATTCGGTCTTAACAAACATTTCATAAATATGTATACCTTTATAGAAATCAATAAATTCTATTATAATAAATAAATAAATAATAAATAAATTTATTGTCAAAAAACAGTACAAACTGCGTATGACCACGTGGAGGGAAAAAAAACTAATTTACTCTCCGGAAGCAAGCAAGGGACCATCCCATCAATTCCGATCAAGGGCCCTAAGGCAGAGGCGGATTCAAAAAATTCAGCAAAAATTCCTAGATAAGATAAAAAGTTAGCTGCGAGTTATAATACTAATAGAATGTCAATATGTTTGTAATTTTAAGCAAAAAATTACATGTAAGTTATTATCGAACTATAGATTATTCTGAGTATAGTGCTTAAAAATTGAAATAACACTAAATTCACGATTTATTGTTACAATAGACCCGCCCCTAGACAAAGCCTAGAGAACCTGTATGATAAATCCGCCTCTACCCGAAGGAAAACCGGAGAAAAACCCGGGCCAGGATGGGGCTACAGAATTTATGTACACAAACGTGCCAATGTTGAGTACACATAAAACTAAATTAATATGAGCCATAAGACAACACAATCATGCAAGAAAATAGTTTTTGAAATTGTTATAAGTTGTTTAAAAAGTACTACAGCAATGGCGTGATAAAGCACAAGACGAATTTAACTTTTGTTAAAATCAATAAATTCTTTTACAGTGTAGAAGCACTGGTGCAGGAGGTAGTTTTTAACCGCGGATTTGAAGATATTCAATTTCATAATATCTTTTATATTCTTGGGCAGGGAATTATATAGAACGATTCCCGAATGGTATGGTCCCTTTTGGCAAAGAGTGGTTGACACTCTAGGGCGATGAATATTACTACTATTGCGTGTATAGTGTTCGTGAACGAGACTGTTTCGTATAAAGAAAGGGTGGCACTTCAGTAATTCGGTCTTAACAAACACGACTGTTTCATAAATATAAATGCAGGGAAGTGTTAAGATATTTAATTCCTTGAATAAAGGTTTACAAGAGTTTCGGGGGTGAGATTTACAAATTATCCGAACTATCCTCTTCTGAATTCTGAAAGTTTGAATACTCTGACCGGAATTACCCCAGAAGGTAATGCCGTAACGTAAATGGGAGTAAACGTTTGCAAAATATACGCAACGGGAAATACGTGGACTAACTGCGTTAACTAAGATTCGGAATGCGTAACACAATTTGCTTAATTGGGAATTAAGATTGTCAATGTGACAATTCCATTTGAGGTTGTCTTGAATATGGAGACCTAAGAATTTTGTATTTGTAACAGTTTTTAATTGTGTTCCGTTTAAAGAAAGAGAAACCTGGGGTAAAGATTTTGTGATACTATTGTGAAATGACATAGACACTGTTTTGTCAGTGTTTACAATGAGACGATTTGCATGGAACCAAGTCGAAAGGTTAGACAAAACTTTTTGAGCATTGGCGTGTTTACATAGTAAATTAGTGTCATCAGCAAAAAGAACCATTTTGCAATCTGATGTGGATGATGACATGTCGTTCACATACAATAAAAAGAGTATAGGGCCGAGAATTGATCCTTGGGGTACTCCGCAAGTAAGTGGCTTTGTTTCTGAAAGACAACGCTCAAGTATTTTATTTTTAGTATAGGATATTTCTACTTGTTGATATCTATCTTTTAAATAAGAAGTTAGCCATTGATGTGGAAGTCCACGAATGCCTAAAGAATGCAATTTGGTAAGGAGAATTCCGTGATCGATGACATCGAATGCTTTGGATAAGTCAAGAAAAACACCCTGAGGATTTTCTCCACTGTCTAGAGATGTGGTAACATCGTTTAAGAAGGAAAATATGGCGCTTGTAGTGGAAAAGGATTTCCTAAAACCGTGTTGATCGTCAGAGAGAATGTTATATTTTGATAAAAAATCTAGAAGACGCTTATAGAACAATTTTTCTAGGATTTTTGAGAAAGTGGGTAGTAGAGATATTGGTCGGTAATTTCCAATATTAAGTTTGTTTCCTTTCTTGTGTAAAGGTTTCACTTTAGCTCTCTTAAATATATTGGGAAACACCCCTTCCGATAAAGAACTATTAAAAATATTTACGAGTGGATTTAATATAGCGTGGGACGAAGATTTAACAATAAACTCAGGTATATCATCTATGCCTCGTGAAAATTTGTTTTTTAAGGAGCTGATGATTCCCATGACTTCACTGGCGTTAGTTTCGGAAGTGAACATAGAATTGGGTATGTGGGTGGTAATAATTGGAGGACATTGATTTGGATATATTGAGTTCGTTATTTTACCAACTTCTGAGAAGTGAGAATTAAACAAACTTGCGATGTCCTGAGGATTTGACACGATCTTGCCATCGTTTAGTAAAGAAACATTTTCTTCGCGATTTTCAGAAGTTGACGTGTAATTGTTAACAATATTCCACATGGCTTTCATCCGGTTGTTCGATTTTAGTATATGCCTGTCGTTTTCCATAACTTTAGCTGCATAGACTACTTTTCGGAGAATAGTCTTATATTTACGAAAATAATTATGGAATTCGGGTGGCTGGTTATAGCGTTTTGAAAGATAATATAAACGGCGTTTGTTTTTTGAAGAAATTCTTATCCCTAGGGTGATCCATCTATTGTATTTTTTTGTGTTAATTAACTTGCGTTTTATGGGAAAACTAGAGTTGTAATGTTTTAGGAATGTTGAGATAAATACATTGAATTTGTCGTCGGTGTTTTGGCAATTGTAAACATCTTTCCATGTTTCTTCACGCAAATAATTTACGAATATGGATTTATTTATGTCATTAAACTCTCTTGTAAATTTGTAAAGGATTTTAAGCGGTTTTAGTGTATTATTAATAGTCAATACTTGAGCAAGGTGATCACTGTATCCGGCGATAAACACTTCAGAGAGATACGAGATTCCATTGTTGACTATAATTTGATCTAGCAATGTTTGAAATCAATATAGAAATCAATGAGCTATATCAATCAACTCTTTTCGTTTTATTTTTCTTATTTAGTAGTAACAAACGTGGATTTGTCCTCATGCAGAACCTATTCTAGGAAGAAAGAATTAAATTTATAGATTCCGGTTTCCAGACTCCTTCTTGGTCTCAGAGAGGAAGAAGGTCGACCATCGCAGGTGTGCAACCTCAGCTGTCTTCCGCAGCGCGACCTTCGACTGTTGTCTCGTTTAGGCGCAACAATGCGAGGAATTCAGCGAAGATAAAATGGCGCGGAGATGAGAACGATACCTCTTTGAAGAAGGTGGGTGTTAACGAGATTGTTACAAAGTGTGTTATTGCAACCGAAGTTTGACTGAAGGTTACGTTATTTACAAGTCGAAGTTTAATAGAAATTTACGTGTTGTGTACATGTATTTGTGTTAGGCAGTGGCAGATCTATGGGAGGGGGTTAAGGGGATTTTATCCCCCTCCATTGGACCTGAACATTCAACAGATAATTTTGAAATAGATCAAATGTATCTTTATCCTTTAATATTTATTCGCCATTTTACACAATTAATAAATTTGGTCACTATTTAATGTATTGTTAATTATCTGTTTGATGAATTGATGTATTATATTAAAATACAAAATCGCTATAATATTAATAGTAATAGTTAAAATAATATTTATAATACTTATTTATAATATTTATAGTAATGTTTATAACGATGTTTATAATAATGCTTATAATAATATTTATAATAATATTTATAAAATTTAGCCCCCCACTTGATTACGGTCTAGATCCGTCACGTTAATTTTATGAAATAAACAAGTTGACTTTTGTCGAGGTATAATTAGCGGGTAAATTATGTACGAACTAAAGTTATTTTCGTTAATTTCTTGCACGAACTAGAATCATCAAAATCGACTAAGATTTTTTATTGAATCGTCGAAACTTTTTTTATCTTTAAATATCAAATGTTCGCGCATTCTAGATCTGTTCGTTGAAGTATCGATCCTCATCATTTGTTCATCGTACAATGACTACACGGAAATTTAAAAATGTTTATTCGATTATACTCTACTCGTGAAATATTCCTACAATCTGACTATAACCTCCGTGTTACAAAAATAAAGGTTTTATGAAGCGTAGTAGAAGGTTAATAACTTCGCGATAATGTATTTTATTTGTTTCAACATAAGAGGTCTAGTTTTCGCTTCTACGATACTACTGGACATAGGTTTAAACCCTGCTCGACCAAACTAGGTGAGGTTTTGAGCTGGGACTCGCTTCAAACACATGACGTATGTCCGTTCGATACCATATTCTTTTCCCGGCAGCCCAACTTCTCTTTCTCAAATTCCTCACCCAAGTCACGATTAGGCGGAAGAGCAGGTTGCATGGCCTGAACCTCACCAGAAGCCACTAAAAATAAATAAATTAGATGCTACTCACATCACTAGATGAAGGAGTCACAACGTCAGTAAGGTGATTATACCCGCGCTTGGCCGACAGCGTTGTGAACGTACTACTCCACAAGATTCGGCGTTTCAAGGACTACGCCTCATTCTGTTAATCGCGTGTCGCTCGGAATTTGAGGTTCCTTGTCTTCATACTAATTAATCAGCAAGAAACGAATATTCGTTGCTTCAATTCGTTCTTTATGAAAATGAATTTCTTGAATCAAATATGGTACTCTGGCGTCATTTAAACACCCAAAGTTCTGATGAGGTTTTCATTTTCTTTGAGAATAAATATGAATTATTTATTGTATTATCATTCATTAGCATGAAACAGATTTGCTGATAAGTAAAGTGTATCCCAACATGTGGAAATTAGTATGTTTAAAAAGTTGTTTTAGTGGAATAAATTCCTCAGCTGAGGGAAACCCGAACTGACAATTTGCGGTTTGCAAAGCACACACATTTCGGAATAATTTTGGCGTTTTCATTACTTTAAGTATTCCCATTTTTTTTATTTTCTCATTTAAAAATTCGAAAAGTATGATGAAATGAAATTTCATTTATAGTCAGAAATTAGTTTTACTTGAAATCTATAAATATTTATGTATATAAAAAAAGCAGTATTCCATAGTAGAATATCGAGAATATCGGATGATGGAACTTGAAAGCGCCTATTTGACTATATCTAGAAAGAAAAATGAGCCATGAAACGTACATTGGGTTACTCCTCGTGCTTCAGTGTTAATTGGTTGGCTACATGTTCTTAAGGTCGTCGCGGTATTACGAATTGCATTCTGTAAACCATTCCATTCTCGCGAATAGTCCATGAATTAATAAGACTCTTTAAGTTGATAATAGCTCAGTTGACCAAAAACGTGTCTCTAGAATGACACACGAAAATGTATCGTAGCTTCTGGTAACATTTGAGAGTAGTACACGAAATGTGTTTTTTTAGTGTCACGAGACATACTCGACACAAACATCGTAGGCAGTCCATACAGAGCACCCAAAAGAATCTACGTTACACATAATAGGGACAGTTTTCCGGATTTAAGTAGTATGTAGTTAAATGTAGGTGTAACGATGTGATAACACCCAACGGTTATATAACAGGTAATTGAACCGATAGAAAGACAAATTTAACAAACGGGTGGGATCCATGAAATCCGTCGACTAATGCTACTTGTCTGAAATGAAGCCAACTACTTTTTACGTAAAATATTGCTCTTTTCTTAAGTACAAATAGAAATATCACGATAAAACTGTCCTCGTTTTAATACGTTTCATAGCTGTGCCATAAATCTGAGTGCAAATTCTTGGAGTAGAATGCTTCACCTCGTGATATTACTTTCTTCCATGTTTTTCATCTACTTGCCAATTTCTTCGAAAATAAATGCACGTAGATACTATTGCATAAGTCTTGATACTTATATAAATGAATCTGTATGTTAAGTAGAACATTTACAATTTCATTTAAATAACATTTAAAGGGCATCAAACAGGTATCTGGTGCTTACCAAGCCCTGAAAATTTGTACGTAATCAAACAAACGTCTTTCGTTTCCGAGATCATTACAAGAGTAGTGTCTTTTTGTTAATAAGTAAAACTATTTCGTATGTAAGAGTTATTGGTCTTATTTATCAACAGGGATGTAGGTTCTAGCATTCAGACTACGTAAAACAAAGAAACTAAAAGAACATAAAAAACATTCACATTCCACGAGCATGACAGATGTAAAGATGACGGTAATGTTACTCTATACCTCCTCAATCCGTTACACAATCAGTGCAACATGTGTTATGTGGAGTATATAGTGGTCCAAATTTGATTGCAATATGTATACGGTTTTGGATTCTGGAATGGATGGAGGATTTTTGATGTCCTTTTATGTTCTTAATTTAGCTCTGATGATGACCAAAAAAGGTCGAAACGTCGGCGTAATTTAAAAAATTTGTTTTATGTGTCCTGAATGCAAGAGTCTACATCCCTATACTAAAACTATTTTTAACGAAGAAATGATCCTAAACAACCAGGGAGGGAGCTCAGGAATTCCGTCTCCCACCCTTCGAAATTTGTGTAAGTTGAAATGTACGCCCTTGTTACTGCATGTGAATAACATTTTATCTGTGAAATATTTTTAATTTACCAATTGTTAATTAATAAAAAATTTAACTGAATGTTGCATAAATATATAAAATTAATAACCGAATACCATTTATTCTTCAGTAAATCGGATAGCTGCTTTACTTAAAAGATAGTCTAAACAAATAAACCATATTTTGAACAAAAATGTTGGAGAGATAGCCACAATTAATGGTGAAAGGTTTATGTCAGTGCAAGTAATTATGTAGGCGAGCTAGTCGTGAGACTTCTTTGCCGTTCCTTAAAAAACGAAAATTTAAGAAATAGATAAAATTGCTTGTATTTACATTTTTAATATTTGTTTAATATTTTCCCAGTACAATGAGAGTTAAATATTTTACTAATAGCTCACGATGAGAGTTACATTTTAATCATGACTGTTGTGTATTACAAGTGTTTCATATTTGATCATTGCAGTTTCGCAATGTTTTCATTTTTGACCATTGCAACACATCAGCTTCTTATTTGACTTTGCTGTAGAATGTCGTTTCCGTGTCTGCCATGGTCCCGACTTTCAGAAGTTAATTTCAATATTAATGACAAAATGCTTTCCATTTGAGTGGTCCCTGGTCTCTCTGTCATAGAATATGTATTTATTTATTATGTCTTGTGGGGAGGTTCGGGCAATCAGGTCTGCTCTTCCAACAGTGACTCGGGTGAGGGAATATTAAACGGAATATGTGTTCGGATAATTCGAGAGATCCTTCTCGATTTAATTCCTTTTTTTTTTTTTGTTCTCCAGTGGGGATCCACATTCCCCACGACTCCCCCGCACGTTGACCTGCTCGGACAATTGTTCCCCTTCTCTTTCGATCTGTTGTGGTTGGAACCCCGCCCACCTCGGAGTTGACCGCCACAATAGCGAGCCTCCACCGCGATCAATTTCAATAAAAAGAATGCATTCGGCGACGGAAGGTCGGACGGCTGCCGATAAATTACAGACTCTTGCTTTATTGCTGTTCTCCTCTCTTCGAAAGAGACATGCGCCCTATGGGAGAACCTTGTGGGACGCCAAGAAGAGACGTGGGTTGCGCTTGGGACGTCGGAAGCGAAAGAAACTTTACTCTCCAGTAAATTATACAAAGATCAGAATCTATGGGATGCTACTCCTCCAATTACACGGTTTCTTACAGCTTATGTTTGTTTGGTATTTCGCAGATACACGAGAACTAATAATAAAACTAAGGCAGAGTTAAAAATTATGAGGGTTAATTAGTCCCAGATGTGATCCGGATATTAGAAAATCTGGATAAGGAAAATAAATTCTAAAACAATATACTTTATAGAAAGCATTGCATTTGTTCTGGATTTAATGGTATGACAAAAATATTCACATATTTGTTAATTGTGCTTCACTCTTCTCGTGANAATATTCACATATTTGTTAATTGTGCTTCACTCTTCTCGTGAGCCCACCATTTTGAGAGAAATACGTGAATAATATCTTGATTCCATGGTATTCACGAATTGTTTTTGTTTTAAGGGTTTTTGTGACTATTAGTTATTCCTTTGTAGCTTATTTGCTGACAGTGATCGAAATATGTTGACCATGGTGGAGCTCCATAATAATGAACACTTGTTATTTAGAAAACTCTCGTCAAGTTCTCGTCATTAAGAATTTTTTTAAAATTCTGTTTTCAATAATTTGTTGTGAATTCTCTCTCTATCAATTATCGATATATATTTATCATTTTCTTCTATAATTTTAATAATAAATTTTCTTATTAAAAACACGCAAAATTTTATTCATCAATACTTGGTTCGTGTTTTCCCTGATCCAATAAAGACGATCGTTACGTTATAGCACTGAAATTGAAAGTGTGGATTCGCTTTCCTTTTTCAGTTTATAGTTTCATTGAAATAACAAGTATTTTGCTTTGCTTGAAAGGGGTCTTGAAAAAAATGTTCGTATTGACAGATCAGTCACAAAAGGAGGGAAAATACAAAATATGTAACAGATACCTACGTCTTCCGAGCAGCGGAGCGAGAAATGGGCTATTTCCATGCTGTTCGTAGTCCTTTCATTGTGATATTTTATGCCACACAAAGTCACGGAGACGAACTAGAACTAAATCTCAATAAATCGGGGTTATATCGAAAGCATTTTATTTTTAGTACTGAATGAATTAAGTTTATTTTCCGTTAAATATAAATAATGGGTGTATGAATTGGAATTTCTTATAAACTGTTATTCAATCAATTTGTTCAGTTCTTATAACGCTGTAATTTTTCTTTACAGCTGTATTCTTTTGTTTTATTGAAAAGTTTTCATTATTCTTGAAATAATTTATTTTCGGCGTGTGATTTAACATTATTTCAAATTGAGTCAATCAGCAAGCTGAAATCTCATCCTTTTCGTTCATCAATGTTACGACGAAAACTGTCAAAATATGAATGTTATGAACGAAAATTAATCCAGTTGAAAGAAGACTCAGAAAATAATTTGCGTACACTCAGAAAGGGAGTGTTGAACAAACGTGCTGTCGTTTTCACTGGTTAACAGATGAGGATGCAGTAACTTGCTCTGAAATAAATGTTCAAATAAAAATATTTCTTAATATTTTGTCAATAAACAATTAAAACTCACTTGGAGCTATGAGTATATTCACTTGGTCTCAAATAAACTACTGTCTTGTCCGTAAAAAAAGGTAAGGAGTGATTACAAAAGTCGAATGTACGTAACTACAAACTATATTCATGCAACTTACATATAATTGTAATATTTTCGTTCATTTTATTCTCAGAAATAGTTGTACTTATTCAGCCACCACTTCTTTCAGAGAAGTCTTGACCCCATGATTCTCCCTGACACATTAACTTTCACTCGCACCATCATCCTTACCTTTAGCGGACGGATACTTCTTATTGCAAATTTTAAAGCAATCTATATTGATTTTGACAACAGCAGTGAAATAATCTCTGTGAAAAATAAAAGGACAGTGATAAATCATGTATTGACATGTATTCCAATGATTGACATTTATTGTAATGAAAACACATTCGACAGAAAATGATATAATTTGTGTCACATCGAACCTTTTTTAAAGAAAAACAAACAATGTATTGCTGACACCTGATAGTAATATATGGGGAACATATGTCCTCGAATTCAATAATCACTCAACGCAGGAATGTAAGAAATAAGATGAAGAAAAGTCGCATGACTCATACATTACAAAAGAAAATTACGGCACATCCTGAAGGAGTCATTACCCTTTCTAGTAGCGAGTAACACAATACACCGAAACCCTAGAAAACCTCCAGGGGAAAAAATGAACGTGCACCTTTTGTGTGCGCTGTGAAACGTCGGACACCATTCATCGATTGAACAGAGCCTCCCAATTGTACCTTGAAATGGAGCGGCAATCTTACACAGAAGCGCCGATTTCGCAGGTCATGGGGACATTCCTTTGTGAGAGGTGTAAGGACACGCCAGTCTTGATTAATAGAGGGGATGTTACGAGGCGAACCTTACTTGATTTTTACTTTCTTATACAGGGGAAAGTTTTATAAAAATGTCCGAAAATCGTATTTATCGTTCTTGTTGAATTTTATGTTTTTGAAAAGTCTCCGATTCCTTTTTATTATAGTATTTGTAAATGAGCAATCTACCGTGCTATTGAAGCTTATCTACATGGAGCGATAGGAGGTTGGAGGTGGGTGGAAGGCTATTGTTAGTAGGTAGACCTCTTAGCTGGATATACCAACATCTTGACCCATGTGGAAATGTTAGTAGTAGTAGTTAGAAAAGTAAGAGTTAGTGATACTACGAGTAGTAGGAGGGTTCGCTTTTTTAGTAGTCACAGATATATGAACTGGGACATTGATGTGAAAAGCCACAATTTTTTTCTGTCCCGCCGGGAATTGAACCCGAAGTGACTGCTGGTGAGCAAGAGTGCTAACCGTTAGCTACCGAAATTACGGCTTTAGCCATTGCGCCTTTTTTTCGAGCTTATATGTTTGTATGGATGTGAACGGTCCACCCTCCCTAGTTTTCCCCCTCGCTCGATCCCACATGGCGGTTCTGACTCTCAATCCTCTCCCCCCCTCCCAATGGCTCCTTTATGACTTAAAACTACGTTTAAACTTAAATCAAAATAAATACTTTTGCACTGATGAGGAAGTAGAGTTTGGTGTATAAGGTTTGCACGACAACCTCAATATGTGCCATATTCATGTAAAATTTAAATTTAAAAAAATGTAACTGTTATAAAATTAATGAGACAAATTAAATACTGCATTTAAAAACTACACTAAATCTTACCAATTTAAAGAGTAAACGACGACAACAAAGTGCAATAATTTTTAAAACAAATATAATATCCTTCTGTTTATTTACAACTTAGACCTGACGATGAACATAGATTTTGCAAGCATTTTCTATTAAATTTGAAACTTCTAAAATTTTAATTTGGAAACATATCAAGGTCAGCTTTGAACCCTTGCATTCCTAGCTATTACAGGAAATAATATTACAGGAAACCATCCCATCGAAAATGTTATTAACGAAGAAAATAAATATTTACTCGTATATAAATCAAAACATTATCTATAAAATATGAGAAGTTGATCATTCAAGCTCATCTACCAAAATTATTACATCTCTTCTTCAATGTCTTGCCCCCACTCCCAAGAAAAAAAAGATCCCTCCAATTATATCTCCCAAAAAAAGTTTGGTCAAAAGACAAAAAAAAAAAACTTTTGGGCTCCATAAAAAATTCTGAGAAACATTATATTAAACAGTAACCATTTTGAAGAATTCCATATTTCTGTTAACAACAGCATAGATATCATCTCCGTGCAAAATAAAAGGAAGCGATTGGTTGAAAATGTTTAATATATTTTTTCTTTCCTTGCGCTGAAAAAAAGATAATTTGAAATTAAGAATTTTCCAGTCGGAGAATCATTCCGTCAAGGGTAAGGATGTTGATGTGAGTGAAAGGTGATGTGTCAGGAAACATCTCTGGATCAAGACGTCTCGGAACTAAGAAGTGGTGATAGAGACTACTTGTAAGTAAACTAGACGATTTGCTAATACGACTTGTATACAAACTTGCAAGTAGACTAAATTTATATTACCGCTCACGACGTTACAACAACTGCTTTGTTTCATCATCAGGTGATTGTAATCAGTGGCGGATGTTGACCGTAATCAAGGGGGGGGGGTTAACCGGGGAATATTTCTGTTTAAAAAATTTGGTTTTACAACACAAATTGTATAAATATTACCTTTAAATAAAATGCATCACATAATATAAAATAAATAAAATGCTGTTTATAGAAAATAAATTATTGTCATAACCACAAGTATATAAACAGCTCATTCGATAAAGGATCTACGAAGTGACGTGCACTGTCCGGAAATGACATACGAGTTCGTTAGAGCATTTACCCCCTGATCTTCTCGATCAACTCCACCCCGCTGGAGATAAGAACACGGAAGAAGCGACCCTGTAGTCACTTCTGTTCTTCTCTGTCGTCTTTTTTGTTTCCGGTACCCTCCTTCTTCTTTCCCTCCCCATTCCCTTTCTCACCCTCCTCTTTTCTCTGTCACTTGTCTCTTGCTCATCACCTCTCTTCCCTCTTTTCTCTCTTTCCTCTCCTCTCTCTCTCATCCCCTTCTTTCTCCCTCTTTTTTCTTTTCTTTCTCTATGCCTTCTTTTCTTTCTCTCTGGCTTCTTTTCTTTCTCTCTGCCTTCTTTTCTCTCTCTCTGCCTTCTTTTCTTTCTCTCTCCCTTCTATTCTTTCTCTCTCTCGCTTCTATTCATTCTCTCTCTCCCTTCTATTCTTTCTCTCTCTCCCCCTTCTATTCTTTCTCTCTCTCTCCCTTCTATTCTTTCTCTCTCTTTATTCTATTCTTTCCCTCTCTTTCTTCTATTCTTTCTCTCTCTTTCTTCTATTCTTTCTCTCTCTTTCTTCTATTCTTTCTCTCTCTCCCTTCTATTCTTTCCTTTACCTATCTTTTCTCTTTCTTCTTCGTCTTCCCCGTCACCACCGTCACCATTTGCGACGACGGGATGCGCAGGAGGGAACGTATCGTTACGAGCGCCACCTATTCGGACGTTCGGGGAATCTGAGATGTGACTCTGGATTAAAGCTACATTCCTCATGAGGCAACTCTCTTCTGCCCGTCTCTTTTCTTATGGACTACGATTATACGACGGATCCTAGCGAACTAAGATTTATTCTTCAATACAATGTAACACTTCCTATGGTTTTGCGACATGCATGACGAAGAGAGGTAAGACTTGATTGTGGGGTTAGAGAGACCAGGAGTACGAGAATTTGACTACAGCAACATTGTATTAACAGGAAAGAGGTACAGAGCTATGAAAAAGAAGCCACATATAGCTTCTAATTTTGAGAAATTTTGTATTCTGCTAGCTTAATTATCAAAATCTAAAAGAACGGCACTCAAAACACATACTCAATAGGAAGAGATCACTCAATTGGCATCAAATTAGTGCCTATAATGTGCTTCTTAAAGTGTATAGTGCTTCAGTTTGTCTGCTAGCATAATGGATGTAAAATCATCCAGGAACCAAGAAGATATCGAAATTAAATTCCATTGTGAGTTTATTTAATGAGATATTTTAGATAAAGTCTCATGTATCCAATATATTACCTTATTTATTTGCTAAAAATCATTATGTTTTATGAAAATCTTCCAGTAAACATATAGCCTAAAAACTCTAAATATTGGAAGAGTGAGTGCAATATTGAAAATAAATTTACCAAAAATGCGTGTTAACATTTTTTCAAAATAACACCGTCAATTTAATAAAATTGATTAAATAATAAATAATTAAAAATGATTGTGAGAAAATGTGTCCTTCCTGAATTGTTACGTAGAAAAGTACTTCTGGAATAAAACGTTCGTGGGATCATCAAAAAAGTATGTTAACTTTCGACAATTGTGTTAACTCGTAGTTATCGTTCATCCATGTTTCTTTGTGTTGCATATCGTATCTCCACGTTCTACTATCATGAAAGAAACATTTTACTGAAACGCGGCAAAATGTGACTGTGAATCAGATCTTAATGTGTGCTGGGGTGGTGGGATAATCCTCCCCTCCTAAAATTCAATGATGAGAATCAATGATCACAAAGTCAGAAGAACCATTCATTAATTTACTTTCCATTCATATCTATTCCTTTTTATTTTCAATAACATTTATACCAACGTGAAATTCTTTATAAATTTATGATTCTCATTACACGATTTGCTAGTTTCAATTAAAGCAAATACTTTCAGAATAAAATATTAACCGACCATTTAATAGGTAAGGTTTCAGTTACTACTACTCTTCATACTAGTAAATATAAGAAAACGGGTAAAATTTCTTTTGGCAATGCATGTTTGGAGTTGGAAAATTCATATTTATTTATTTGAATCATTTTAAATTCCACATCATTTACTGTCATTATGTGGAATATCCATTTTCATCTCTTGTCTCTCTTAGTGGACGTCTCCTTCATTACTGGATTTCATTTCATACCCAATACTTCACATCCTTCAATGCATCCCCCAGCGTACATATTTTCAAAATATAAGATTCAAAGTCAGTGAAGTAGTCTTTCGTACTTTTACTTCTTATATCAGAGTCCTTTCCTCTTTTGTGGGAGAATGTAGTCTCGTCATGAAGTATACAGGTTCATAATACAGGAGTCACAGTTTCATCCCCTTTGCCGCACATACACGTCTTATTTGTCGTTTTACTTATCCCTGTCAAGTAATACCCAAAGTTCCCATGTCCTGGAATATTCATGTTCGTCCTCAGCGTTTCAAGATTTACGTCATTCAGGGCCTAGGGCATGCTCCTGTGAATCAAGTATATGTAATTACTGACTCCGACCATGGAAGTAGACGTTTTAACACATTTTAACACATTTTCTTTCAGTTTACTACAATTTACCTCACACAAACATTCTCGTCACCTTTCGATCCGAAGGTCCTTTCCCATCGCGATATCTAAAGCTAGTAGTAACATGGTTCGCTTACCATAAAAGTTTCATTGCCACCTAGAATCTTCGACAGATGAAGCATGAAGGTTGTACGTTAGACGGAATGGAAAACATCATGTGAAAGAAGTTGATACATGCGTTCGGAGGAAATATATGGAAAAAAATTCGTGTTAATATAAATATGGAAATATAAATTTATTTCCATACATCCGACTCCATAATGTGACACTGACATACCAGAATCCCTTTTACAGGGCTATATCGATTTATTTTGATATGAACCTTAATAAACATCCCTATATATATATATATA
>NNCF01128291.1:372636-403025 GCA_002313205.1 Laupala kohalensis
TTTTTATGCGTTATTTGTACTGCGAAGTCATAGAAATAAATGAAACGCCTTTGCCTGAAGAAGCAGCTGCGTCAACGCATTGGAAGGATGAGTGACGCATGCCTCCCACGTCGCCGTGTGCACCGCAACGACCTTGCGGCGGAAGCGATGTGGAATTCTCCAGCGTCAGAGGAAACATTCGCAAAAAGAAAAAAGAAAAATGAAGGGAAAAAGAACGAGTGGTAGAGATATCGTTTTAGGAAGAGACATGCGACATGTTTTTCATACGCGATGGACTGCACACGGCGGTACAGTGAGTGTCTCCAGAACCGCGCCCTTCGGCACTCAAGGTCGCGCTGAGGATGGGAAGGACGTTACCGTTGGGGTCACAACACCCATACGAAGAGATTCTTTTCGAATGTTTTTTTAAAAGGAAGATCGTTATTAAAATTTAGATTTTTAAATTTTTTATTTTTATTTGATCTGTGATACAATCATAGATTGCGTATGTTTAACGTAGTCATAACAGGGCACAATTACATTTTAAACGTCCCTAAGTATAGAGTACATAATAACTATGTTACATACTAGGATTTTTTTCTCAGGATGAGCGTCAAACAATTTAAACTTAATATAGGCATTTGTATCTCTCCTATTCTATTAAATTATTTTCCTTTAATCTTGTGTTAATGCAATTTGAGTAGTAAACTTTACATTTGCTTTGTAATTAACTTCACTAGACAAAAATCTTATCTTCTCGTGAATTTAAAATATTGTGTTTAGTACTCGATTTACGAATGATCTCCCTCCCTTTGTTCGTCGTATAAATCCCATAGTAAATAGTTCCCATTTTATTTAACTTTGCCACATACCCACATTGCATTTTCTTTTTTCTTTGTTTTTTGTAAACCGAAAAGGTTCGTTTTAAATATTTAAAATTAAAATAATAATTAAAATTTTATGTTTAAAAAAATACATATTTGTATTGCTGTCTTCAACTAATGTTATGTACTTATGACCTGTTACGTTTTCGCGATTTCTTTCTAGAATTATATTTAAATCCTTAGCGTGGTTTATATGGCCTTCGAAAGAAATCAATTTTTAATTTTAAAATAAAAAAATTACATTTTAAAAAGTGAATGAGAGCTATCATCTACTTAATTGTTAAATTATATCACAGTAAGCGTTCATGAATTCATATGCTCAAGTTAGCTGCATGTTCTTGTTTTGTCTTTTCTACGAATTCCAAAACTGATGAAGAAATTGTCTGGAAGCTGCAGTAGACACTGTGCATTAACTGAACTGTTTAACTGAAGTGCTATTTGACACTATGATTTTCCTTTCCTTGGCGCTATTTTCAGAGATCTGTCGATATGTTCATTGATGTTCCGGAATATAGGTTATCAAACTCAAATCATAACTTTTACTAAGTACTGTACAACCTTGCCCGGTATTAAAGAATTTTAGGTTCAAAAAATCTAATGTTTAGAACCAGGTATTTTTTCTGTAAGAAAAGGGACATAAAATGAGGAATTTTTTATTTGAAGAATTTTTGTGCTTAGTTTATTTGGCCTTCATTTTGGCGGAAATCCTTGACGACATTTTGAGGTCCAAGGAAGAAGAATAATAGGTCTATCTGTCATTAGTCAGTTTGTCGACGAATATTCTCATGAAACGAAACCGATTTCATCAAACATTTGTTGTTGGTGTTTTTATTTATTACGTTCACCATTTCTGTTTTTTTCTTTTCCTAGAAACAAAGGATACATCAAAAAATAAAAATCTGACTCATTAATTATTTAGAAAAACACTAAAAGGTTCTTTAAATTATTTAGAAGTTGCAACACTCAATTACACGTCTAAGATGTTCAACATACAATACTCGTAGTCCTCAATTTTCTCTTGAGATGGATGGAAAACATTTTGTAATTTCTCCATCGCTCTCAGAATTTTTCTAGAAGGTAACATTTTATAAGAATCGTTCTATCCCGTGAACCATACAAATTTATTTTTGCTGGTCTTTTGTTTTCAAACGGTCAACCAGTAGTGCTGCGTGAGACCATCGGAAGACAAAAAAAAGTACAGAAATAAACAAATAGCCTTTATTTTTATAGTTTGTGAGTTTAAAGCAATTTGTAATGACATAGTGGATTATGAAACATGGAGCTACAAGTATTAGGGAGCAAGTCGTTGCCTTTGAAATACATACCTGAACGTTCGGAGAAGTTGCGGGCTATTTAATTGAGGTAAGTGACCTTTGTCAATTATTGTACTAGAAGGCGATTCCATCACGCTCTTTTAATCTTTATCTGTCTTTGTTTGTGCGAACTATTCGCTATTTTTCAGCTAGTTTCACTAATCAATGGTGTATTTCCTGATAATAGGAAAAGAAACGAAAATACTCCCCGCACTCGAGTATCTGTAAGGCAGCTACACGTGATGTGTGAAGAGTGCATACGCAATGCGTGTGCACACGACGCAGCTGCATCGCTTTGTCACCCTCGTTGTGATTTCCCTTCCGGTATCTCTTAGGAATCCCTTCGGCTGATGAAATACTTGCAGGTGATGCGTACCAGTTGCATCACACGTTCGCTAGCGCTTATGGTAGCTTTTACGCCAATTACGTTGGCAGATCAACAATGATGTCATGGGAGTTAAAGTCGGATAAAGCAAATAAAAAATGAAGCCACTATTTATTCGTAAAAGTACATTATCGATCCTTAATCTACTTATTGAGGTATCGGGTTCATTATACCACTTTCCATTACTCAACTTATCTCCTGGCATCTTCAAACAAAGTATGAAGATTTTGTAATTTCATTTTATTGATATTGGAACATCGTTTTTTTTTGTTTGTTCCCCTTCTTCATTCAATTCCCTCTGACAATTATATGTAAAAAAATTATGTTATAAGTTTCTTTCACGATTTCTGAAAATGCAGACATATCCTGGCCATTATTTTTACTAAAATCTGCTGAAGTAATTCGGCGATAACTAAAAACGATGGATCTTTCTGGGGACATCGGCATCATTCTCAGCATCATAAAATACGTCGAATCCGTATATCTGTGTCTCTGGTACAGATATTTTTTGTGGGGCTGTGTAATCTGCAAAGTGGTAATCACATTATGCTTAAATTTTGTTGGCATACAGATTTTATAATTGTTTCTCTTTTTCTTCTGAAACACCATAAAATTTATGAAAATATTTTCTTTCTTCCGTAGTACACGATAATATATAATTATATATTCCATGATTTTCTTGGTATATCTCGAGGTGGCGAAATAATATACAAGGTTTAACGCGCAATAAAAACACATTCACGTCATATTCATTTATCATTAATTATATTCATTAATTTATTGATCATTGTATTTAAATTGATTAATATGAAATCGATCAATACATTATCACATATTCATTAATTTATATGATCATTATATTTTTAAAAAGAAAATTTATTTATTTATACATAAATCACAAAATTAAATGTTTAAAGTTGAAACAGTATCATGAGTTACTCATTCATTAGCGTATAATTGCATGATTAATTAATTCCCCAACTCTGAGGATTCAAGGGTGAAATAAGGAAATATTCTGTCAATAGTTAAATCTATCGGAGGTTGCCCAATTTCTCGTTTTCTTTAAACTCAACTAGATATAGCAAATAATAGGGCACGAAGGTATCACTTAACGTCAACACCACATTCTAGTTAATATTCTATTATGTGATTTTCTGTGCATTTTAAGAGTAAAAACAGTTAAAAAGCGATGAATAACAATTTTACGAAAAATTAAAATTACGAGTCATGCCGCTTGCTTCAACATTACCACAAGTTGCGCCTTGGAGAGTAAAAAAAGTAAACCAACGAATTTAAAAAATGAGAATTTTCACATTCATTACTTAAACATGGTGACGACGTTACTATGTATTCCCCGTCGTTAATTCTTCAGTTTTCTACGAAATAAAGCGAAAATAAGGAGAATATTAAATGTACTATTATTACTATTATTTCATTAATAGTATCAAGTATTAAGTGTTACCGCTTTATTATTATTTTATTAATGTCTGTTACGTGACTTTTAAATTAATATTTTGAATTCACCTTTTATTATCTTTCCATAAAATTTGTTAAATATGTTTTGGAATACTCACGAAATGTAATCGGATTTGAAACTAAAAATATGATTACTTTCCCTGTCAGTAATAGAATCATAAAACAATTATGAAAATTGGGGAACACAATTTGAGCGAAGTATCCCATTTCTATCAGCAAGAGTGCACATTCATTTACTGATAGTCGTCTTAGGCCCAGTTTCACCAAGTTCGTTTAATGTCTTAAACGAGATTTTCTGTTCAGTACATCGTGATTATCAAAATGCGCGTTCCACCAACTTCGATTTACGAGAAAATCGCGATTAACACTTAAACGCTCGGGGACCCTTCAATTACCAGCACTAATCGCGATTTTCTTCAGCACTGCAAGAAATATTGCGTCCATTTTGTTTGTTTGCTCGTGGCTCGGTTTATAGGTTATGTTCAGTGACACGAGGAAGGCCCGCTGCTACCTCCGTTGTCCGTTGTGGCGCTAGTGAGCAACATGAAGCGTTTTCCTCCCATTTGTCTTCAAATTACCCATAATGCTCTGTAAAACCTAGAGAATTCTTCAGAAAAATTGATCAACTTAACCGACGATTAGTTTTGCTTGGTGAAACGCATAAAATGAAATCGCGATTCCATTTACCTAATCACATTTAAGGAAATCGCGATTATTCTACATTTGGTGAAATTGGGCCTTAGTCACTTTGGTAACCACAGTTACTATAAACGTATTCTGCCCTCTTTTCCTCGCATATAATGATGTGCGTTAATTTTTAACTTCGCAGGTGGGACGCATGGGGGCTTTGAAAGTGTGCGTGTGTTTGGAGTAAGGGCTGTTGAGGAAGAACCGCTACATAACGTCTTTGATTTACTGCCGCCAAGAATAAGTAGTCGTCAAGGTCATTGCAATGCACTTGTACCTGCGCTGTCCAACGGTCGGCCGCCTCGTTCCGTGTCTCCCGCTCAAGGTGGGATATGTATCGGTTGTTCGATTAGAACAACAAGGAAGAACAAAAAGTACATGTTTACTCGCAATGACCCAGTTAGATTCAGACAGAGACCAAGAGGTTGGCAGTTCGATTGGCAGGGATAGGATTTTTAGGTGTGCACTTTCTTCTATGTGTAAGTAAATTTTCTTAGAAATATACCACATTTTGGAAGGAGTCTTTGTCTCTAGATGAGAAAGGAGGCATTTTTCTGCATCATTTTTATTCCTTTTTGGTACCTTTATCCCTTTTTCTCCCAACCGTACCCACATCCCCCTCTCCCCTCTTATTGAAGTTTCTCAATAATCTTCTAGAGCGCATTCATTTATACGAGGTATGACATGAGTTTTGTTCCTTTATGGTTTCAAATCTATATCAAATACTTAATTAATTTTAATTAATGTTTCCTCAGTTTTCAGTGAACATGCGAATTGTAATCTGGTATTTTTACTGAATGTCATTCACGGTTACCTTACTGCAGCTATTGATCGATTGGAAGAACAAGATTTCGAAAATAAAGACATGGGATATGTTTATTTTCTATTTTTACCTTATTCTGATGAGTGGTGATTTGCTGTATTTATTTTTAACTCAATTAATTAGAATAGGAGCATGATTGTTTCTCGAATTAGTTGAGTAAAAAAGCACATTTTTGTCCAATATTAACTGTTTCTTTCTCGAATACTTCTCCATCTCTTCTTCTACCTGTATTTAAGCTGAATTCCAGCTTCCAAACTTCATTTGAACTCATTTTTCCTCAAATCCAATATATTCGTCGCGTAGCATGAAACATGTCTCCTGTACACTCGATGTGCAAGTTCCATTGTATTTAAATGAGTTTGGTTTCGTGAAACGCGTTTCATCGGTGTGTACCGCGCCTCAGGAGCGTGATATTTCTCGGTCATTCTCGTACCGTTCTCCAATTCTGGGTTGTCCAAAAATTACGTGAAGCAAAAATTACCAATTTTTGACATCATTACTTCCCTTCATTTAACTCACCGGTAACGATTTCTTAACCTTCCCAATAATTACGTAACGCTAGCCCTACTTCCCCCCACCTCTCCGGGGTGCGTTACATGAAGTCAAACTTTTATTCACCGACTTCATTTTTCGTCCCTCATTGCTCTGGGTAGTCGGTCTGTGGGTTAGAAACCTAGATTACAGTAACAGAAACTTACAGCCAAAAAACACCTGATAAAACATACCCTTTAAAATATAGCGTTACGTAACACCTAGACCAGTGCCCCCCCTACCCTGCTGCAACGCGGTGTAAACAATTTTTACAAGAACTTCGTTTTACATAGTTGGTGAATGGTTTTGCATGAAAGATAACAATTGTGACATGTTATCTAATTGTTGGAATTAACAGGTTTTTGAATTACTTTATAGACAATTATAGATCGATCAAAATAGGTCTTCCACATTTTCTTCAGATTTAACATATCTCTCGTTTATTTATTAAAACTGTTAACATTTTATTCTCCTACCGCAGGAAAAGTTTGGTAGTATCTTTCAAAATCTCAAACATTTTAGAAGTAAATATTATATGATAAAAGTTTTACATCACCAATATTATTTTTTTGAACAAGGCGTCCGATGACTCGAGTGAATATAAACCAACATTAAAATAATATATATGTTAAACATCATAGGAGAATGTTCGTTTATCGTTCTTCCTAATTTGATTATTTCGGGAGATAAATGATAAGATTGATGATAATTCCCGAAAGAAATGTAAACAAATAACACGTGTCCGTTAAAACAATAAAGGAATCTGTCAAAGGTCGTAATGAACCGTAACATTTTTATTTGTCCCAAGGTAAAGATTCTCCTCTTCTGACAAAATCCACGGCTTATGATAAAATAATTCAATCTAATCGTCGCTTGGATGACATAACATAGTTAAGACGACCGATGCTGGTGAAGGTGAGAGCTTCAGATGATAAGATATCAAATTCTCTTGTGAAGTCTTTGCTTTGATCATAGCAGAATACAAGTGCATGCTTCTCAAGATATGGTTAGACTTCGATTAAAAAAAAAAAAAAAAGACCTACCTGAAAGAACGAACATTGTTAGTGAAGATCATAAATGTCGTGGAAGAGACGTCCGATTTATTCTTGATCGTTCTTTGTACTTGTCTCAGAGATGGAATGATGGTCGTCAGGAAAAAGTGCTACATCGAGGCAATTTTATATCGGACAGCAATGAATCGGAGCGTTCGTCGATTGATCGATTAGCTTTTATTGGCAGATCAGTTATTCAGATTGAGTTATAGGTGTCATAGCGGACATAACTAGTATTTTAAAGAAAGAACTGGACAGGTTGGAATATGCGAAATGCCCTCAGTTTAATCTCACAAATGTAACAAATCTTGACGAAATCCAACTTCCTGTGCAGTCCTTAAGGCTCATTGGGAAATAAATATATCTTACTTTATGACATTGTATGACACTATATGACATTGTATCTACAGGAAATACAGCAAATTGGGTCAAGTTTATTACACTAATATTTTGGCATCCTCATCATGTTAATACAATGCAGAAGTATGCAGTCTTGGTAGCAAAAGAAAAATTACGAGATGTAACCAGTCGTGCGAATGCGCGGTGTTGTCATATGTCTGCTGCGTGATGCGGCCTGGTGTAGCTCTAACCACTCCTAACGGCATGTCACGGTACCCACACAAAGGCTGCTCTAAGCCATTGAAAAAGTAACTTCAGGCACTGTTCTTTCGGCCAAAGGTTAGTCTCTCTGTCCGTCACAGTCGGTATCTCAATTATTGTCAGTTCTACGAATCCACTGTTGTTGTCGTTAGCATCGGAACGTGAACTCATTAAGATTCTGCTGACGAGTAAAAGTCTATAGCGAGAGGAATCGGGAATTTCGCTATACGGGTATTCACATGCTCTTTAGATTCTTTCCTCATTGCTTTTCTTTCGCCATGAGCACTGTAGATGTTGAGTTGCTGGGGAACGTACAGTACCGAACCAACAGAAGTCTGGAGTATGTAATGGAAACCATAACTAGAATCCCCGCCTAGCTCAACACGGAAGTTACATCACAGAGATTCTCCCGCTCAGCAAATACGTTGCGAGAGAAAACTACACGTAGCTGTCCGTGCTTAATTTAATAGCTCTAGAAATTAAAAATATCTGGCACAGAGAAAAATCTAGAAATGATAGAGGTGAGATGCTGAACGGTCGCCCAATCAGTTCACGAAATGTGGATAATCGAGAAAGTAAACGAACCAAAGAAGTTCAGGTTCCTAATGAACGAGAAAATTATTTACATGTCACATAGAAGTACTGGCTCGTGTAATAACATTAGACGTCGTGTCATTGTCCCCACGTGTCACTTGAACACTCCTCTTATTCTAATAAATAACTGGATTAGAATAATGACATTTAATAAAATTATAACAGAACATATTAAATCGTATATCTCGCAGTGAAACTTTTATATTTGAAATGAATTAAGATATTTACATTAAAATTGACCTGAAATTTTCATCATGGATTATCTGGCGGAACATTTGCTAGATTATTTTTTTAAATTTTCATGCGTTACATATATCTAGATTTGTTTAGGATATATTTTGTAATCCATTCACTCTTCTCAGTACGTTGTGAGCCAGAAATTGTATATCGTATTTCTTGCAGTATTGTGAAAATGTACATTTCAACGTGTTTTTTGGATCAAATGATTTGTATCATTATTATTCTTAAGTTACAAAGCAAATAATATTTTAACATAAACTGTAAAACATATTCCCTGACCCTGAGCGATTAGTAATTTAATTTTCGAGAATAATAAGGATATGATCTCGAAACAAAAGAAACATTTATGCAATTTGTTTGGTGATTGGAACAAAGAGGACAAGAAATTCGAGAAAATTCCATGAAACAGTGGTGGTAGTGAGTGATTGAATTCATCGGGAAAGGTCATGTTAGAGGCATATTAACCCCAATAAATAATTAATTCCTTGGAGGAATGCAGAAATAAAATTTATGAGGTTGTTATTTTTAGTCTAGAGGGTAATATACAATAGAACCCTGTTGAGAAGGAAGAATCGAGATTTACTCAAGACGCTGTCGAGGCGACCCTGAAACATAGTCGATGACAGCTCGCAAGTGAGACCCGAATGTGTGGAGGCGTCTACGAAACAAAAGAAAGAGCAAGGGATTAGATGTAGGGGTTGGGGTGGGGAGAGAGGACAACGTTGCCTCCGCATTCAAAAAATGAAAGGTGTCGCAACGGTCTGGACAGCAGAAAGCTTGTCGATACCAAAACAGCCATTCGGTGCATGACGTCTTAAAATTCGAAGATGATATATATCCCAGACGAAGGACGTACGAGCTCTATTGGACAAAAGAATTCGCTCGAGTCATTTGACATCTAAATAGCATTGGTCAACGTAGTCCTCGATTCAGATTTTAGTATCGAGATTGTTAACGTCAAGGAGACGTTTTCGGGATGGTGATTGCTGAATAGCGTTAAAAGGATGGATTCCCATTACAAAACCCTGTAACAACTAACATCTCATTACCGAAACCATGCTGCTGCATGCCTTATGATGCCGAATATATCGATGAAGAAGCTCTTGCTATGACAATGGAGATTTAGGTGTTATAATTCTACAACCTCCATTAACACATTAGTGCAAAATCCAAATATATCATATTTAAATTACTTGATGTTTTGCAAAAGTATTAAAAAATTCCAGCGTAATACAGTAACTATTATACTTGGTAATTGTGGAGCGTTAGCAACATTATCAAAGAATGATAAATTAAAAGACGTTTCTATGTTGCTCATTGTTTTATTGTTAGAAAGCTTTTTCGGCTGCATAGCAGCCATCGTCAGAAACGTACACTGAGTATTGAGGAAAAAATTTGCCTCAAATTGCACTTGCTAAAAACTTTCAATACTCTGTGTACGATACTGACGATGGCTGCTGTGCAGCCGAAAAAGCTTTCTAACAATAAAACAATGAGCAACATAGAAACGTCTTTTAATTTATCATTCAGTAACTATTATGTTTCAAGAAGGTAAATAAGTTTGTGGGGGTCATTTTGGAACGGTTAAGGGTATCGAACAAAAAATAAAATGTCTGTTACAGAATATACGGAATTGTATTTGTACTTATTTTGATCAATGCATTATTTTCTTTCTGCGTGGGAGTAAAATATTTAATTGATTCTCCGTAGAAACCTGTTTTTCTCTAATTGGGTGATGGCTGGAAATTGTGGTGGATAGATTTAACTGGAAATGGCGGGAAAATATGGTACATTTACGTTCGCAAATGCATGTCTTATGAAAACGTAGGAAGAGTGTGGGGAGATCTTGCCATTGCTGGCTACGAAAAGAGGAGCAGTATCTGCTTGCAGAGACATGGGCAAAGAGAAAGGAAGAACTGAAAAATGTTATGAGAAATATTTTTCTGTAGATTCCACACATGTACGGAAGGGGACCGTGTCCGTCTCAAAATGTATACAAGTTGCAATAAAAGTACTTCATCTGAATAAAATATTGTTGATATATCGTTTGTGAATTAAATTGACTTTAATATGAGTTAATAGCATCAATTGATATTTGAGCCCCCTCCGAAATATATTTCTAAGGACTTGAATGTTCGTTCAAGACTGTAATCAATGAAAATATCCAAAGAAAAAACTATCCAAAAGGAAGTAATATAATACATCAGTAGGATTTTTGTGCTGCATCATACTAATACAAATCAGTCACCGGTATTTAAAATATATTTTTCTGGGGAACACATGAATGAAGTATCTTGTATGAATATCGTCAATGGAGTCACTAGGGACAGATTCAAGTTTCTTTCATGGGAGTCTCATCCCTGGACCGCACGACCACACAGCGTGGTCATGGTACACCGTCACAGCAGCGGGTCGTAATCACCCGGAAGCCACGCCGTCGCTAGTCGTCTCCAGGGCAACGGGAGTTCCAATTACCCTTTGAATCATAGGCGCCGTCTGCGTCGCTACGGGTCCTCCGGCGTCGCCGTCGCGTCGGCGCCGATCGACGCAGAGTCCATTTCCGTTGCTACTGTGAGGACGCTGTAGGCGCCTATCCTCTGTACTCAAAAGGAATCGCACTGCGGGAAACGTTGACCTATTCGACAGAGGAAGTTTACGAGAGAGAGAAGAGCAAGAGTAAGTCAAGAAAGGTTGAAAATACGAAAGTACTAATTTTGATAATCGATACCTCGCGACATCACTATCGAAAAATCACGACTATCGATATTTTTCGGCGATGAATCCCGAGTCGATTATAAGTCAAAATAATAATAATAATAATAATAATAATAATTAAAAGTCTGATTTCACTACCACATAATACACAAACCCAATTTTACGAATTTACAGCTTTATTAATAATTAATCGCCGTTTAGATTGACGGAAAGAAATTTTCAGATATAATTTTGATATACTATTGGTATCTTACTGTTGCTGCAACCAGAAGTGGAATAACGATGAATGCATCTTGACAAATAAACATAATAAAATAAAGCTTTGAAAGATTTTCCTAATTTAAGATATTAAATAATATGTTTTATTTTATTTGTTCCTGAATTTTTTTTTATATTGACACAATTCATTGTAATCTCAGAAAATTTGAATATTTTGATTAAAGGTTTCAAAATTAATAAGATAGCCTTGAATTTCGATGTACGTTGTTCCAAATGTCTTATTTATTTTGAAACATTTAACCCAAATATTTTATGTTAAAATTTTTATTGCTCGTCTTTAATACATAAGTGGGAAGAATGTCTATTGAAATAATTAATTTCTAATTTAGTATTATTTTAATAATTACGACTTATAGACAATATTTGCCGAATAATCTATAATTTGATAATAATATTTACTTGTAAAATAACTTTATCCTGTTTTATTAAAACAAATTTGTTCATATTCTCTTAATGTTATAACGCGTAGCCAAGTATTTTTATTCTTAACTTAAGGGTGTGCTGAATTGTCAAAACCGCCTTTGTCTTAGCTTTCTTGATCGGAAGTGATAGGATGGTCCCTTGCTTGCTTCTGCAGAGCAAATTAGCTTTTTGCCCTCCACTCGGTCATACGCAGTTTGTAACTGCATTTTAGAACAATAAATTTATATTTATATAAATATTATATAAAATATGAAGTTAATAAATAAATAAAAAAACAGCCTAAAATAAATGAATGTTGGATTCTATATAATATCATTTGAAGGAATACAAATAATTGTTTATTATTGTGAATTTGGAGTTCATGATGATCATGTCCCAAGACATTGTCTGGTTAGGGACCAGAAGCCCCATAAAACACGGGACGATTAAGTCCAGAATTAAGATTGATTTCTTATTTCTTTCATTCCAGACAATCAAAGTTAATTATTTTATTATACGAGATTGTAACATATTTATCAAACTAATTTAACTTTACGTCGATTATAGGCTGGGGTCATAGAATCAGGTGATAGAACAAAAATAGGGGAAAAATCATTTCACAATGTTCATACACAAAAGGTTAATCGATGCATATCTTCTTTAAAACATAGTTCATAAAACATTATTTAATCAAGTGAAAGTGATGTATTTGATTTTTACTCATACTGATTAGTATTTCTCTAACTATTTTTCGGAACACGGCAATGCTCAAAATAATGCACGTTTCACAATCTTAATTTATCTTTGCACTATATTTCTATGTACTAGTGAACTACAAATGATTGTTTCTGGGGTTCCCAATCTCCTTTGAAGCGATCACCCTCGAATAATGACGTGGTACCTGGTGGTGGAGGTGGTGGCAGTAACGTCACAGGATGCGGTGGTCGCCTAGCAACGTCGATACGCGCTTCCGCCGCCGCCTCATCGCGCCTCTATCACCCATTCATTGCCTGAGTTCTCCTGCTGAAAGCGTCTGCTCGAGTTCGGGAGGAGCGGTGGCTGTACAGTGCGGCAAAGCCTCCGAGAGGATTTAGAGGACTGGGGTTAATTTTTGAATTTGAGACCCCTTCTGCCCTCCACATTTTCCACATCCACCAGTCCTCCCCAAAGCAGCGCCGACGTTTCGACAGCGAACACGACCTTCATCAGGATTTAATTGATCCTCAATAAAATCGCTCCTCAACAATATTATTGAATAATATTAGTATCGAAAATATTTCGATACTCTAACATACACATTTTGCACGCCAATCATAATAAGTAGCTCGTATTTTAAGATACTTTTAAGAATAGAATATAAAAATACAGTTGAGAACATACATATAAAAGAAGTAAATTATATTAATTTAAGAATTACCGACAATAATTTATCAACAATTATTTATCGACGATTAAATATCCTTGTGGAACACCCTCTCTCTACTGAAAACATGACAAATTATGTTTTCCTGTGACAACTTTTCAGTTTTTGTTTTATGGAGTTTAAAATGTTATTCATCTGCCTCTGAGTTATGAGAAATATGAATATGAGAAATATGCCCAAAATCCCACTTTTATCATGATTCGGTGGAAGAGCAGACCTCTTGATATTAACCTCGCTGTAAAAATAATTAAAAAATAAATATTGCGGCTACGAACCTGGACTTAATATTTTACGTTTCGACGAAATCGTAGTTGTTTCCATTGAATTTTTGGACAACCATTATTAGAATCAAATTTCGTCCCGGAGTGTGGTTGATTTGTTCACTGTGATACCGTGGAGCTCCATTGACTGGGACGCGCCCTCCATTGAGAAGGGCCGCGGAGAACAGCAACCGCCCAGGAAGACCCTACTCGTCGTAGAAGCAGGGAGGACACAGCCGCGATTGCAGGCGTACGTTCGCTCGACGTCAGTCAGATGTCGCGAACGTAGAGCGCTCGAGAACGCGAGGCTTTTGTCAGCCGAATCCGAGTCGACAGGATGAAAGCCACGTACCTGACCCACTTTGTTTTATTGTCCTCAACGAGTTGTTCTCTGGATCTGTTGATCCTGGATTGAGGACATTGGGTAGCATTATGAAAAATTTCTATCGGCTTTGGCACACTTTTACTTTCCTACGATGGTTTTTTCATATAACGTCGTTGAAATAATTTCTTCTTAATTCTGGGGATCAGTGTTCTTGAAGAGGGTCCTTGAGAGTACCACAGCAACACCAACGAATTATTCCAAGCTCTAAAAATTAAAGCAACATTGATTTATTTGAACCTACCGATAGACAGTGGCGGATCTAGATCGTAGTCAAGGTGGGAGGGGGGGAGGGATCTGCGGAGCTTTTGTGTTTGAAAATCATGGTTTTACAACACAAATTTTGTAAATATTATATTTTAAATAAAATACATTAACTCGTGTAATAGATCATCAATTAACAATATTAAATAATAACCAAATTTATAAATTGTGTAAAGTGACGAAGTATGACATTATCTGGCGAGAGTTCAGGTCCCGTAGATCCGCCACTGCTAATAGACATGCTTAGTTTGACTTGTTCATTATTAGAATATTCCACACTTGAACAAAATAAACTGAGAAATATCAAATGAGCTAAAAATCCCTAATCACTTCCCAGAGCGCCGACTTCTCAAAACTATCATTTAGTGGGTGGAGTGCTAATGATAGTAGGCGTTCAGTGAAACAAATGTTATCACTGGCTGAGAAGTTGGAGTAAGAGATGAAATCTTCCCGTCGTGAAAACTAATTTGAGAAGAGGATAATTTACGTGAGTATTTAATAACTGAGTAATTTGTGTGCTTTGTAAATGCATTGCTCCAAGTTTAATTATGTGTCAAGTTTTGATATTTGATTTCCTACCAATTTAGCGGGTGTTTTTGTTTGTCGGAGGGAACAACGTGTTGTGCGACTCATTGACAAGAAATTATGTACCGTACGTACCGTACGTATTTCATACATAATCTCCAACACACTCAAAACACGGACTTTATACTTGCTTCAAATTATCGGACACATTTTATCAAAAACTTATATTCCTTCTGAACTTCTCAATGGAGTCAAATTAATATCACAACAAACTATGCAATTTATAAGTGGACTTTACAGAAAATCACGTATTCGACACACACATTTACATTGAATAAAATTGATTTGATTTTCGTGAAAAGAAATAAAAAACAAAACATGCATGCAAAACCAAAATTCCTGATATAAATTCTCCTCTATTGCAATAATTACTTTTCCTTGCCCAATTGCCTTGGATATATTTCGTATCGCAACAATACAAATTTTTTTTTCCACACTTCCAATTCCATCACAACTTAATCGTTTTCCAGCGATATTCACCGCTTTTGATTGTATGGGTTAATCTATTCTAATTCTATTATTATATCAATATTGAACTTTTTTCTCCTTCTTAAAAAACCTATTTCAAATTACTGTGTGTTTTTATTATCATATATAAGTTCCATGTTTATACTATTGAAGGTTTTTTCTTACATTATTTGTGGCATCTTTTTAGCCTGATGAATTTTTCGACAAATATTTCGATGGAAGAGCCTTTTCTCAAGAGTAACCAACCACTGGACACTGTATTTAATAGATATTCTACAATATCTGTTCACATTATACAAGAAAAACCCAAAAAGTGCTCATTAAGTATTCCCAGTGAAATATCTATTTAATATGTTTTAACCCTTTATGAAGTATTACGCTGTCGACTGTGAACAAAACTGATTTGAATAACTTTCGGAAAACTCACGACATTATACCTTCATTGACATAGCGGAAGAATGTTTTTCTGAGTGATTTATTGTTTTATTAATAATTATAATAAATTTATTGCAAAAAACGCAGTTTTTTGACCTGTAGTTCGTATCAATCTAGAATTTTTGAGTGTATTGAGTTTGATAATTCCGTACAAAATGATACGTTACATCCTATTCTTTTATTTCTAAAAAGTTTTAAACATCAAATCATAACTAGGGTTCGTATCGATATGCTCTAAGATATGTTTTAAAATGTCACATTTCGCACGTAAAAAATGCGCAAAATGTCCGAAATACTCACTAAAAATCCAACCACATGCACTAAGCGAAATATGCACTAAAAAGATGTATAGTTATCTATTTATTAAGTGGCCAAGTGTAAATTGAATTAGTTGACTAATACTCGTTCGTACAGTGCAAGCCGTATTTCTATAATAAGTATATAAATTTTGATTAATTGTAGTACTTTAACCTAAATTTATAGAGTTCTAAAAAATTATTCAAAATAGTGATGCATGCTTTCACTGCTAACATGATCAACATTTAAAAATTGTTTCGGGGTATTAAGCCGCGTCGTCATATTGTAAAACCTCAACGTTTCGATGGCAGTTTGTAGTAGCTCCTGAAGATGTTGGATGCTAATGCCAACGAAACGTTGAGATTTTACAATGTGACGCGGAATAATATCCCGAAACAATTTTTAAATGTTGAAAAATACAGAAATAAATGCTCTTACGTGCACAAGTAAATTAAATTCAAATGGTCCTCGTAATTTAAAAATGCTAGACATCGTTTCCTCGAAGCCATAGAAAGTCAGGAACAAAAAATGCGCAACATGTAAAANATCGTTTCCTCGAAGCCATAGAAAGTCAGGAACAAAAAATGCGCAACATGTAAAATCTAAACCCTGCTCATTACAAAACGTATAAAAGCAAAAAAGAGCCATGTAAAAAAAACTATAAAATCCTAAAACAAGGCATAAAAGCTTAATTTTCGTTTTCTGGAACCTAAAAATCCGGAGATTATTAATATTTAATCATTTCATTATTCTAGGACGTCTCTTTTCCTTTTCTAATTGCTCCAAATAACGTTCGTTAGTATTGTCTTCAATACATGAAATGTAGCATCAATCCTTGGAAACGTCATTATGAAATCTATCATCCAAGAGCAACGATACCACCAGCACATGTCCTCGTTTTGTTCAAAACTTTAAGTGAACCACATACTCGGTTTCCAAGCACACTTTCGTATTCTTAAATTCGCAATGGGCAATAATCCTAATCTTTGTGTTCTATGGAAATATAGTGAAGTGAATTAATTGAAATAATGACTTTATGTTTCAATGGTTCATTACTAGTAGGAGCCTATCCTGTATAATTTTTAGTGCGTTTCCTTAATTAGTTCGCAAAGGTTTATCTTTTCGATTCTACAAGCACGTGAAGAGATTTGAACATGCTGAATACAAATATAGTAACAGTTTCCGCCAGACCCGTAGCTAGAATTCTATTTCAGAGAGCATACAGACTTCTTATCATAAATTTATTGATGTGAACTGTAAATTTATTTTTTCAATACGTTTTAAATTTGTTCAACTTCTTAATTCGTGTGAGGAAAATTTAAATTAACAATATTTTATACAGAAAAATATTTTAGAAATGGATGGGGTCTGTGGCCCCCAATCTTCACCTGTTTTTTGCCGTTTTTCCGGTGGAATGGTATAATTCTTAATCAATGAAAAAAATGCGACAATGATTTTTTACATAGGCTGTTTTTTTATTAATGAAACTCCTACATCTAAAATTTGTTCAAATAAAACAATATTTTCCGGGTCATTAGGTCGTGGTCTATCGAGTTCTATCCCAATATTAAATCATATGACTTGCTTCTTTTAAAATTATGCTGTTTTGATTTCATAAATGAAAAAAAAGAAACATTCGGCGAATTACTTGCATTTAGATTTACACGAGTGAGAAGAATAACCTATGGAATCTCCTCTAATACATTATTACATTAAATTTAGGAACTGTTTAAGTACAAATTATGTAGGTAAGTTCAAGTGGCTTAAATCTCTCCAGACTTCTGGATTCTTCACTGTTGTCACGTGGTCTGGGCATTATTACTTTTGCCGAGTTCTGAAATGGTTCTGGATACAGCGGGAACCTGTAAACAGAGTTACGAACGCGTCGTCACTGTGTAAAGCAGAGTAAGAGATGTACAATGGTACGTTGGTTAGGATGCGGAGGGTTGTATGACGAACAAATTGTGAATAAAGATTTTATGAGAGAAGAATGAGAAGTTATCATATTAACTTATAGGAAACCACATAGCAGGGAATATTCAGTATGTTTACTTCAATAAAGATTTAAATATTTTAGTTTTAGGTACGGTTTTTGTTTCAAGGAAAACTTTGTAGACTGACTTCGCTCTAGATGGAAAGCTGTCACGATAGGTTTCCATGTCTATAATATATTTTAGTTAAGTAACTAATTCACTGGTGACAAATCAGTTTCTATTATCAATTTATCTATTGTATCTAAATGAATTGAAATAAAAATTAATAAGCTGAATAAATGTAAAACAAAGTTTATAAACGAATAAATAAAAACAATACCAAACTTTACCATTAATTTTATAATTAATTTCTATTAAATATAAATTTATTTCATCATTACTTGAATTATGGGAACATTTAATCAACGTTTATTTCAAAAAATAAATTTATAAAAGCACACCAGCTGTCAAAACAATAAAACAATCTAATATATTTATTTCAATTTCGGTGGTAAGCTTGATGTTTCAGTACTGGTATAAGATAAATACATAAGACAGCTTGATGTATCAGTATCAGTCTTTATAAGAGAGCGATTTTTATAGTTTTGGTTTTGATTTCTGTTTTATGCGATTTTATTTCATTTACTGACGTGAGCAATGCTGCGGATACACAAACAGTTATTTTATAAATTAATATTCACTATCAAAATTTTTGAAGTGTTTCTCTTGATGAAGATATATTGAAAAACAATATTCGATTTTGAGAGAAACTTACTCAATAATGGCACCAGCCGGTGCAATTAACCGTAGATGTAACATTTAGGGAACTGAAGATAATGATTTTACCCCGATACCGTCTGCAGTCCATACCAGATAAATATCTGGTATGCTCCACGAGCTCTAGAAAATGTTCCATAGGTTTGTGTACCGTTTCCGAGCACTTATTTTTGAGATTAATTTCTTTCACTCCCGGAAAGGTCAAGACCATGCTTACACCTCCTGCTCAAAAACATGGCTGCAACATTGCGCAAACTTCTATAAAGTTGAAAGGATGAAACTAAAAATAAATCTACATTGTAAATTTCATATCATGGACTGAGATATGTTTAAGTCTCAATAATGAATAGACCGAACACGGAAGAAAAAAAATACGTTGTCTCCGAACGTGGTATAAATGCATTGTGATCAGACACACGCTGGATTTTTTGAAGTAGTTGAAGCTTATGCTTACATGGTCATTTGCTGATGTAGAATTAATTAGATTATCTATACTTGAATACAAATGCACTTGTTTTTACCGTAATAAAAATACCTTTTATCATAAATTCTTTCTGAAATATGCGATTTGGTCGTCACGAAAAGATTATGAAATCATGTAAAAAGTTTTATTGTTTCAATGTAAATCCTGTACTTATATCATTGCTTCATTGTGAAATGTGTCAACTCAAACAATAATTTGTTCTAACAAAATCATAGTTATCATTTGAATAATTTTCCTCGGATTTGCAATGTTCAGTGAAAATTTTCTCAAACAAAAAATTTTTTTTATAATTGATTAAACAGGTACATATTATTTTTACATTAACCTAGTTAATTCCAATAATGGTGATATAACCGCTAACACAGAGATATTTATCAGTACATCGAGCCAAGACTGAATAAGTTAAAAATATAATTTTAACTTATCTAATAAATATTTTCTATATATTTTCAACTACTACTGCTTCTGTAAGATGATGTAATTTAATGAACAATTTAATGTGGTTAGTACACTACAGAAGTACCATCATAGAACCGATTAGAGGATGGGTTTGGAAGAATTATTGAAGAACCATCATCTTTCAAAAACCCGATTACAAGGATACTTCCAAAAGTGGGATCGAGGATGACCACTCTGTAACGTCTCCTAGATCTGATAACTTTCGGTCAGGTGAAAATGGCGACCAGCCGGGACTCGAACCCGGGTCTACACCACCAGTTCGCTTTCCACAACTGAACACCATTTCCACCCAGACCTAAGCACCGGAAGACCTGAGACACATCCCCATACAGGAGATAAGTGAACCAGGGGGCACACTATGCTGTGTGCACTTTATTACCGGTTTCACGCATACCAACGTGTTAAGGTTCGTTAAGTACATATTTCTTCCGTGTACCCTACACGTGGAGAATATATGTGATAACTTTCGCCATTTTCACCTGAACGCCACAACTATTTGCACTTTCCCTTTCTTCTATCTCTTTATTCTTAAAAATATCTTCTCCCCATCAATTAATTACTTGTGTCACTTTTACTTCCTCAAGAAATACATTTCCATTTCTGTGGAAACATTTCCATTTCTGTGGAAATGTTTCATGTGACTAGGGTATTTACTTGTACGAGTGAAGTAAAAGGTGTGCCCAAGTGGTTCACGGAGAGTGGTGCTCTTCAGTTATGTCTCTGCACTAGAAGGAGACGACGAGGTCAGCATATCGCTCCGGCCACTTTGACCCCGGGATAGATCCGGTACTCACTTTATAGCAGACTGAGTAGGCATGGAAGTCAGTTTGGATGTTGAGGTGTTATGAAAAGTCACACACACCATCGGGGATCGAACCGCGGCCTTCTAGTCGGCAGCTCAGTGTTCTATCCACTCTGCCACGACTTTTAGACGGTAATTCGTGAAATATTATGATATTGACAAAGTCGTATGTGAAATAATGGGCAATGAATATTTAATAGCTTTTGTCCTCCACCACAGGGATAGCGAGTTCGTACCACAACGAGCACTGTAGAAGCCACTTTCAAAAGTCTGTGTTAATATTTTTCAAATGTAGAATTCTCAATATACTGATGCCTCAATGACACGCATTCGAGTCCCTCCTCAAAAAAGTTGTTGGATAAAATTGCGGGTTAAGTGTGGATATTTGTTCATTGTATTTCACCCCTCATTTTAAGCAAAGAACTACCTCATAGTCACCAATACTCATCGCCATTTTGATATACATCAGGTAACCGTTGCCGAGAACATATGCCCGACATGCTGGAAAGTTTCATCATATTGGTGATACCCTAGTCCTCCGAATCCTATTTCCCAGAAAAACTGGAAACATTTAAGTACGCTACATTACGTTACATTACACATCCACTTATTTGAACTGAGAAGGAAAAGTAAGACTACGTATTTCCACTAAAGAAGGAAGAAAGCTGAAATAAGAAGAAGGAGAAAGGAAAAAATATACATGGAAAAAAAGGAGGAATTCTTTTAAAAATATGAACATTATTGAAATGAATCTTCATGGATGAATCCCTTCCCTTCGCTGAAACTGCATTTTTAAATTAATTTGTGGTGTTGTGTCTGAATCCAACGTTTGCAATACTGCATGTGTCCAGAACATTCCACAAAGCCTCTAGACTTTTCACAAAGTGTTAAATTATAGTGCGTGATGTGACATACATGTTTGAAGCTTGTTCACACACGTGGTAACGTGATGAAAACTTCAATCGTGTTAGAAAGACATTTGTATTAAGCATCTTATTCGAAAAATAAACTGAACTGTATGTAATGCACGACGAGATCCACGGTATGAATTTAAATATTTAAATATGTTTAAATAGAAAAATGAATTTGGAAGTAAAGGGAGTTTTATAAGAAATGGTACAGAAATTTCGTTTTTTGTAAAATAAAGTATATTAATTTCGTAGCAATGTTCATGAAAATAAATCAGTTGCCATCCAACTATCTATTAAAACAGTTTTTATTAACTGTATTAGTACCAAAATGTGTTTCGGTGATTATCGTATATCTACAAATTCATGACCAGAAATGAATTAATTAATACTGTAATTTCCATATTAATTAATTAGTTCCTGGTTATGATTTTTTTTGAATCACTGATGGTGACGAAATAAACGTTGAATAATGTTTGGGCTATGAAGTTAGAGTTAATAAAAATTCTTCTGTGTTAATTGATTATTTATATCGACATTACAATAAGTTATTACTACAGCATTTCTGCCACCACTAATCAAGTAATATTAATTTCGAATGGGGTAAACATTGACCTGTTCCTGAAATATGTATTTTAAAAATGACAAAATAATTTGTGAAAGTAAAATTAGTAATCCTTTCATTATCAAAAGAGTAAACATCTTTTTTACGTAGATTTCCTCCACTTCAATAATATTTAATATAATTTCATTTTGTTGAGTATCCTATGTCACTTTACTATAAATCAAGGATATCAACCGAATTGCCTTATGAGTTATGTTTCCAGTTCTACTCTATTTACAATTATACCTGTGGAATGATAATGACCAAATAATGTTAATTTTCGTTGTACAAACAAATAAAACCTATCGGGCGATCTAGTTTCTTTTAAATAAAAATTACATTAATTTGGTTACTTTGCATGGTTAATACCCTTCAAACCATTTGTCAGTAATTTTATATGTTACCAATCTCAAATATATATTTCATCGGTAGACAAGTAGTCATAGACAGGGTAATTAGAATGTACAAAACCTTCATTTTATTTTGCTTCAGGCTTTTTCTTTTTCATTCACGTATTATAAACAATCAAATTATCCAATTCTTTCGAATCCATAAACTATGCTAATAAAGTGATTTAATTGGAATGTATTCTTAAGGATTATTTCAGTTAAAATGCTCAGTATGGTTAATAGTGATGTATTACAAGAGCAGAAGAAAAACAACAACTTAGAATTGATTGCTAATCAGTAGTTGTGAATCTTCACTCGCTTGATTATTGACTATGAATCTTACTAATGTCTGCTAGAGTTCAATTGCTTTACGAGAGGCGGACAATCCACTGAACGTATAATCTACGTGACCGAATCGTAGAAGCAAAATTATACAAAGGCTGCGAAGAACATTGTTTTCAAGTACATAACCTAAAAGAGATATGACAAGCAAAGAATTCATAGGTCCTAACTATATGCTTTGTTTATTATGCTTTTATGTGTAAAGTGTATTTTCCTGCTACCTTGATATGAAATAATTATTAATTACGTACATATTAGCATACAAAACTGATAACATTGCGTATTTTTGTAGGTTTTCTTCGGGGTATTTGATTTTTGAAGTTAGCAAAAGTGAAAGTTTAATATCACGAATGTAGAGAAATGTGGAAACTAAAATATGAGTTTAAAATATTATATAAGAATCCCGGGCATCGCCGGGCAAAGTGAGCTGAACAAAGTTCAGACATGTTCGGTGTTTCACAATACCCACTGTAGTGTAAAATATATCAATTCACGGGATCAATTTTTCTTTGAATGTTGATGTAATTTTAGTATGTTTGTTTAACAACTGAAATAATATTTTTTATTTCTATGTTTTATTTGTGACTTTTTTGGACGTCTATTAATGATGGTTTTAAGTTTCTTTTCAAATCCCGTGCAACGTCGGGTAGTTTTTCTGGTTTAACGATACTTAAAAAAGTACTCATACTATCTAACCAGTAAATTAATCCAAGTCAAGCCCGTTTTTCGTCTCAAAAGATCAGAATTGTGTGAATTTTATCAAAGCTGAGTAGAGCTATATCGAAAAATAATACTTAATTTAAGATATTAAATGGAATTTCTGAAGCTATTTTCGTGTACGGGCAATGGCGACATTTTGAAAAATATGTTCGGATTCTGGATTGGTTTTCGATTTTAGTTCATTGTATTCGAATTGAAATTATGTACAATTCTCAAAATATTGATCTAAAAAAGTATTGATTTATCCTTACTCGTATAAAAATTTATATTCTTGTGATGGCGCGCTGTACATAGATAAAAACACACGCAGAACACTTTTGTTGATACGCTTATCTCGTAATACTTAAAGAAGCCCCTTGTTTCCGAGTACAAGACTTGCTTTAAGATGCGGCGTATCGTCTCGGGATCAATGCAGTGCCGGCTCGTACTCCATCCAACCCAGCGAAAGTAGGCATTCACGATGTGGGCTCTGAACTCCGAAAGATAACGTTGAACGGTACATAATGTGATTTTGCGCTTTGTTCTACGTCCTCTGAGACGACACGGGACAAAACCGAAGCAAATGGCACGGATAATAAAAGGCTTCCTTCCGGTACTTAAAGTTTTCTGTCTCTTACTGATAAGAAATTTAAATAGTTATGCTGTACTCTACGGCTCAAATGTTCGTGGTTGATTTCCTCTGAGAAAGATTGTCACTGATCTGTTTGTGCGGAGAACAGTTTTCTTCGAGACGAAAACGAAAGCGCCGTAAGATAAGAGGTTAAAGGCGGACTCAAATGTTGCTTAAATATGTGAACCGCTAATACAATTCTTATTTTCAAATTGATGCGTGTTAGTGATGTATTATTTTCTATCGTGTCATTCATTATCACTAGTTTGCTACTTAGGTTAGAGAGACGTTAGACACTGGGCCATGTCAACGCCTGCCACGTCCAGTCCAAGCGCGGACCCTGGTTTAGCGAGATTCGGGACCAGGTAGTTTTCTTTTCATCTTTCATTTTAGTGTATGTATTCTTACCAATTGTCTTCTTCTGTAGTTTATAACATATTCCTTAACCGTAATTTCAGAAACATAATTTTCATTATCAATGGAATACCAAATTTGTCTGTAGTATATATTATTTCATTTAATGTAAATATTTTATTTATTCGGTGTCCGCTGATTATTTAGGTCATTGTTCATATGATATACGCATCTATTTATAATTACTTACATTATGAGGTTATTATAAACCCGGAGTGGTAAATAGTTAAATACGGACCTAAGCATACTTCACTGTATAACATTTGCATTACAGGTTTGAAGTCAGCAGATTATTTGGAGAAGAAACACAAACCTCACCAAAAATGCAAATTACTTTAAGGTTACTTTAAAATACTTTAAATTTGTTCAATTGTTTATTTCTTAGTTCACAAAGGGTAAATCAACAATGATTTATATAGATAAATTAGTTTCATGAAAAGTTATAAAACATTTGGTAGGAGGGGATCAGGACCTCCATGCTCCCTCCCCCAGCTCTGGCTATGTACCTCATGTGTTTTCAATAGACACTTCATAACAGATGAAGAACTATACTCCCTAGTTGAATTAATTGAGCTTATTTAATTTCCATATTATAACAAGAAATCTAGTCCTCCACAAAGATGAAAACTACTTGAGCTAAAAGTCTGATAATCTATAAAATAATTATCAGAGACTTTATAATATCAGCACTAAATTTCTGTTTAAGATCACTCGTTTAGATACGTTTTCAAACTTGAATATTCAAATGGAACTGTTTTCCTATCTTTGTATTAATGAAATAGAAGTCTTATATCTTATAATAGAAGTAAATTATTTTATTGTGGTCTTAATTATTATTCTATGAAAATATGAACGTCACTTACATTTTATATGTTAACTAATATTTTGAAACGAATTGCTCGAGTGACTTCTGGCTGAAGTAAATGGGAATGTTAATCGGTTTAGTTCGTATATGAGTCAGAATTTTGGAGGAAATGATTTACCAAGTAGAAAATTTGATACAGAAAATACACAGTGTTGAGAATTTTTTGTTTTCGAAGAGCGATTGAGTCCCTAAATTTAACATCCAATCTCACCTAATTTCGATGTATTGAAGCTCCCGATTCAATGTGACTTTGTAAGGAGAACTTGGAGATCCCGGGTGCATCAAGTTGTAATGAAAGACCATCATCTTTATAAAATATTATCACTTTACCATTTGTTAAATAATTAATAATTTGAATTAAACAAATGAACAAATTTAAAATGTTTTTAGTACAAATAATTTTGAGTTAAAATCGAGGCCAAATTTTTGGCGTGTAGTCTTCGAAATAAACTTCTGACCACGAATCCGTGAGTTTATATTGATCATAATCTCTTCCCTATGCGTTCTTCCTCCAAAATGTGTCTGTGTGCGTCAGCAGTTCACGTATGTCTTGAACAGCGTTATCTCGCTGCTTATCTTCAGTTGAATTTTCCTCCTCATCGGAGCGACCGATTCGTCCCCATTAGAGGGCATCTGTTATCAGTCTCCTTACTTTCTCAGTACGAACTACGACCACTGAAATAACATCCTTTCCAGGTTTCTACGCCGCGGCGTATAAATATTTACTCGGAGGGAAGTAGTTCACAGAATAGCGCTTTTGCAAAGAAAACACAAGATTTACTTTAGAATTTTATTTTTGTTTTGAGATATTCGGGATATGTTACTGTTAAATTGTTTTTGTCGTTGTCTACGCTTATCTGAGTTGAATAAATATGTTTGAGGAGATAACTTGGGTATTCTGATAGTTTGGGAATGTATTTATGAAAATAATATTTATTTTCACCTCTGATGTGAGAACTATAGTATTAGACATATCATGACACAACACTCTACAGTCGAATAAAAAAGGTTATTTAACACTATTTTTTAGTACAGCATAAATATAATGAAGGTATTAGGAAAGTAGCTAATTTTAAATGGAAGAATGAGTGTAATTGATTGTTTCCCACTACAAAAAAAAATCTGGAAAAGTTTTACTGAATTTTTATCCATTATAGTACACACAAAATTTAAATAGTTGATGACATACAGTACAGCAGTAAGAAGTTAGCCCTTAATTTATAACTGCTTGAAATTATTGCAAAGACGTCTGTTCCTTTTCACAAGTCTTTCACCGAATAATGCTATATGTTAATCCGTGCAAAAACTTGGGGTGTTCTTCGGCACAATGTTACGATGAAACATGGACTCTTCATCAGTGGCTGATCTAAAATTCTCTTTAGGGGATGGGAGCGAATGTTCCGCCGCTATTGGGAAAATGGAAACTGCGCGGCGCAGGTGTAAGAGAATCTCACCTGTTAAACTCCGATATACTACAGTATATGTAAATGGACTTTTAGAGGGAAACTCGCTTTGTTAAAGTACAGGGAAACTCCAGTTATCCGAACTCTAATCACACACTAAACTATTGATTTTGTTACTGCTCTCAGTTGTAACCACTATAGACCTATTTTTTCTTAGTCATTGTCTTAAGATAATCTTCTTTTTTTTTTGGTGTGTGTGTGTGTGGGGGGGGGAGAAATCCAGTTATCCGGATATTTGATTATCCGGACCGGTTCCGGTTCCAGTTGATCATGTTCATTAGAGTTGTACTACAATAAGAAAGTTTTCAATAATATACGTTAATATTGAATAATAAATTAAATTGGTCAAATTCCAATGAGAGTAGGGGTGGGGGGTTGCGATCGTTTTACATTTCCCTCCCCTGGATCCGCCAGTGCTCTTTATTGTCTGAACATGTCCTAAAATCGAAACAAAGCTCCGAATTCCCCATGTTTCCTCTGATGACATCACGCCCTCTTCCGACACAAGTGCAGTTGCATCCTGCGCATCGAGCGGATCACAAGTCGTGTTATTCGTCGCTTCGTGACTGTTCTCGAAATAGCAATGGCTTCCATCGGGAGCGCTCGCGTCGTACTCTTTCCATAAAGAGGACACGCTAGGAAAAAGGATATCCTTCAGGATTCCTCACTTATCACTGTGTCACCTCATCTGCATCCTGTCACCCACGCTGACCTTCAAGTCGCTCACGTCAATTTACTTTGTCTTCCAATCTATTCTACTTTTTCATTGAAGTACCAATAAAGGGTGACCTCCGACAGGGGCGGTTCTAGGGGGAAAATTCTGGACAGGGAGCATTCCAAAATGGCATTTCATTACGTAATAACTATTAAATAAGTAATTTAAAAATAGTGAAATCTGCGCATAGATTGAATATCTCTTCTATGAATCATGCTAAATAAAGAATATAAATATACTTCTATTAATAGTGATTTAATACTGCTTAAAGAAAAAATTAACTAACTACAGTAGTGTTTTATAAAAATGTTGTTTTTTTCTTTCTGGACTGTTAGAGGAAATAGAAAATAGTTCATTGAATTTATGTACTTTGACTGTTCTTCATCCACTTGAGAGTGACCTAACTTAGATAAATGATAATACAGCAGAAATAAATCCAGAGATTGTTTGTAGTAACCTCTTGATTATTATTCATATTTATTCTGCAATCCCTGGGTCAAATAAATGTTAAAATAGTAATATTTGAAATTTTTAGAATAAGTCCATACATGAAAAGGAAAATTACACATCTGAACCTTCAGGTAAAATGTATTTCCTTTCCTCAGGAACCCCTATAGCTCTCTTCTCGAGCTGCTATTAACCACCCTCTAGCCGCCGCTAGCCAGAGGGGGAACCCCACCCCCCTCCACGAAATTTCCATGTTCTAATAAAAGTAAATGATTTGTATAAAACATTGTTTAATAATTAATAATAAAAAATTTAACAAATTTGTGTAAAGTAAATACAATAAAGTTTGTTTATTTTAAGCATAAAAAATCGCAGTTAATACCAATTAATTTTCAAGAGAATACTGAACACCCCCTCCAATAAATCTCAGGATACGGGTCTGGTAACAATGGGACCCCATTATTTTGTGACATTCTGGAAAATATGGTATGAATCACAAAAATCAATATCGACATCAAGCACTTATAATTAATCGTTTAGTGTAGTACAGAGGTTTTTATATAGACATGATTTTTCCGTACAAAACACATCGATGAGTATTAAAATACATGTCTCATTATTTCTGTTTAGATTTTACAAGAATTTAAATTAATTTTTGTTTCTCATTTGATGTGCTACACATAATCTGTAATGTCTACTTGTCTCGTTCGTCAATCCCCAAGATTGTGATGGTCTACATTTAAAAAATGAGGATAATGGAGGGGCATGATGAATGAGAATAATAAAATAACATCATTAGAGACACGAGCATTGTCAAAAACGCGAGTACCTCATTGCAAACCAGTTGATATCTTAAACTTGAGTGTGATTGGGTCCAGTGAAGATAAACCTGTATCATCTTTCCATGAGAAAAACACTTAAAACTTACTCATTTATCTCCGTTGTTTGTTTCCCGCGTGAATAAATAAAAACGCACTGATTCATTCAAAACAACTTATGAGTTACATTTCACAACCACAATAAGAACACATGACACACCGTACATTACCTTGAATTACGACACAGGGTTTACTTTAACCTCTGCTCGTTGAGAATTTTTCTGTCTGACTATTTTTATCGAAATAAAAAAACGAATAAGAGATATGTTATATATGGCTTATGAGATATCGACTGAACCGAAAACTGGAATGAGACAAGATGACATGACATCTGGTACTTGTGCACATGACAAGATGAACGTACCCAGCATCGCCTCTGAGTTTTAATTGGTTACCCCCTAAAGCCCCACGAAAAAAAAAAAAAAAAATTGGTTACCTGGTCGTTTCACACAGTTTCGTGAAATTTTATAAATACAATATCAGTAAATTTTCCAAACAAATATTGGGTAAATCCAAACCAATATGTAAACATGTAAAGCGAAAGTGTGAATGTTTGCTTCATGATCACGACGAAACCACTGAACCGATCGTGGTGAAATTTTGTAGTGATAGATTAGATGTTCAAGTTAACGTTTATTTCTAAAATGTGTCATAAGAGGGATATAAATGGTATTTGACGATAAATGTCGATGAAATTGAAAAAAAAAAGTTATATTTGCTTACGCTGCCTAAACTGTTAGAAATAGGCGACAACTGTGCATGGCTATATTGTTTTCCTCAATGAGTTCTACGATGACAACATATGCCTCTCTGCAAAATTTACCCTAAAATATCGATAAAACTCTATTAAAAATAGAAGTATTAATACTTCAATCAAGGAAAAAATCATTCATAATCGAATTTAATGGATTATTGGTTTTGTGTATTTAACAAAGATAAGAAAGAAGAATTTTACAAGAATTTAATGAAATGGTGCAGCCGCGTCATGCTTCAGAAGCGAAAGTTCCCGCGAAATGGTGTGGTGTATGCAGTCAAATTTTGTATTAAATTTGTATTATTATGAATCTGAAAAATCGACATATCTACATTTTTTTTAAACCCAGTAATTAAAGTAATGTAAACATGCCAATGCTCAAAAAGTTTTGTCTAACCTTTCGACTTGGTTCCATGCAAATCGTCTCATTGTAAACACTGACAAAACAGTGTCCATGTCATTTCACAATAGTAATACAAAATCTTTACCCCAGGTTTGTCTTTCTTTAAACGGAACACAATTAAAAACTGTTACGAATACAAAATTATTGGGTATCCATATTCAAGACAACCTCAAATGGAATTGTCACGTTGACAATCTTAATTCCCAATTAAGAAAATTGTGTTACGCATTCCGAAACTTAGTTAACGCAGTTAGTCCACGTATTTCCCGTTGCGTATATTTTGCAAACGTTTACTCCCATTTACGTTA
>NNCF01128291.1:403844-417321 GCA_002313205.1 Laupala kohalensis
TTGAATCCGCCTCTGCCTTAGGGCCCTTGATCGGAATTGATGGGATGGTCCCTTGCTTGCTTCCGGAGAGTAAATTAGTTTATTGTCCTCCACGTGGTCATACGCAGTTTGTACTGTTTCTTGACAATAAATTTAAATTTATTAAAGGGTATTTTGATCTTACAATATAGATAGATTTTAATTTTTCCTGAATAGAAGGAGATTAGTCAAAGAAAAATCCCGTGCAACGCCGAGTAATCAGCTAATTATTATATACTTATTATGTGTGTGTGTTTAAAGTACGAATTAAAAATATCACAGGGCAGTTACTAATTTAGATCCTTCAACTTCCCTTATCTTCACACACTCTTCACTCAGGTCATTGCCAGCAGTGATTTATATTCCGGACACATTTGCATACAGTTCACAGAGTACTGAAATGGAGTAAAAAATGAATTTAATGGTTTATTGCTTTGATAGTAAGTACAAATACTATGTACCCTACGTAATTATTGTACCTTTCGTGGCATTTAAAAGAACAATTCAACAAAAACTGCGAAAAGAGAACGTTCAATCTCTATCTTCACCTGGCCGTGGGATTATCTCTAAACAATTCAAATTCGAAGCGTAGTTACATAGTTCGTTCTTGACTATCAAAATTCCATGGGAATGTGCATGCGACGCCCAAATTGATCTCAAATATTAGCACTAATCGAAGTTGATTTTCAAGGTTTGGAATTTATGATTTTCCTAAAAGGTTTCCATTTTCTTGGAAAAATCAAGCAATTTCCTTCTCATTCTAATATTATATATTCTGCCAGTAAGTTTAAATATAACATAAAATATTTCGTAGATATGAATATAGCATCTTATGAAGATAGTAAAAAAAAATATCGAAACATTTTTTGAACAAAAATTCTTTTATTGTACTGTAATCAAAGTATGATAGTCTCGGTGCTGCTCCCATCACTCATGTTAGGACAGCTGACTCACCTAACTCAACAAGAAAGATACGATATTATCATACTCCGTACACTTCGGCACCAAAAATCAAGAAAGCCTACTTGTACTATTATTCTTAAAACATCACATGTGTCGTGTAAACATTGACAAAACTCCGTGGAATCAGGTGATTTAAAGCGTTTATTAAAAGTGTAGATTTGAAACAAAATCGTTTAATCAAAATAAGTTAAGCCTTATTTACTTGTAGGTCATGGATGATTATACTCAGTGGCGGATCTAAACCGTAATCAAGGAGGCTAAATTTTATAAATATTATTATAAATATTATCAGTATTGTTATCAATGTTATTGTAAATATTACTATTAATGTTATGACGTTTTTAAATTTTATCAAATTTTTTTATTAATAATTGTTTAAAGTGGCAAATACATATTAAAGGATAAATATACATTTCGTTAATTTCAAAATTATCTGTTAAAGGTTCAGGTCCAATTGAAGCGGGGTAGGGCTAAAGGGGCTACTGCCCCGCCACCCCCCAATCGTAGATCTGTCACTGATTATACTGTTGACCATAAGAAAACACGGAAAGTGGTGATAAAGAATTGGAACTTCAGAGTTTTGCCTTCTACCCATCACATGACGAATCGTCCTTTACGCCAGTCACATGACATCCGAGGAAATTCCCCTGGAACGACCAGTCATTCTCCATAAAATTGTGTCTCCAGGTCTCCGAACTTCCTTTTTTAAGGGGAATATAGAAAATCCTTCTTTTCTGTCAATGAATCATTTGTGCTACTCTTGTCCTGAAGGTCTTCAACACTGACGTGTTCATTTAGTAAACAGAAGCCACCACAATGAGTGCTCCAAATCAGAATATTCTGTAACAGCAATAAAATGAAAAAGAAAAAGCATGGAAGAAACATTCATTACTATTATTATAATCATTTATTCCTTCAGGTCGTTGGAAGGATACTTCAAAATCCTTGTATTAAATTTACTTCAATTCATTTGTGACTGTGCTATGAATATATTTACCACCTTCTGATCAACAAAGATATTTTTCCATCTTCGAAGAAAACTTTGCGTGTATATAATATAGATAAATGATAAATTTATTTAGAATTTTATCTTTCCCTCACGATCTGAAACTTTTACTCAGTTGCATTTGCAGTTTCCTTAGTGGGAGGGGAACAATTGTATCATTTTCAACAACTTCTGACGGGTAATGCTAGTCAAATCATTCAGAAGACTTATTTCTTGTTTACATATAAATTACTTTGAATGTTCGTTCATGAATCATAGCAACTGATGGAACCGAAATTTGTAACAAAAAAGTTATTTATGGAGGTAATTATGGATATTAACTATGAACACACTTGACTTGGAAGAAGCATTGCATGTTATTCTGTATCCCGTAGGTGACCTGTACGAAAATCGTGGACAAATTTTTAAATATATCTCCAGAATGTTTGTTGAACTTTATTTAAAATATGTTTAAACTTAATGTAGATTTTTGACTATAGGTAATAAAATTTCATCTATGTCAAACAGCGGTCACCGAAACTTTTCTTACAATCCACGAGCTGTAGTTTTTACATCAAATTTTACATCAGACTTTGGAGGGCAAAACTTTGTGTCATCTATGTTGTCAGAATTAACATTTCAGGTAGCATTTCTCGTGAGAGAAAGTGAAAATTGTGTTTGGAATCACCTTATCATACATTACATTAGGCAGAACTACCTTAACTTCTCACATTATGAACCAAATATGTTGTGTAAGTAAAAGCATCCATGCCTACATTACACGGCATATATTATTATACTTTCAGTATTTGATAATAGACCCTATTAAGGTATAATATCCGCCAGTGTGACGTGGCTTAAATACCCCCCAAAAGTGTTTCAAATTATAGTTTGAATCATTCCCTATCGAGTGACGATGAATTATCATACTCTTTCAACGCAAAATTTTGAATTATTAGACTTTAAATTTCTATGGGCTTATACGAAGAAACTTTCTCGGGCTCATGTTTCTTTTTTATATCCTGGAAAAAGTATCGGCTTGACATAGCGAAAAAAAACGTACTAAAACATAGAACATAGCAAATGTAAACAGAATTGCAATGACTTTCATACCTTACAGAATAATTCACCTAGAACTCTGGAAAATGCTGTTTTAAGTGAAATGGTAGCCGCATCACGTGACTGAAGACAATGCGACCCTTGTTGAAGAAAGAGTCAAACGACAATCTCAATTTACTATCGACTTTAAAAATCATAAAATAATTGTCCTCATCCGATATTAAAAATCAGTGCAATGAATTATCAATTAATAAGTACTACTTTGGTGAGAATATCCCGATTTCGTGAATTGTTGGCAACTTGGCTTCAGTCAACACGGGTATAATACCGTAACTGTAACAAATTTATCTTTGTTAATTATCTGAGTTTATTAAACTTCCGAATTACTCGTGAAATGAAATCGAATTGAACAGCATTAGTTGTCAATTCATTTGAGATATACCATGGACACCCTTGAGGGTCGAAGGGCGAAGAGAGTAAATCTTAGCGATTGGAGAGTGGAGGAGGGAAGGACGGGTATGGAGAGGCGTGGCAAGAGAGGTGACGAAGCGATAACCTGTTTCCTCGCAGTTGCTGATAAGATAACAGAGCAGTTCCGCGAAATGCCTTGGCAGCACGACGCAGGTGGGACGCGGCGGCGCATGCGTTTGTCACGAATCCGTCCGTCTTCGCCGTCCTCTATCCTCCACGTCCTCGTGACTCTGATATCCATCCTTTCCCCCCCCCCCTTTCCTGTCTCTTATACACATCTAGATGTGTATAAGAGACAGGTCCTCACGTGGTCACACTCAGTTTGCAACTGCTTTTTNATAACCGCACAGAAAACAAACTCTACGACTCGTCATACAACACGCGCTGATTCAAAGTGAAGTGCTGACTATGGAGTTCAAAATATTTGTCATCCAATCAACTTCAGACACACTTCGCTATACTCCTTCTACATCTCTTCTCAGTTCACAAACGCCTCCTACGTATCAGAAAGGGATCAAACGGACAGACGAAGTGACAGCGAAAAGTTATTTGCAACTATGTAAATGATAGTTGGATTATTTGCAAACATTATGAGAGAAAACCTAAGAAAGCCTACAAGTACGAAATTTATTTGTTGCTGTTATATTTGTTTTTATTACGACTAGAATCATTAGTCACTTCAATCCGTACGAATAATGATACGCCTACTCTTATTAATTTTTTTATTACTTATTAAATTTTCTCACTTCATATTGAATTTTATTTGAATGAATGGTCCCAGATTTACGAATATAGTGTGATAACCGAACTGCCTTCTCTTCGACATTCAGTAAATTTTTCTCCCTAGAAGTATAAGTCCTTGTGTGTTTCCTTGCGTATTTCCATAGGCATGAATGTCATTTAATACTTTTGTTATTATGAATCTCGAATTTTAGCAGCACATTATATCTACGGTTCATTTTGGAATATATAACAGAACGCATTACATTTTTCTATAAGTATTAAATCCGCCATTGCCCTTGGGTCCTTGATCGGAATTCATGGGACGGTCCCTTGCTTGTTTCCGGAGAGTAACTTAATTATTTCCACCTCGTAGCCATACGCAGTTTGCCACTGCTTTGTTGACAATAAAGTTTATTTATTTTCTTCAAACATCGTCAGATGCTGTGAAGAGTTCAAATGAAAGTTAAATGTACCTGTCATTTTTATATTCATGTTATATTCATGACTTACTTCACACATCCAAACATTCGTCAGTATAAAAACAATTTATAGGCCTAAAAGCAGTTAGAAGGTTGCGGGTTCGAAAATATTCCCGCACCTTTGAACCATTCTGTACAAATGTAATCTTCAGAAGAAACCTTTTCGTGTGTGAGATATTGATATTACGAGTACTTCCATTTTCTAGATAGATTTTTACTCTTAGACAGTGATTAAATAAATAAATAAACAATAATAAACAAATTGTAAAATAGCAGTTGCATGACCACGTGGGGGATAATAAACAAAGTTACTCTCCGGAAACAAGGACGGGACCATGTCATCAATTCCGATCAAGGGTCCAAGGGCAGTGACAGATATAAAAAAAATATTTAATAAAATGCGAACTGTTATCGATTTATTACAAAATGAATCATAGGTATTATGTGTAGTGAATGTTTGAGATAAATAATAAAAGAAAGTTTTAAATGACATTCCCGCCTATTGAAAATCCGCCTCTACCCGGAGGAAAATCTGAGAAAAACCCGGGCCTGGATGAGGCTACAGAGATATACAACTGGTAATAATATAATTAAAAATATAATACATTATATTACCTTTTGTATTTTTATATAATATTAAAGGTTTACATTTTAATATTCCGAGGGAGACACTGTTGATGAAACTTAAACTGTACGATACAGAATTGCAGTCTTTAAGTACTCTAACAGAGAAAAGTGTAACTCGATGTAAGTGTAAATTATAACGTACGACGTACAAACAAGTTTTATAAATGATAGTTACGTATAATATTATGCTTAATACTGAATCGACATTTAAACGGAGAATAGTCTTAGATTTATGAATGTGCGAATATTCAAGGTGAACATCTAATCTCTTCTTGTAGAAGGCAATTGTTTTCGTCTGCAAATATAGAAGAACCGTCATTATTTACGACACTCACTCTTTTAATAATCGTAAATTAACTAACAGCTCGTTTAAATCATAGTGAAGTCGCTGCTAAGAGAGCCGCATTGTTTTTGCAAAATGCTCCACTTTTACTGCGTTGCAAATGTACTCTTTCGTATACTTCGCGATCACAGAATCCGCAACACTTCCGGCCTTCAGTGGAGCTGTCAAGGTCAACTGCCTTCGGCCGCGCGCCAGCTGAGAGGGTGTACACATGGAAGTGGGGAGAGAGTGAGAGAGGAGGGGCAGAAGATGGGAGTGGGGAAGAGAGTAGTAATCTCGATGCGCAGCGATCGTCACTTATAGTCCTCGCAGCGAAAGAGAAGTGACGAGGTGTAACCAATGGAGCGAAAGCGCAGTGTTGTCACATTTTCGTTTGCGGCGGGTAGCCTAGCGTAACCTCCTCCCATTCCAGGCAGCATACCATCGCGCCCGCACAAAAGCTGCTCTACTTCGTTGAAAAGCTAACTTCAGGCACTGTTCTCTCAATCAAAGGTTAGATATCAAGCCCTTCGTCCCTCACATTTAACAACTATTGTCGATACGACGAATCGGTTGATGAAGTCGTTAGCAACGGGAAGTAAACTCACTAAGATTCTGCTGATACGAGTAAAACGCCCACGAGCCTACAGTTGGAGAAAGAGTCTGCAATCTCGCTATACTGGCTGTGACTCCTGGACTTTCACGAGGTTTTTAGACTGTATATGCTACTTCTATCACCTCGAAATGTGTTGACATTGCAAGGTAACGTTAGCAAACAAAAATATGAAGTTAAAATATTTCTTGCAAAAATGCCAATCACCGTATCTAATTAAACTATAATTTTCGAATTATATTAATTATATTAAAAATGATATCGGTAATTGCGTACATTCAATCACGAGATCAACAACACACACTACAAACACCGCGTCTTGTGAATTCCTATTGCAATAAACCAAACTTATCTACAAACAATATGTTTATTCAAAATGTTGACGGATTGTTCTATCAGTGCCATGTTGATAGGTTGTTTTGTTTGTTGTATTTTTACAATAAAGTTTACTTTAATGTGGAGTTACAAAAACCTCCATGAGCTATTCAAGAGAAAATTCGAGAAAATTTAATCAAAATTTAAAACTTTATCAATGGAATAAATTCGCTCCGGCTATTTTAGGTAAATCCAAAGCATTTAAAATATCTTCCCAAAAATCCCCCCTTAATAATAATAATAATGTTATAATATTTTTAAGTCCTTATTACTAACTTCGGTAATAAACAACTTTCGTTAAATTATTATATAGACTCATAATTCTTGATTGTAAAATAAAACTAATATCTTTCACTTTACGGAAAACACATGATGGACACAAACACCTAGTCTCATATGGTGAAGAGATTTTCTTGTGTGGAGTGATGTGATGATGAACAATTATTATAACAGAAATTACTTTTTGCGAAGATGGATATGAATATATCCTGAACGTAGACCTAACATACTAGTTGCTTTATTGACCAACAATATCGATTATAAGGCAGCTTTTAGATCGATTAAATGGATAATTTAATTGCGAGTGAATTTTATGGGCATATTATATTTTAAACTTAATATTATTATTTTATATTTTTAGAATTTTTTTTGGATCTATCCCGAGACACGTGGCTCAGTGTCCCTAGCGCGTAGTACAGTTTCAGTTTCAATACTTCATCCAAAACGGTTTTGTTGAATTGATGGCCGTTCATAATTATCAGGAACCATTTGTTTGCATTCATGATAAACTACGGAATGTGATATGAATGACGTCAATAGTATCATTACGAACTCATGACGTGAGATGCATGGGTGCGAACCCGCAAAACGAAAATTATATGATTCTATTCTCACGTACGATTAATGTAAAATGGAATTCGACTCAAGAAAAAATAAAATATATCTATATAGTAAGATCGGAATACTTTTACTTACTCGTTTTTAAAAACATATACAGCATCCTAATTTTTCAAATTCATAATAATACAAGTTTAAAACAAAACATGACTACACTCTACAGCATCTCGCGGAGGGTGTGCCGGTCGAATTTTACCTTCGGAGGCATGACGCGGCTGTTCCATTTCATTAAAACGCTTGTATAATCTAAACTATTCGTCGAAATCTTACGATTTAAGGACATTTTTTATCTTTGCTAAATGCAAAACAAATAATCCATTAAATTTGATGATGATTCATTTTTATCCTTCTTAAATTACTAGTATTTTAGCACTTCTATTTTTAATAACTTTCGATCTATAGCATGATAAATTAAATGGCGTTTCTATGTTGCTCATTGTTTTATTGGTATAAAGCTTTTTCGGCTGCATAGCAACCATCGTCAGTAACATACACTTTATTTTTATTATTGTCATTTTATGTACATTTATATTTTTCAGTGTATGTTACTGACGATGGTTGCTATGCAGCCGAAAAAGCTTTATACCAATAAAACAATGAGCAACATAGAAACGCCATTTAATTTATCATGCTTTGATAATGTTGCTAAAGCTCCACAATTACCAAGTATATTTCGATCTATAATTTGTTATTTTTTGTAGATACACATGCCGTCGCGGACTGTATTGTAGAACTCTTTGAGGGAAACAATATTGCCATTCATAGTTATCACCTATCTTTTACACTTTCCGTTTAGACAGCGAAAGCAAATATAACTCTCTCCTTTCCCGATTTTTATGGACATTTATTTTCCTGGAAATCTAAACTATTCCCTTGCCAAATTTCATCACGATCGGTTCAGTGGTTCAGTCGTGATCAGGTAGCAAACAGACAGACACGCTTTCGCGTTACGCATTTATGGATTACTCTTTTCATAGCGGTGGATTCATCGACTACAGTCAGTGGTGAAATGATTTCTGTGACCACATCACGTATCTCAATTTCTTAAGTACACTATTCACAATGTTATCAAATTATCCCTCTTTTTCTCGGACCATCCAAGTCATCGTAGTCACTTTCATGGTTTCAAAATCAAATTAATATTTTTCAAAATCACATTCATATTTTAAAGGGTATCAATGTTGGAGCAATATACAACAATGTAATGTATACATATATGTTTAAGCGCATGTAAGAAACCGTCTTGAATATTGTAAACAATCGAATATAGACTAAAAATTGGTTAATACTGAAGAAAAATCAATGCTTGGACGACCGAACTTCGCGGTTTTATGAAAATTACGTACACTACTCTTTTTTAGTAATTTGATTACGTCTGAATACCACATGAATACAAGTACGAGTCCTTCGACATTTAGTTTTAATAAAATATTAAATAAGACACCTTTTTAAAAACAGGCTTTTATTTAAACGATGTACTAAAGCGAATAAAATAAGTTAATGTTTTCATTAAAATAGTGCAATGTCAAATGAAAATGCCTCAAATCATATTTCGCATTAGCAGATCCGAATAAAAATAAACGTTCTTACTATCTTTATCGCTGAAAATGGTGTAGTATTTTATGTCGTTTTATTTGTTTTCAAAAAGCTCGTCCCGCGAAATGTTCATAAAAGTGGATACCAATTAATTTCATTGGACAGTGACAAGTTGGTAAGTAAGTACTTGCTGAAGTGTGTATTTTATTTAGGATTCTATTTGTATTATATATCTAATTACCAAGTTTCAAAACTTTACGAATATCTTCCCTCGCAGGAGTTTTCGTCTTATTTCAGTACACTAATTCACGTGCTGTTTGTTCTAAAAAAGACTTTTTCTAAAATGACATTTAATCTTTTTGTTCATTTCAATTCATTCCTTTCAGGAAAAAATAACATCTTTTATATAGTCTGACGTTTTCATTTTATATCAATAGGAAAAAAAAACAATATCACATGCATATTCTATTTTTGAAATATTCTGGAGGTCGTAGATCGAATATTATAAACGACGTAAAAACATTAGCTGCTTTACTCTATGCGTAGATAGGAGAAATATTTGAAAACATTACCCTACATATATATTACTCGTATGACCAGAGAACAATCATTTTGGTGTACATTTAACACTTGCCCGTCTTCGCGTGTTGCTTTGATTTGCATTCTCAGCATGTGGTGTGTTGGAGAAGGGGCGTTATCTTGTGATTCATCTGCTCCGACACTCTCCGCTTGTCGGTACTTGTCTTTGGGCGCGAACGATCGTCTGCGCATCGTACTTCCATTGCGTCATGTTCCCAATCGTTCACTTTTCATTCATCCGGACTTACAACTTCTCGAAATTTCCTTCTCTTTCTATAGACCTATATATAATTTTGATATAATTATAAACATAGCTCCAAATCTATCAGTGATTCACGCATTAATCAACAATTATTATGTAACTTAATTCACGGTAATGTTTTATTTTTCAATATAAACTTTTTAAGGGATATTGGGGATTTGGACCCCCTGACCCCCATCTCCACTTCAATTACGTCCTTGACAATTTAGGCCTCATAAATTATTAAATTCATCGTGCTAAATTCCGAGGACCACTTAGTGATAGTCAAATAATTATCACAGAAATTTGAATTTAAAAATACTAAGTGCGCCTATTTAACATAGCAAAACTTACATCTTTTTAAGTATAGCAAAATTGTGAATAAATAATTACACGTATTAATTGATCGTAAGTGGACAAAACAAGCACTCTTCTTCATGTTTCTCAAATATGATAAAAAGTTTAAACTGCTTTAAATTTATTGTCAAAAAACAGTACAAACTGCGTATGACCACGTGGAGGAAAAAAAAACTAATTTACTCTCCGGAAGCAAGCAAGGGACCATCCCATCAATTCCGATCAAGGGCCCTAAGGCAGAGGCGGATTCAAAAAATTCAGCAAAAATTCCTAGATAAGATAAAAAGTTAGCTGCGAGTTATAATACTAATAGAATGTCAATATGTTTGTAATTTTAAGCAAAAAATTACATGTACAAGTTATTATCGAACTATAGATTATTCTGAGTATAGTGTTTAAAAATCATAAGAATTGAAATAACACTAAATTCGCGATTTATTGTTACAATAAACACGCCCCTGGACAAAGCCTAGAGAACCTGTATGATAAATCCGCCTCTACCAGAAGGAAAAACGGAGAAAAAACCCGGGCCAGGATGGGATGAAAAAAATCATTTTCAAAAGATGGTCAATAATTACAATTCATACCTAGATATTCCTGCAGACCACCGACATTTTCCAGAGGTCCGCGGATCATAGGTTGGTGTCTGCTTCCCTAAATGATGTTTATCACAGAAGTCACAAAAAATAAATGAAGAATTGAAGAAACCTTCATAATTACAAAATTGACTAGCTGATCCTGTGCGAATAATTCAGTAAAATATGAGGAGGGGGTAAATTTATCTATTTCCTACACAATACGAGTACTTAACAAATAACTCGCACCTCCGTTAAATTATGAGCGACATTGCTCAGTCCAAACATCCACACAATGTATTTCTAGAGAAACAGCTTGTTCCATAATAATGTTCCATATTCGCATTATTTTTCAATTTTTTGTGCACACACAAACAATAAAATATAGGATATGTTTATTTACGTGCCGTCTATTGTCTTCCAATTCTCTCAAGTCGCAGACAGAGCTTCTAAAAGACCCCGTATGACTATAAGAAAATTCAAAATTATTTTGTTTTAAATGAAATTATAAAAGGGAGTAGTACGTACTTAAAATGTAAGATAATTTTCTGGACTATAGATTTAAAGTTATCTTTGTAATGATACTTCATTTTTGGTTGCAGGTTAAGTATGACGGGAGAAAACGAGATGGTTCCCAAAAGTTTGGAAATAAGATAGTTCTACATCTATCGTATATAGAATAGTTGCAAACTGTATTGGCGGAGCCAAGGCCATAGATAGATGCGGTTCAGATAACCTTTGAATAGGACTTCGCCGACGTAGGTGAGCATCGATAGGACTAGATTGCAATCACGTGACACGGCGTCTATTTTGACCCAGAGCGTCTTATTTCTGACCATGGTAATTCCACATTTCGTTCATTCTTTCATTGTCATTGTTCTACTATTTATTTCGACCACTTACTGCGTTCTATCGACTAGAAAGATACTGCATATGTCACTCAAACAACGTTAACAAAGATTATCTATTAATCCATTAATACCCGGGAAACACAATCTGAACCTTTCTTGCCCTAGGGTCGGTAGTTCCGGAGAGACCTGAAAGTTGGAATATTAATACCCGGAACGCTGCCCAGTCCACGCACGCTGCCCTGTGCGATGACGAACGTCCATGTTTCATCCAGCGACAATTGAAAAGATGTCGAGGCAGCTGTCGGTTCCACGTGACCTCGGGAGGACGGGTCAACCGACGAGCTACGAGGTACGGAAAGTGAGATGTTTCTAGTAACACCTAACAGTGAGATGATGTTCGCAAGATACGACATGATGTATGACAGGGGTCCCCACAATGGAGGGGGGGGGTCGTGACGCAAACTGCTTCGTTGAAATTTTTTTGGGAGTTGGGGGTTCGAAAAATTGATTTTTTTGAAGTTTAGAACATTTAATAGTCAAATAATAAATAAACTAAAAAATAGCTTATATGAAAATATAAATCATAACAATGTAGTTTTAATTTTTAAACTTTATAAACATGATAAATAATTAAAATTAACTGTGAATCGTAAAAACTCATGCCGAGAAGTGATCTAGACCGCTGAATAAGCACATGCGAGCGTGGAATTCGGGTCGCGGGATCATCTCATGTCACACCATATATGCACTCATCGCCTCGCGTAAACGAAGAAGTGACAGTAGATACCTGCCTCTCTATCTTGAATGGTAAGATTACACAACAGACGATCGACCTAGGAAACAGTGTTGCACTGAAAATTTATTGCTTTCCCTTCAATGTATTAGTTTACTGTGCGTGATCGCAGTCGGAGCACAATTTTGTATCTCGTCTTTTCCCCCATGTATCGCCGTTCGGGAACTTGGGTGTTTTTGTTATGGTGCTTTACCCGATTTGTGAGGAGTTAACCTATTTTCACTGTGTTTGCAATAGTTTTTGAGTGAGTCATAAACTATTAGATATGATAAGTGGATAGAATTTTGTCAAAAACATTAAAAATTAATGTAATAATCAAAATATCTTTAGTGATTCGCAACGGTAGTGGATCTTCTGAGCCGTAGTATGAGAAAGCGTCGAGCGCTGCTCGAGCGTTTCTGTGTGCGGTTGAAGGTAAGAAGAGAGATGAAAGAAAAACTGTGCGTTGATATTGGCCTCTTGAATGTAAATTTTGTTTACGAATATTTTTAGGGCTTAGGGAGGGTGGGCACCTCTGCTATATGTGACAGAATGAGATGTGATTGTTATGTGCGGGATTTGCACCGGGTTCTCCTTTACTGATCACAGAGGGCGAACAAATGATCTGTGGTTGCGTCCCTGTCTTCTGTGCAATAGAACACGGATTCCATTTCCGGCGCGTCATGAACGTCAGTGTAAATGTAACCCCAACTTTGTTTTAAAATGAAATAAATTGTTTTATAATATTGCACTAACTATAAGCTAATTTAGTTCATTCGGAAACCAGACAAAAAAGATGACAAAAGAGGGGGTGCCATCTAACGTTCCGCCCATTATTTTCTGCTTTCCTTTGTGATCAATTTTTTTTCGTTCTTTTCGAATGACCCCAAAATTATTTATTAGCGTACATTATTTACACAAAATTATAGAACTATTTATTTCATTTGAAACAAAGTGGGGACGCCAACTACACAGACTAAATAAAGGTTGTTCAAATTTGAAAATTCATCTGGAGTTTATATTTTCATGAAAGA
>NNCF01128291.1:428433-458687 GCA_002313205.1 Laupala kohalensis
ATATATATATATATATATATATATATATATATATATATATATATATATATATATATATATATATTCTTTATTTTATACACTTTCTTATTTATGTTCCTCTTTATTTCTCTAAATAATGTTGATTATAATGTTTTTATCGAATAATTTTTACGTATTCATTTCATGTCCATTTATGCCACAGAGATGTAGGACAAATGAAATTGAATAAGAACAAAAATTCTTTTCATTTTCGTAATGCTCGCGAAATATGCAAGAACTTTTTCCGACCCATTCATTATTAATCATAGAAGTTAGACTGTCAGAGAGGGAGAATCACATTTACTGAATATTTCCACGGAAGGCCTAAAGATACATAAATACATGTCTACTATTATAAAATACATTACCTCTATTTTTCCAGTTTATGGAATTAGTATTATTTCTTTGAGTTGGGAAGGGACAAGAATTAATAAATTAGAAACATGATTTTTTTTATAACAACGTGTTTTTATAATGATTGTACAATATGTCCGTTGGAACATTTAGTGATCACGGGCGAACCCCAGAGCCCGATTTATTATAGTTGGACTTTAGACCAGGGCGCCTGCTTGTAGAAAGCCGATATGTAAATTAAATTGTGACAAATACTGGAATGAATAAAAAAAATAATTTCCAGCGGCTAAGTGAGGGATGCGCTGTGTAGCTGTGGGTTGTGGCACGACTGGTAAGGATTGAACTTCACTCAAGAATTATGAAACAAAATGAAACGTAATTGGGTCTTGAGGTAATTTCTAAAACGCTCAAAAGAATGCATAAGAGTAAAATAAAATCTTCGTGATTTTTTTTTAGATAAAAACTAATTTTTATATTAATTTTTTGTTTTGAAAATTCATAAAGACTCATTCATAAACAAAAATGAGTGAAATAATACGTAATGGGGAGGGGAGGATCAATATTCTCACCATACCGCATCTTAACCCTTAAGTTTGGACCTGGTAAAACCTGGTAAAACGAGCTCTATCCACAGGCAGTAGGGATGGGCAATTTAACCACAAATCATACGTCAATATTATTTCATACATTAATCGAAAAATATATACATTATGTTTTATTTAATGATTAAATTTTACGATTTTGTAGTATTGTTAGTAAATAAATTGATCACTATTAAACTCGTCTTACCCCGCGGGCCATTTTCTATATACTTTCAATTGATCGGGACCGGCGAGGAATACCCCCCAACATTTCATGAAAATTTAGATGTAAAATGTATTATAACACGCGGGCCGTAAAAAGTATCAACAGTTTCAGTTGATTATTCCTATTTTTATTATTTTTACAAATATTTATATTATTTGCAATGTCTACATTTTCAAAAATTAATATCGTTTCGGTTGATCTGCGGATTTTCGGATTAGTGGGGTCAAACCAACGGATGTCATTGAAAATATTATAATTGTGGATTATCACCCATCCTGTCAAGACAGTTTCAATATGAGCGGCCCTCCGGTGGCGAAGGGGTTTACGTGCTTGCTCACCACCAGCTCACTCCGGGTTCAATTCCCGGCTGGACCATAAAAAATTGTAGATCTTCACATTAATGTCCCAGTTCCTATAGTTATGACAATTGAAAAGCGAACTCTCCTTCTATCCATCTGTCACTGCTCCTAGGATCAATAACTCTTACTATCAACAGTTTCACCTCCACATGGGCCAAGTTGTTGGTAAACCGTCTCCCTACTAATAATCAGTGGCGTCGATTGGGAATCAAAAGTGGGGAGGAAAAAAAATATTGACAATTTTCATTAACATGACATTTTCTGCATATTCCCACTAAACACGATTAAAATGATGAAATAAATCAAATGAAAGACAATTGGTGATTACCACATTAAGGATGATGTAATTTTTTTATAACTCCCAGTTTTAGACGGTTAAAATGAATTTTTTATCTCTCCTTAAAAACACCCCTAATTGCCGCCACTGCTGCCACCCACATATCGTCCCATGTAGATAAGCTTCAATAGCACACTACATTTCCCACTTACAAAAACTACAATAAAAAATATGTGCGGAAGAACTAAAGCGAGATCATGTGAAGTGACGAGAAGTGGGCGATGGCGATGGTCATCAAGAGGCGGTCCCTCTCTCTCTCTCTCTCTCTCTCTCTTCGCCTTTGGCATTGACGAGATCGTTTCAAGCGTAACGAAAGGACGGTGGCGTTGAAGGAGGGAAAGACGGGGCCAGTAATTGGCGGGTTCTCGCGCGAATCCACAGACGGAACATCGCAAAAAACACTCCGCGCCGTGGTAATAGTCTCTAATACTCCTTCCCAAGTAGCTTCTGATCGGAGGACTTTCTTTGGGTTAATTTGTCTTTATTGCATGGAAAATAAAATTTTGTTCTTTTACATCCGCCAAATTGAGATATGTTCACTCAGTGGTGGATCTTGACCGTAATCAAGAGGAGAGGCTAAATTTGAAATTGAAAATGGCAATTTAACCTGGGAAGGTTCTGGGGAGCATTTCTGTTTGAAAATTATAGTTTGACCTCACAAATTTTATAAATATTATTTAAAGTATTAATATAAAAATTATTAAATATATAATTATAAATATTATTGTAACTATTATTACAAATATTATCCTGACTTTGTATTTTAATATAATACATCAATTTATCAAATAGACTAACAAGTCATTAGTGTCTAAATTTGTTTGTTTAAAATGGCAAATACATAAAGGATAAATATACATTTTATCAATTTGAACATTATCTGATGAAAGTTCAGGTCCAATGTGGGGGAGGGGGGAGACTACAGCCCCTTAACCCCCTCCCCCATATCCACCCCTGTGTTCACTTAGAAGTTTCTTTTAAAAATGGAGAACCAATACTGCAATATTTTTATCATCACTAAACTTTCAGAAAAATATAGAATTTCAAGAATTAAAACAATAAGGAAATAAATATTTATTGCATAAAAAATTAAAATAAGTACAATTTCATTTTTTTGTATTAAGTATACTTTAAGGAGATCAAGGAATTTAAATAAATTGTTGAGAATTTAAATTTTGTTTTTACATGTATTGTGAAGTAGTAGCTTAGGTTCCATCTTTGGTGTATCCGAGTCGATTCGTGATAATGGTACTACAAATATAGATCAAACTCTAAAATTTTGTCAAAATCAAATTCATGAATGGTTATCACACTAGCAAACACACGATTAGAGGGACGTTTGTGTTCCTGTTAATCACTTTTCTGGAATGGAAAAAAGTTGTATATTTCATAATGAAGGAATATTGTTGGCGTCAAATTTATAGAGCTTAGTATCATAATTAACTTGGTGTAAAAACAATAGAGAGCAATAGAATTATTATCAATAACTTAAGAATCCAATTGAAATTTAATACTTAAAGTTGTGAATTGAAATGAAACTTCGCTTCTAAGCAACCCTCAGAACCAGCCTTCAGAATTATACTACCGATGATTGAAAAATAATAATAATAATTTTGAATAATCATATACGAATCTATTTCATTAACATTTTTCAGTGAATTACAATTTTTAAGAACTCTTAGATTAAATAGAATTAATTAGAGGGGAAAAAATTGAACATGCATGAATACAGATGAAACGTAATTTCAGTATAGAAGATAGTTCAGAATTTTCCAACACATAACTCCGCGATTGAGGAAAAATAGAGAGCAAAGAATCTCTCTTGTTGAGAATCCAGGTAATTGGCAGGGATGTTGCTCGTGAAGGAGTGTCTGTGCCTTAGAATCTGGGCCAAGGGGCGGGTTTGAACCATCCTCGTAAGGTTCGAAGCCTTGGCATACAAATAGACGTGAACATGCTCTGAAATATGCACCATCACCACGTTACCATAAGTGAGATGTCTTCTTTAACATTATTCGGTTGATTATCAATTACATAAATGTTATTACCCCATGGTGAAGAATACAGATATACCCTTTAATAAGGAAATGGTTGTAAATATCAGAAAGATAGCTTAATGTGCTAATTGGTTCCCCCGTATTTTCAGAGTTTCTTGATGAATTCTTTCATTGTACGTTTTCCCCTCCATGAGTGTTGTATCAATATGAAATACTTTGACAGCGCAAGTAATTTTTGGGTAATTTTAAAATTTACGAAATTTATTGGACCAGACAAAGCAATTAGATCGTGATGTTTTCTAAGTTATAAAGCAAAGAATTGACTTAAAGGAACAAAAATAGAAAATAGAAGCAAAGGAGATGACAAGAGAGAAAACAGTAGTAAGATAAATGATGTGAAGATAAACATGAATAGTAATAGTAGTGGAGAAGACGTGAATTAAAAGAAAAGGATATGAATTCTGATACTGGCGAGAGAGATTGGGGGTAGTTGATATTACGCAAGTGACTTTATCGTTCTCTTGGGGAATGATAACTAGGAGTTCACTTAATTTTTCTCATTTTTTTCTCTACATTTTATTAATATTCAGATGATTTAAATAATTAACCCCACGAATAATCTAACCTATTTCAGCGTAAGTTCCAACATTACTTATTTGGTGGAGTTGGAATACGAAAGACCGGTAACCCATTCGGAATTTATTCGATATGCGTACATTTTCTCAGGGCAACACTTCTTCAACCTGATCATAGAATATTGTTAGTCTTAACGATGAGAAATAGTAATCCTAAATATCGATTGGTGAATTATATACAATACTTCTCTTATCTATGCATAATTGGAAAGTAAAAGCATGTTCATCTCTGGAGTCTATTATCGTTTTCAAGTTAGGCACTTGAAAAATACGTGTTTATCTTACATGATTCTTGGATATTAAATTATTTTCCAGGTGGAGTATTTCTTGAATTAACTATTAAATACATGGTTAGCTGTTTATTAGTTGTTTAATAATTGTCGTCGGTCTGTTTCGTATTATTCAGTTAAGCTTGATGTATCATCTAGTAACGGAGAGTCTGTATAACTTGTTTTCTTGATTATTCTTACAGTAATCAGGTTTGTTGTTGGAGTCCATATACTTACATGATTATCTACATCGAATATAATAAAAACTTAAAATTTACTTGAAAATAACACACTCTTAGAACAGTGATAAAGGTTTGATATAAAAAGTGCTTCAGCTTAACTCCGGAAATGACGGGTCAATCAGTGTAACGTGCTAAACCAAAACATTCGCTTCATAACATAAGAATGTATTGAGTTTCAAAGATGTCTGTCTGCGGTATTTCCGCTGGGCGCTCAACTACAGGTTTTTGACTGCTCTGTGGACTGCTAAAGCTATGTAACAACACTCGCAGCCTATGACTATTAAATGACACATTTCCCAGTAGCGCGAGAGCCTGTTTAACATCTGGATGGGTCAGCTGAAGGAGAATGTGAGCAGGTTAGGGGTGAGCAGAGGACGATGTTTGCGAGTTAGGAATATACGTACGGCGCATGCGTAGACTGCGCCATCCTTTTCAAGGCAGGAAATGGAAAGGGACGTTTTCGCGGGACAGTCCCTGTGTTGATATACTCCCGGACCACCACCACTGATGTGGAGGGGTGTAACCTCTTCTACATTTACTGCTCCGAGATGTAAGCTTCTACACCGACAAATACGACAAGGTATCTCGGCAAGTTCGATCGTTTATTCTGGAAAGAGAAAGCTTCTCAAACTTCTCAGTCTTTATTGTAGGCAACTGTAGTAGGAAGAAACAATTTCGTGTAACTTCTATTTTAACGATGTATACTCTGTGTTTAAATCTTGTGCTATATTCGATGAAATCTCCATTCCTACTCGATGATAGTATTAAGAGTAGTAGTAACAATAATAATGAAATATTGTCTACTAGTACAACTTTTTATTCTTGCGATCGTACTTTCACCAGCTAAGCTGTAGTCAACTACTAGTAGACATCACAAATTTCGTTTATTATTTTTAAAATGAATACCAGTATCACCTCACCGAAATTCTACAACAACAAAGAGTAATAGTAAAAAAAAGCAAAAGGAGACAGTAATATCGTAAGCAGGCTCGTACAAGATTTTTGGTAGTTGTGGAGAAGAGAATTCGGAGGACCCGTCCCCTCTTCCCCGGACACTTTTCTAACTTGTAATGCGAGTACTTTTGAGAGATTTTGTTCAGTACCTTTTCATGCATTGAGGTTATGTGTGTTCCGGCAAATCTGTTAATGATATGTCATACCTGTTAGTTTTCAATTTCTTGAGAAGGGCTACCCACTTGAGGGGCTGTAACTTCGAAAACAATTTAATAAACTTGACTAGTATGTTCTTGAGAAAGTTTGATTCGGATATTATTCTTTTTTTTTTTTTTAGAGATTATGCTTATATTAAATTTGAGTTACGTATTTTAATGAGCAAACTTGTTTGTGGTCCGTGTGAGGTAACCTTCGCGGGATTGGCCGCGTCGCGCTTGGCAGTCGGTATCTGCATCGAGAGACTCGTGTCAGCGTGCAGTCGAGTACGTTCAGTACGCTGGCGGTGACCCGCGGCCTGTCCGACTGACTCTCTCGCTGCCCGCCTCGCCGCTTGAGGAATGCACATTGTGACGACGGAAATAGAATTCACGGCGAAAGGGGAGCGAGTATTGTTGGAGGTGAGGCTACAGGAAATGCACTGAGGACTGCTACAAGCGTTTATTTCGATGCGTAAGGGACGGTTTAGAATTCGCTCAAAAATAAAAACTAAAACTAAAGTGTTCGTCAGTGTTGATGTCACCCTGAGTGGGTAAAATAGGGTGGCAACTCCTGCGTGATTTCTTTTTCTTCTACGTATTTTTAATAATAACTTGGTTATAAATTATTTCTTAGAATAAATTGTTTACAGCAATAAAACTGTAAAAAGAAATTAGTACTATGTTTCACCATCATTTCTTTTAGTTGTGAACTTGAAGTATTATTACCGTAGTGAAGAGAAATCTGGAGGTCATGAGAATAATGTTGAATCGCATAAAAATTTAGTTGAATCACATAAAAATAACAACGTCATTTTACATCGAAATTTTAATATCAATTTATCTCATACATCCATTGATACTTATTTACGTTTTCAAATTTTACATAAATATACTTTCCATCTTTTAAAGATTAAACGCTTTATGAAATTGAGTAGCAAATTTTTGGACTCGAATATTTTTGATTTGACCCAAATACTTTTCAGAACTAGTTAATTATCGTGAAAATTTAGGGCTAGCTCAAGTTTTAACGTTCTCGTTTTTTCATTTTATGAAGGGAGTGAGACGGATTTCTTTTTCAGTTCTAGTTTTAGTTTCGTATAATTGAACAATAAATCTCGGAAGCTATCAACATTTTGAATTTACATTGTGCGAAGGGACGGTTTAGAATTCGCTCAAAAATAAAAACTAAAACTAAAGTGTTCGTCAGTGTTGATGTCACCCTGAGTGGGTAAAATAGGGTGGCAACTCCTGCGTGATTTCTTTTTCTTCTATTTTCTTCCGTTGCTACTATTCTATTTTGTCTCAATTATTCGCGTATCTGTGTTATTATTAAATTAGACATAATTTTCCCCTTCCTCCATTTTTCTTTATTTTCATAGATCTTCGCGAATTGCGTCCAAGAGAATCGATCAGGCAAAATGCACTATGATGTGATATCGTGTGTGATGAATCGAAAAGAAAAATCAGATTCGTATTTGGCATTTTTTTTTTTTTGAATATAACAACAGATCTGATTTAGACTTCATTGTTTTCTTCTAGTGCGTCACTTAGACCCTTTAAATGCGATTAATGAAACTGAAAATAACAGGAAGATTAATTAGAATTAAATATTATGTGAATCTCTATGTATAGTACCTGTTTTGAGATCAATCGAGAAATTGATTTTACATAAGTACTTGAATAACTATGTAACAAGTATGACAGATACTTGAATAAAATTTGAATTGTTTCTCCTAATAAACTATTTTACTACCTAATGATTAACTGAGTAGGAAAACAAGCGACATAATTTAATGTTAGAAAGTGATAGTTATTTATGGAATAAATATTACAATACTATAATGAATTAATAAATAGCACACGTGTTCTCTGTCATCGAAGTACGTCAAAACAATTTCCGTATTTCAACCGCCATATACCAATCTTTCAACATTCCAAAGCTTTTTTTCTATTTTAATTTATTTTCCCGTAATGTTTTTTTCCGAGCATGTGATCCTCATCACCACCAACCATCTTTATTCATTTCTTTAAAACCCACGTGTTGTTAACATATTCTTCGAAGATCTTGTATTTCTCTTCCCCATCTATTAACTGTCCTAAAAGTAATTTATTTATTTATTTATTATATCCCATACCCATACTCATTCTATACCAGGATGGAAGGATGACACGATGATGAGTGAATGTTATGGTGGAATGAATGGCAGTCGAAACGGGAGTACCCCGAGAAACCTGCAGCGAACACCGCTTCGTCCACCACCAAGGATTCTACTTAGATCAGACAGGGTTTGAACCAGCGTCACCAGAGGTAGAAGGCGATTACGTGACGAGATGCACAATAAATAATAAAGTAAAGGAATATAGCAATCTTTTGAAATATTGGCAAATTTAATGTGCAGCGGTTCAAATCGGATGAATCAACTGTTTTGGCTCTGAAAATTGCCTCGTCCTGAATCGTCATAACAAACAGCCTCAACGCCGTTAACTCACACATAAAACGAGAGCAACATCAAAATCACGGGGCCGGAAGCGCATCGCCATCACCGAAAAGGGTGACAAACTATTACGCATCACCCAGATGCATCATGCACTGTGTTGAGACGTCCGCGTAGGTGCAGGGACCACGCCACACTGTCGTTCCGGGAAGTTTATTTACGAGGGGTGCGAAATACGGACAGGGAGTAGTTGGCGGCGCGGCGTGGATACACACGCGGGCTGGGTGCCAAAGAGGAGGGGGTTTATATCGAGGGAGATGGGTGTTGAGAGGGGGCGGGGCGGGAGTCCGTGGACGAGGGCCAGGGTCGTACAGGGAGTGTGTGTTGGAGGAGTGCCTGTCAGGTGGGCGAGAGACTGTGAAGTGGCAGCCACTGACGACGATTAGTTCCAAACGGTCTTTAAAACGTGTGTCTTTACTTCGATATTCAAGATTGACCGATGCATCGAAGTGATCTATAAACTTTGTTTTCAGCAGTTGCAATCTGCGTATAACCACGTGGGAGGGCAATCATCTTAGTTACTCTTCGGAAAGAAGCAAGGAATCATCCCATGAATTCCGATCAAGGGCAGCGATAGATTTAATATTTATCAAATAATTTATTTAACAAATACGTTCTATTATCAATTTCTTATTTCTAAAATAAATTGAAGGAATTTATTCAACAACAATCTTAATACAAATGAATTCATAATTTGAGTGAATCTTAACTTAGGTTTTCCCGTATTTTTAACAGAGTCATTATACGGGAAAAATGTTTACTCATGTTTTCTTATCATAGCACAATACATATTGGTACGTCCCCTGTTTGTTACGTCCTGTTAGATCATTTTAATCGCATCTCGTACCATGCACATTCTGCAGGAGACTTCGTGGAATATATTGTATCTTGTTCTCGTAGATATCATTTCCGAGTCGTTATCTTGCCGCCTAACCCTTACTTTCTGTACTCTCAAAATTAATTCACGTCTTTCCATATTATAGATGTCGCAGTCCCATAACGCGTGATTCCTGTAATCTTTTCCTTTCCCGCAAATACATTCTTTCCTGTCAGTCCTTCGTATTTTTGTCAAGTATGTCGCAAAATTTCCGAGTCCAGTCAGCATCTCCATCATTTCTCGTCCTGGTCTAAACTATATCGAAGATATAGTAAAAAAATCGAGATTTAAAACAACAAAAGTATTATGGACTTTTCTGTCCAGGTACAAAATAAATCTAACCGAAGGAAAAGCCGGGCCACGAAGCGGCTGCAGAGAAAAATACACTAAGGTTGCGTACAGTTAACAAGTACAATTATGAATGAACAGTAACAAAATGTAACTAAATGGAGAATAAAAAAAGAATATTTTGTAACTAATGCAACGTGAGCAAACGTAAATACATTTTTCATTTAACGAAAATAATTGAGACATTGTTCCAATAAAAACATTTGGTTTGAAGGGCGAGGAAAGTAATTGGGTAGAACCCAGTAGCTTGAGGGTGCAGTGTGTGTGTGTGTGTGTGTTCAAGTAATAATTTCCAACTACTGTTGTTTTCTTCACTATTCGTCTTTATAAAGATTCGAGGGGATTAGCCTCCCCATACTTCCAAATGTAATTAACGTTGTCCACGAGCAACCATGGATTCAGCGTGACTCCGTGGGTAGAGCGCTGAGGTGTTGGCTCGATGGACAGGGTTCGATCCCCGGTGGGATGAGGATTTTTCATCACACCTCAACATCCAGACTAACTCTCAGGCCCAATCAGCCCGCAGTAAAATGAATTCCGTGTCTATCCTGGGATCGAACTGACCAGAGCGAGATGTTGGTGATATCTCCTCCTAGTGTCAAGGCCTCGATATTGAGGAGCTCTTCCTCCGTGAACCCTTTGGGCATCTTCGGGGCCTGGTGGGGGACAGTTTGTCTTTTGACTAATAATCATATTGGAAATTCACAATCGAAATTCTCAAGAAGAATAGTAAGTCATCATTGAATAGCGACCTCAATAACTTTGAAAATATGATATATGTATTAGAGAGAAATTGAATGCAATGAACCAATGTTAATTGAGCGTACTCGTAACTACTCATCCTCTATTAAGAATTTTAAACATTGGATGGAAGGCATAGACAGATGTGATTCGGTGACAGATGTGAGTCGGTGAAGCTGAAGCAACATGAACAATTTAAAGTTCATGTGTAATTTCCGTATGGAATCGTAATGTGCGAGAGAGAACGAACATTATTTCTAGAGGTCGTGGCATTTGCGAAATATTCCTCAACCTGCGTGGATTGCGGCCGGTAGTTTGATAAAATCCTGAAGTACAGGCAAAGTCACCCCATACTTTATTTTCAGCTAGCAACCCAATAGCTCGGGTGTTTCTCCGGGTTGCACTTTAACGTTTCTGTATACTTCAGTTTAGTTGAAAATGGTAAGTCTCAAATGCTTCCTTCATGTGAATCACCTTACGTAGGGTAGCGTGCCAGTCGAATTCTTACCTGATCCTCCCGAGGCAATATATGACAGCGACAGCGGCGACGGCGATTGCTAGTAAAACTACAGCTCTTGTAAAATATTAACTATTCGCCCAAATTTTACGATTTAAAGACAATTTTCATCCTTCTGAAAAGCACAAAACGTAGAATGCATTCAATTGGATTAGGACTCTGTTTCTCGTACATAATTACTCTCTTTAGTTGAAGTATTTTTATACGTCAATTTTCAATAACTCTTTTTCGATAATTTAGGTTAACATTTGTAGAGAGACATATGCTGTCGCGGACTTTTTTATAGAACTCTTTGAGGCGAACAATATTGCCATTCAGAGTCGTCACCTAAAGGCAGCGAAAATGAATATACGTCTCCGAAGACTGATTTTCCCCCGTCTTGATTGGCTATAATCGTTATTGCGTATTACTTGTGATACCTAAGGTTAAAAAAAGTCAGAGCATATATCTATGAATTTAAAAAAATCACGTGGATCGGATGAATGGTATAGGAAAGCATATAGGTCTGACAACAAACATTCATTTATGTATTAGATGTTGTATGGATAAAATATGAGTTATATACTCCTGAGAATTTACTGACCAAATGTGTAATTTACACCCGGAAAGTTTATTTTTTAACTTTCATTTTGTTTCTCTAGTAAATCACTCGCGGGGGATTGGGGGTCACACTGTAGTTTCCTCCCTGCAAGTGCCTCTTAGGAAGTGTCCATTGCAACCAACCCCTCTGCCCGCTTGGCTACGACCATAGCAGTACAATCTTAATTGCATGATTTGTCATTTGGCCAGTTAAAGAGTTTCTAATACAGTCAGGTTGGAGAGATACGAGATTGTAAATCTTCAACTAACAACTATTACGCAATAAATACACTATTAGACAATGTGCAGTTCTAATATATTTCATTGCGTAACTCACAACAGCAGCTTGAGTGTCGTACTAATCTTAGAATGTGTTGGACGTGTTCAATGTGTGTGGTAAGACTAGATAAACTTTCTCGCTAATATTTGACCACTTAATAGAACAGTTTCAATGCGTCGTGAATGGTGATTTGTTCCATTGCGTTCATCTAGAACTTAATTTTTATTTCTGCATGGTTAACAAGCCAAATTTTTGCGAGCAACTGCATCCAATGCTGCATTGCACCGCGGCTGACATTTGCACACTCTTCTTTTTAAAAAGTCTTTGAAGAGAGGTCGGTATTGCAACGAATGTAAAAGTTAGTTACAAATAGGTGCCAAGGTCTCATGTCGCTATTTATATCAATTAAAATAACTACAAACCCAAAATATCGTCTGTAGTTAGTTAATTGCGACCAGGGATGATATTGATTGTGAGTTTTAGGGTGCCATATAGCATAAGGTAGCAGCTGCGTTTGAAAGTACTATATAGTAACACCAACTTAGATTCATTTCCTTTGGTCACATTATTCCGCAAAAAATTCATCGTGTTTCAAGGATAGGCCCATACCAAGTGAAAAATTAATTTGGGCAAATGTCATATATGTTTGAGCAGACTTTCAGAACCTTGAGAAAGATCAAACCTACGTCCTTAAATTTTCCGTGTATCACATGATTTAGGTTGAATTCTCTTAACAATGTTCTCTATGAAATTGAGAATAAAAATTAGTATATGTGAATTGTGTAATATAAGAATATTTTTCAACTAATCTTCAATATCGCTCAGATCTTGATAGTTAACATGGTAGAGCAATTTCAGTTGCAAATGTGAATTCTGCTCGAAACTCAGAAAATTTGTTCAAAATTTAAAGGACTTCAGCCAAATGATTCAAATTCCTTCAATAGATTCTTCAATAAAACATATTCCTGGTTATTTTATATGAACCTACTTATAACCCTAGTGGAACATCTTAGTAATACTTTCATTTCTCAATTATGACCTCAATCTACCATTTACTCTGGTTATCGACGTGTGCCGTCAATTGACTAGTGAAAGTAATAAGTTTGGTTGGTGACTTGAATGACAGACGATTTGTTATCTGATTTGAAATTTTGCAACTCCCAATATCTGATAATATAGTGAAGATATCCTTCCTCTCTTATTGAGATTAAGATTTCTTTTAATTTCGTATCTATTGAACCTCAAATATTCCTTGCGATACTTTGATGGAATGGTCCATTGCTTATTCTCATCTATATAGTCAAATGTAGTTTTCAAGTGTTTCTTGGAAATAAATTATGATTGAAGCAGTGATACGAAAATGTAACGCAAACACTGGAGGATCTATTTTTTATGTTTTATATATCTATTTCTACTGGGGAGTTTTTTTTTTAATTATGGTTTTACAACAAAAATTTTGTAAATTTTACCTTTAAATAAAATACATCAAATAAATAATTAACAATCTGGTATTATTAATAACAATAAAAATTATTTATTAAAGTTATTAATATGGTATTATTAATTTTATTAAACTGGAACTATAAATTTTATTAATGTAGTATTATAAAAATAATAATAATTATAAATAATAACAATTATTAATCTGGATTAATCATTTATCAACTTCAGTTTTATCTGTTAATAATTCAGGTCCAATGGGGGTGGGGGCTATAGCCCCCTTGGACGCCCTCCTATAGATCTGCCACTGATCGCAAGTGTATTTTATTGTGCTTTTCGGACATAAATAAGGAAAGTGAAACTATTCACTTCAACATTTCACAATTTTCATCCATTTATTTCCGTCCGACGAAATATCATGTGTAGGATTAGAGCGTCCCTGCTGTGACATTGGACTCGCATGAGGGATGCGTCACTTTTCTTATTCTCGTCCAGTGGCCGCCGAGAGAGCCATGGCGGGGGTGTTGGCGGAAGGTCAGATGAGTACGGATATATTCGCTGCTGTGAGGTGACTCCGCGTGACAAAAGAAACACGCGAGCCGCAATGACGGATGCGCCTGTCGAAGGCGGGATCGAAACATCTTCATTGGCTGAATGGGACTATGTCACGATTCGTGATCGTACCTTCAAAAGGGTGGGATTATTTTCGTTGTCGTCTTCGTCGGAACCAAACTTTCTCTTTGGGAAGGGATTGTAACGGGAAATACAAATCGTGATATTATACATTTCATAAATATTTTACGATCAAAGAATTATATTAAGATTTTTTTGTCTGATATAAATGAGTTATTCTAATGTACAGTATAAATGTGAACTATCGATGTTTTAATCTCTTTGGTATCTTTTTTAATATTATATAAAATCATTTTAAAAAATTAAGAATGCAATTAACATGGTTTCTATCTTTAAGAATTATAGTTAAATTGATTTTAATATTATTTTATATTTTATTATTTTAATATTAATCACAAAGTATCTAACCGAGCAATATATGTTATTAGTATTATTTTTTGCAACATTATTATTTATTTTTCAAGGAGCCATTGGGGTTCAAAATCGAGTAACATGTAACATTATCCCAACAATACGAACGAAGTCAAGATCATAGGGGGATATGAAATGTGCAATAATACCCACCAATAAATTGAGCAAACTAAAAATTTGAATTTATTTTTAAATTTGGACTCGCAATGACTTTAAAACACATTGAATTATCAGTCGGTACATTTCACAGTTAACATGTAATAACCAACAAATTTTTCTGAATGAAAAGTTATCTTCATATTTTCGAAGAAACCTCTTTCTCAGAAATTGAAAATGACGCGTCGAAATGATGACGTCAAAGATGCCTTGGAAAGTCCAGACATATTCCAAGTGACACAAAATATGACATGTGTTTTGTTCAAGACGTGTCGACTTAAACATATTTTCATTGTGGAACTAGTTGAAGTAACCCGGTGTTGCCGGGGAGCTTTACTCGTTATGTTAGTTTTTAATTCTTCGGAGGGCCATGATTTAATTCGTTTTAATGTTAAGGTCAATATCCTCACTAATTAACCTAGTGACCCCACATTACTCATAGGATGTTCCTATACGAGGCAGAACTTGTTCTTAAACGGCATTGGTAATCTCCCTGTCTATTATATAATTATATAGTATTAATATCGGTAATGTTCGTTCATTTTTACATATTACCCACACCATCCCAATCGTTTATGAATTTCAAATTAAGGCATTGAAGACAATAATTTTCCTCTTATTTTGGACAAGTGAGCAAAGTTTCGTCAAAAAGTACTAAAATTGTGCATTAACGAATATAGAAAGGAATAATTGTCTTAATATAAACCTTGTATAATGTACTTTGAATCCAGGATATATTGATTACTCATAAATAGTTTGCTACAAAATATCTTTATACTTGTTTCGTTCTCGTGGTATGATTTTTATTCAATTTAGTAGGTCAATACCAAGCATAATTTTTTGTGAATGTTTCTATGTATTACGTCATTTACTTAATTTTATGGTTCATCTTCGTAGTACCCGCCTATCAGACTCCTGGGCAGAGATTTATTTCCGACGGAGTCCAGAATTGTCGCCAAAACTTTATTGATGTTTACACGAAATATATTAAAATTAAAATATTTTAAATGTGTTCAATACTTCATTTCAAGTGATTGATGAATTAATTACTAAATGGTACAATAGCGATATTTTATACTGATAATATACCTTCCTTATCATAACAAACGTAAATTATCTCTGATACCGTGTATCCACTATTCGTCTTCAGCTCGTGTTGGCAACTGGTTCTTCAAAAAGCAATAACTAGCTTAAAACACATTGTGAATTAAATGCTTTTCCTACTCCTCCACCCCCACCCCTCACCCGACGGCGCTGACAGAGAAACCCGGACGCAGAAACGGCGAGTGTTGTGCGGCGCGTGGCGTCACGAATGGCGAGGTGCTTCCCTCTATAAATACGACAACGCGAATTGGATGGAGGACGGAATTCAGTCTCTGCAGGCGGAGGCGCACCGTCGAACATGGATCTAAAGTACAAAATACCAGGACAAATAATAACAAATAACAACAACAACAACAGAATTTGAACGCCTGACTTCGAAAAGGTCTATTTTTATCAATATTATTTTAGATGAATGTTCTAAGATTCTGACGCAGCATGGAGAGTTGAGCTGCTGGACTTTACTCCTGCTTCAATGTCCAGACTGACTCCCAGGTATACTCAGCCGGCTGTAAAATGAGTACCGGGTCTATCCTGGTTTTCAAATCGTTCGGAACGAGGTTCTAGCTACATTATCATTTCCTGCGAGTGTTTAAGTTGAGTAATTTAGGAGCCTTATGAAGTGTCCTTTAACCCAAGTGTCCGCAAGTGAGACAATATGACCTTTTATTTTAAATTCAAATGTTTAATTAACTAAATTATGTTTGAAACGAAGTTTATGAGTACGTTATGCTAACAATAGCAAATTCTTGTAATTCTATGTTTTTTCAGGAATGTTTAATACATGGTTTGATGCAACTTACTGTTTTTAGATCATTATTGTCCATTACTATTATTGTAGAATAATTAAGATATTCTACAATAAATTTAAATATTTTTGTATTTGTCTGTATAATGAAGTATTCACGCCAAAATAAAACTTATTTTTTAAAGATTTTTGAAAAATGTCAACTTTATCCCCGAAATCGGAGTAGTTTCATGAATTATTTTGTTATTTTGATACCAGAGATATTGTCGTACAATAATAAACTTAACATACCACGATATCTAAATGAGTTTTAATTTAGCTTCACATGTTGGAGACAAGCTTGTTAGATATTTAATTCAACATAATATGATTACTTTTATTTATTTTCACGATAACTTACACCCTTGCGACCTATATCGACTTACAAATGACACTTAGCATTGCTCCAATAAAATTCTTTATCGGAGCATTTAGTTAATTTTGTTTATTTCGTTGTTGTATTCGTAAATGAAGGACTGTAAAAAAAATTACGGATTATTATTTTTCACATTTTGGCCATTATTTTTCGCATTTCGACCCATGTGCGTGGCCGCCTACTGCATGCGTACGAAAAAATGTCCACGTGCGGGAATCTCCGCCGGCCAGTTGATTCAGCGTGGGTCCTTGGGCTAGCGCAGACGTTCTTACCCACCGAACGCTCCCTCCCCTCCCCATTTCCACTTTGTCCCGTGCCATCTGTCGGCTGCCAAATCGCTGTTTTGCACCTGTCAGTCGCACCACCTTCTACCCACGCAACGGCAGCGATGGAAATTCATGCGTGTAGAGAGCGAGGAGTTCCGCAAGGAGTGTATTGAGCCAAAATATATTGATACTTAATGACTTCTCATTCACTTGTTTCAAAACTGTTAATTATTGGTCTCCGCATTATTATTATTTTTTTTGTATATTCGTCAATATTTCAGCTGTTTATGATTACTTTCTTTTTCGAGACTTTTTAATTACAGAAAATTATTGTCAACTCACCCTATCAATGGTCCAGATTTTCTTAGTCCATTGCCACTTTCGATCGATCGAGTCGGCACGGGATGCGGTTTGGCAAATCTTGTCATGTTTATTTGTAAAGCGATATTATGATCCTCATCAACAAATGTATAATGTTTCAAAATATAAATAATATATTTTGTAAAATGTTTATACATTTTAGTACCATAGTAAAATGTTTTATAATGTAATGTATGACGGGACAATTCCGAACAATTTTCTATTTTCTTTGCAAACATTCCACGTCAAATATTATTAATTCTGACAGCATTGATTAATAACACGAAGGTGAGCCCCCCCCCCAACGTTTGATATAAAATGTACTATAACTCTCGGACTGTAAAAAAGGTTTCGCGGATCGTCAGTTGGTCAGCGCTGGTCCAGATAAATGAAAACCACATAAACGAATTAATATTCATTGATGAACCAACCCCCTTTAATCATAATATTATCAAATGATTAAGCATAAAGAGTTCACCTGGATCTATTGGTTGTAATTTGAATTAATTAAGGTATTACTATTTTCCCCCAAAGCGATAGGTGACAATTTTCTACGACCTGTCAATTTAAAAAAAATTTATTTTATTAGTTGTCACTACAGACCCTGTGCCTTATAATATCAGGGTTTTATTGCCAATATTCAACTTATTGAAAAATAAATTGAATGATGTCTCGTAATCCGGGCACACGCTAGTTTCCGTATCTTTGGCAACAGCGAGTAGCGCGGTTATAGAGTTCTCGAACTAAAATATTTCTAATCACAGTACTTAGAAAAAGAGGACACAATATGAAGATGCGCGAGGTAATCTTATTAGGAAGCAAAATATGTTTGGACATCATAGTCGTTAAGTCAGACTCTAAAAAACGTCAGGAAATTATACTGTGTGATCTTCATCCTTTCTAAATCTTTACTGATTTTTTTGCCTCTGAAACCAGTCTGTTCTATGAATCAGTTTTCTATAAATTATCATTATTACCGTAAGAATCTTTCATTGAACCAATGTCTGAAAAGATTTTCTTGTGAGGGATATCTATTCTATTATGTGATGTCAATGGCAATATATTGCTTTGATTAATCTAAATGTGTAAAATTGTTAGTTTTTTACAATAAGAATTTATTAAAAGTAAACGTCTTCCCGATGCGTATTTTCAGAAAAAACGATCGTTGTGAAATAAGTGCGCAACGGAATATTACTTCTAGAACTTGACAGCATTTCTCACAAATAAGGTGTAACAAAAACGGAAAGGAGTCACGATTTCATACTTAAGAAATGCCGTTCTACACTTTTCCTTTCGAAGAGTGTTGCAACAACCTACACTAAGATGTTGCCGGTGAAAAGGGAATGACGATGAAGCTACGGTCAATCGTCCACTCAGAAATTCTTGAGATAGACGGAGTAAATTTTGATGGCACAAAGTAAATTTTCATCTTCAAAATTTATTGATTAGATTTTAGCATATTAGTTAACAATAAAAATGCTGGAAAAGCGTTCCATGGATTAAATATGCTTTGTCAAATTTTAGTGACTGTAATGGTTAGTAAATAATAAAAGACGTAATGAAATTTATTAAAATGAAGAAAACACACCACATAATATGTGAAGTCCGGTTGTCTTCGGGAGCTTCCGCCTCACCTCGCGTGAGTGCCCTCCGACTGGGTCTGTAACCCGAAATATGGTTACCCCCAGTCTGGTAGTAATTCTCGCTCTGAGCGGCGACATGTGAAACGTACACCACATAATATGTTACGAAGTCCTAATGTTTCGTTTATCAATGTTCGTGAAACTTGGAAACTATGAGGTTTAGTACGTAACTAAGATTACGAAGAATAAGAAGATTAAGAAAAGAAGAGAAAGAAGAAGAGGAGGAAGAAAATCATCGTTATCATGAAATATTTGGACAGTATTTTTATTTACATGACTCAAACAATCTAAAATTTCAGTATCTGTAATTTAACAAAAAATAAAAATAATGTATCATCAATATACAATATTAAATTAATATACCATAATATATGTAATCAACCATAATTTTATCCTTTTGGGCCCCTCATCTGAACCGTAAACGTGGAAAATTAGTCACGTGACAAATTTTTATTGATTGGGGTTAACAAAATATTCATCTATCATTGGAGATAATCACTGAGGATCTCATATCTCGAGCCGTGTTTCAAACTGCTGTTCCTTGCCCCGCTTTCTCGGCACCGACTGTCCATCAGTCCGCATCAATACGTGTCTTTGAGTTCTTCCGTAGAAGAAGAAGAAGAAGAAGAAGCGTTTCGCTGGCGTTTGCTGCTGCTTTATGTCCATGGTCGTGTTGGACGCTCACCAAGTTTCGACGCCCTCTTCACCCTTGACATTTGGGGAGAGAATAACGTTTCAGTTTTTTCCTCTTACTTTTTCCTTGAAGTCGTATACGATACAATTGTCTCCAACTGCAACACCTGTCAATTTCCTTTAATTTCCTGTAACAAAATTGAAGCATTTTAGAATATGCTTTTGATTGATATGATAGAGAGTAGGTTTTCCAAAAAGAAAAGAAATAAGACCTTTTTATTGTATGTATTCTTAAATAGGCCAACTAAGGACCACGATAACGAGTGTTGATAAGACTGAGTTCTGTGTGAGTTTATTTACTAGACACATCGTGAATTTCTGAGGGAACAACGTCTAGATAGAATCTAGATTTCAAACGCCACAGCTATATGAACTGAGACATAGAAATGAAAAGCTAAAAAAAATTATTTCCCCACCGGGGATTGAATCCAAAATGACTTTGTGACGAGCGAGCACGCTGACACCGTAGCTACGGAGGGGCCATGTTTGTTATTATTGTAATGGAACTGAATCAGTTTTTTTATATTCTTGATTTTGTACCTAGTGTTACGAAAAGGGAAAGGACACATTAATTTCTCAAATGATTTGATAGGACGAAAGGAATTATTTCGTTGCGCTTAATGTGTATTTACCTTCCTGATCAAATCTTATATCATTAATGAATTACATTTTGGGAACGAATAAAGACTTTCACAATTGGACTCGCAAATAAAGAAGTCTTATTATTATTTTTTTGAAAGGAGTATCTTACTCGTTATATATTTAATTCCCGTCAGTAGCGAATCTATGGGGAGGGGGAGGGCTAATAGACCAACCCCACCCCCCCATTAGACCTGAACTTTAAACAGATAATATTGAAATTGATGAAATGTATCTTTATTCTTTAATATATATTTCCCATTTTAAACAATTAATAAATTTGATCACTATTTAATGAAATGTTAATTATCTATTTGATGAGTTGATGTATTATACAAAATCGCAATAATATTTATAATAATACTTGTAATATTTAGCTTCGCCCTTGATTACGGTCTAGATGCCCGTTTATAGTTTCTACAATAAAAGATAGGTCTACAATTATACACAAAATATGAACCATATTTTGGTGGATCCATATTTCTAATGGGATCCATTACGTTTTTCAATCAATTATTTTCTCATACTAATATGTCCTTCTATTGGATAATGCCTCTTTGTCACCCTCCGCGATGGGAGGTGGTTAGGACCTGCTCCCATTATAAAGCACATTCTTCAATTTCGGAATTTTCATCAATTTTCGTTCTCATTGTGTTTTATATTACTCCTGTTACTTATTAAATTCCTTCTGGGTTGATAACAAATTTTGCTCTTATATTGTATAATACACCCTTCCTTTCTTTCTTTCTTTCTTTCTTTCTTTCTTTCTTTCTTTCTTTCTTTCCTTCTTTCTTTCTTTCTCTCTTTCTTTCTTTCTTTCTTTCTTTCTTTCTTTCTTTCTTCTTTCTTTCTTTCTTTCTTTCCTTCCTTCCCCAGCCTTTTCCTACATCATGTGGACGATTGGGGTCTTTCTTTCTTTCTTTCTTTCTTTCTTTCTTTCTTTCTTTCTTTCTTTCTTTCTTTCTTTCTTTCTTTCTTTCTTTCTTTCTTCTTTCTTTCTTTCTTTCTTTCCTTCCTTCCCCAGCCTTTTCCTACATCATGTGGACGATTGGGGATGGATATATGATTTGGTTTTGGCAGGGGAATGGTATGGTGCCGGATGCCCTTCTTGACGCACCTCCCCGGAAGCGGTGATTATGAACGACATGGGGGGAATGAAAGTTAATGTTGTGGTGGAATGAGATAAAACCGTCCACCACCTTGGATTCTACTTGGTTCGGACCGGGTTTGAACCGGCGTACCCAGAGGTAGAAGGCGAGTGCGTTAGGTAATATCTCGATCTCAGAAGGGTCGCCCGTTTTATACACCCTGCATACTGTATTAAATTCATGGTAATATCTCGATCTCAGAAGTAGTGGTTCAATTTTAATTTCTTCAACATATCGTTTGTAAATGCGCCAAGTATCATGATTGACGTAGCTGACGAGGACGCAGTATAGTTCAACATGTTACAAGCAATTGAAAATTTAGCATTAAAAAAAACTGAGAATGATGTGAAGCGACTATAATAATTTTCTATTAGGCGAACAACAATTGTTTTATTGCAGTATATATTTTTGAGATCGGCAATACCTACTTTGAATGGAGTGTGTTTTGCGCTAAAGTGATATAACATGATCTCATGGATCATCTCATGGAACTAGTGAACACGTACATTACGAACCACAAAGAAAAGGTAACTTGATTAACAATGCGAAAATAAGAAAGTCAAGGTCTCCAGAAGGAAAATGAAAGATGAATGTTTCGTATCGTCTCTTCACTGTCTGTTACTGACCATATACATGGAGACAATCGAGAAAATATTGGGACATTGATCTTGGTAACTGAAATATTACTAGCAAATAGTATGGACTGTAATAACAATGCAATGCCAGGAAATTACTGAAAGAGTTAAGAAATTAAGAAATGGAGTTAAAATAATTCAGTATTTTTTTTAATATTTTAAATTAACAAGTATTAAGAAATGGGTGTATTATTCTTTAGAAATACAATTTTTAATTTTCTATATTTTTTTTTCAAATTACTAATGTTTTCACTTGATCTCTGAATATGTCCGAAGGACAATGACTGGGCAATATTTTGCAGTTTTATTCCTAGACGGTAGATATAATTATCGCGTCTAAATACTCTATGACTGCAATACTTACATGGTAAAACGTTCATTTTGTTTCTCTTAATTATTGGTAGCCTGGTCTACATCTTTCGAAATTAAACGACGTAATTCACAATACATATTTTTACTTCATACAATTAATTTTTTCAATACAATAATTTTTAACGTCTAGATTACACTTTATATTCCGAGGATCTAAATTCACCCGTGGATCTTAAGGAGCGACCAACACTTCAAGTTAGTCACATCACGGAGAAATCTAATGGATTTCTTTATTATTATTCAAATTGTTAAAAAACACGACAATATTAATAATAACAAAAAAAAAACATGATTTAATTTGTATTCAGGAGTTAATAGTACAGTACAAATAACATTCATTAACTCGCGTGATTCGTTTAAAATGTGTAAGAACATGGCTGATGAGCGTGACGGATTCGTGACACATCACACCTCGGAAAAACTGAAATATCTTTCTCAGATATCTGGTTACCTATGGATAAATGTGATGTAAAAATATAACGGAAAATTTACTTCAAATCTAAGTAAACTTCCATCACTTTCGTTATTTAAAAGTTGTTCTTATTTTGTAGTAAGTACGTCTAGTAAGTACGTGTTTGGCAAACACTGTGCTGTCTGGCATTAGTTCCTCTTACCTGTGCCAAGCTCCTTCCTTTCTCTTTTCTGACCTTCCTTGGTCACCTCTTGTTCTTTTCGGTCCCTACGCTATTAGGTTCAGGGTATCTTTCATTTTCCTCATTGTTTTCATCCCTCTCATTTTTGTCCCCCCTTATTCTTTGTCCCCCCCTCATTTTTTGTCACCCCTCATTTTTTTTCTTAAATGTTTTGATATTTGGTTTGGTATGTTGTAATTCAAGAGGGTTTTTAGTGGGTATGGTTGAGTCATTCGGTGAGTCCTACACGCGGGGAGAGTCATGTTGGCTCTCCCTAGTGCGTGACTGCATTTTCCCTGCCTGTACAGGTTTTTAGGGCTCCAATGACCTTTGATGTCGACATGAGCCGTAAAGTCACAAAAAATAAATTGTACCTAAGTGTTTTCTCTATAAACTGAAAAGTATTACGCCATCAATTATATTTGCAATTATCTCATTTAAATGACAGGCGAAGAATGTTTTTCCAGTTGAAATCACAATAAATACACGTTACTCTGTTTATTTACGCCGATTTCAGATATTTTATTGATTTAATGCTACCTACGCCTTGAGTACTACCTTAAATCTCGTATATTTTCCCTCCCTTGGGGTGCCTCATTCGCAGCGAAGTGCGACGTGCCCTTTCTTTTGCGAAACAAGAATAGACAACTAGTGCTGGCACGACAAGTACTGAGACAAAGGACGGGACAATGCATGAAAGCATGCAGTACTTCAATGACTTTAAGCCTTTCACGTTGCAGTAGCCATTATTTCCAGTCAAGCTACACAACTGGGAATACATCTTTGTTTTCACGATTATACAGTTAAACTTACATAATTTGAAGGGACCTGCAAAAAAATCATTCAGCAAAAAATGTTATATGAAACATTTTTATCACAGGTATAACTTTGTTGTTTTCGTAACCCTTGAAAAGAAAATAATTTAGAAGCGAAATGTAAAAAGAAAATACCAGCTCTTTTCTATTTATGTGATCCCTTTCAGCCCTCTAAAATAATGTCTCAATTGTTGTATTGACAGATTATTTTAGTTTTTAAATAAAAATGTATTACACATACTCACATACGCATGTTAGTTTTAAAGTCCCATTTACGTATACTATAGCTGCACTCGTGTCAATTAAATATTATTGTTTACTTGTTAACTGTTTGTAGGTCTCATGACTACTATCTATGACAAGTATCGTTTATCGTTCAAATGCATGTAATTATTTTGTAATGGTATTTGTTAATTTGGATCCTCTTCTCAAACCGGTTTTTTTTTAATTTTTCGTACAAGCTAAGATTGAATTGTTGGAATGTCCCTTGTATGCTCCGAAAGAAAAATAACTCATTGTCACCAATAAGATTTTATTTGCTTCTTTTTCATACTGAATTGTATATTTAATTATACACAAATATCTCCTTTTAGGAGCGACACTCCAAGAATATATTCTGTGACCCATTATGTGTTTTGGCTTAGTATTATGTAGTAATTCTTGAATGAGTACTTGTATTTCGTATGCATAATATGTAAAAGAGAACAGTCCATCTTTGTCTGCATAGTAATAGGATGAAATTGATATCGGCCTATTAAAGCAGACAATTTAATTACCACTCCAATCAAAATATACCTGGTGGAAATACATCAAGGTACCTCTAAACACAACATAAAATACTAAAGAACATATATTTCATATTGTGATTAGTGGAATAGTGATGTTTTTCCACCGGGTATACTTTGAGTGGAGTGATAATAAATTGTCTGCTTTAATACTTCGATATTTATCAATTTCAGGTAAAAGAGAATCATATTTGTTCCTTTGATATTAATTTTAGGAATCACAATCGACTTCCACGTAACTTATAATGTTTCCTTTCTATCGTTTTGTGACCGTAAACGAATTTAATAAGAATCTCCGAATGTAAGACCGAATCGGCCTTCCGAATGCAACGATGCACTTACCCTTGCCAGCGTTCCTTCGCTAATTCTGCTCTGCTATTTGTGTTGTCAAAGGCGAGGGTGGTGTAGGAGAGGGTGTGGGGCAAAGAGTAAGTGGGGGAGGGAAGGTAGGGGGTACAGAGGGACCTTGTGCAGGTCGGGAGAGCGGCAGGACGCATCTCAGCTCATCAAAGACTCAGGCCAGCCTTTGCGATGTCTCATCGTTACAATGGGCGTCATATGACCTTTTTTCTTTGTACTAGTAAGCAAGAGTATTTTTGTACTTGTTTCCATTTACTATGTTTCATACTGTATTACTACGTTTTCTGAAAGTAAAATATTAATAACTATTTAACATGTGAAAAATAAGACAAAAATGATTTTGTTTAGCTGTTGCTAGATGATTGTATATGGAATTGCTGTGATTTGCGACTAATGCTCTATGTAATATTTCATTAAGTTGCTTTGTAATTTAATTATTCTGAAATATAATTAATACAAATCCTTTTTTGTGAAGGAGAAAGGTATGGGTAAGGACTTAGGAATTATCTCATACACTTTCAGATAAGTTAATCTGTAAAATGCAAATCATTTAATAAAGGAAAAAAGTGTTACATGTTTTATTGTGAACTGAAGGTATTCTTAGTCAACAAAANTAAGGTATTCTTAGTGAACAAAATTTTTTAATTGATAGTTTTTATTCGGAATGCAAACGTAAATAATATTTTATCAGTAAAAAATATTATTTATGAGTAAGTGAGATGATTGATGGAAAAAAGTGGAACTAAAAGGATATTTTGAAAGAAATTTCACTTGTGAAATTTTCTTTGATGTATACTTAATGAGTAGTAATACTCCGTGCGTTATACAATAATGCAGATAACCTTTGTTTTACAACATAAATATTTTTAACGTAGAGCAGATTATTTTATATTACAATTGTTTGAGTTCCTGGAACCAAGCATGATCTATTTAGATTCTCTGTGCTTTCAAAAACCCGTAAACATTTAACATTTGTTTTCTTCCGGGAGTTTATATACTCGTACTAGACCGAGTAAACCAATATATGTGTTTCTACTCAGCTTTGTGAATTAAGTTCTCAATCGTATAATAACGCAGCATTTCTTTATTGGTGCCGATGCGAAGTTACGAAAGTGGGTTTACCTTCCATTAATCACACCTTTCGCCCTATTAGTTTGCACAAAATAAATGTGTCTGAACTATTCAGTCTAAGGAGGTTTCTCATAATTTTTAGTTCATTTATTTCGCTCTGATGTACAGAAAACGGAACGTTCTCACCAGGTATTTCTTGATATTAAATAACAATTTAAATAGTTTTTCATATTCGTTACGTATTATCACATTAATTATTTATTCAAGAATAACGTACTCATTCATTACTTATTTTGGTGAGAGCTATTTGAAGATTTGAAGTATTTCCCGCAAGTTTTGTGAATTTTAAATCTGATATGTGTTGTTTTGTTTTGTATCTTAACAGTTTGCTTTATATGCGAGGATGCAAACACGTAGACTAAACACATCTGTTTCCACAGTTGTAGTTTTCTTTCATTAAAGTGAGTAGCAAAGTTTATAATTTGAAGAATCATTGACAGTGTTCAAACATCACTATCGTGTCTTATGCCAGGTGACGTTAGGTTGAGATCATCTGACGATAAATAGTACGTCTGGCCAAGAAAACAGGGACTCCAGCCGTCGAACATCATACCCTTAAGTAAACAGGAAATTAACTTTAAGAGCACTTTCAATGTCCGGTGTTATTATGTAACTATAGAGAAATCACTCTTAGCCGGCGTGAGCTGAGAAAAACGTTTCTATTATAGAGAAAAAAAGAGAAAAAATGTAACTTTTATCAACAACTAGCTGACTCGACAGACGTCCTGTCCAAATTTCAATAAATTTGTTTGTGAATTTGTGAAAAGCTATTTCAAATGTGTAAACTCAGAAATAAGTCTTTTTTCTTTTTTCTTTGAGATCATTGTATCTATTAACGATTGTGACCAGGAATATTCAATTTCAGAAGGAGTACATTCAAAAGTACTCCAATGGGAAACTTTACACACAACTGAAAAACTGAAAAAACAAAACAAAAATGAAGTCAATCAAATATGTCGTTCCTATCGTCAATGATGATCGAGAGTGCATACAAAAATTATGATTTCTGCAGTTTGTCCAAATTTTCCTTTGTAATTGTCCCGAATATTTTTTCCTAAAAACTTTTCCAGGACCATAACTAAAAAAAATACGAATATCCATCGTTAAAATCGTGAGTTACGATCCTGAGTTCATACAAAAATCCCATGGAAATAGCACTTTTCAAATTTTTCTTTTACTAAAAACCTTATGCTATTACCAACATTTTTTTTTAAATTAGCCTAGTAAGTCCAGCTGTTGTAAAGTAATGCGCTTAACAACGTACAGCATTTAATTTTTGTTTATATAGATATCAGAAACATCGTAAATATTAAAAATATAATGTACTTGGTTTGCATAGCAACTCAAGAGTGTTGACTTTTCGTATTAACTGTGAAAATATGTACCTGACAGTACTACTTACTATTACAAAACATTATACCGTAACTTATTTTTAAAGCAACATAAAAAACCATACGCATTTATACAAGAAAATTAGCATGAAGCAACAGTTTAAAAAACATGTATGTTATATATTTGTTATATATATTATACTGAAATATATTATATAATATATATTTGTTAACTAAATAAGAAGTGAATGTAACTAACATTCTGAATGATAATGTGAACGTTGAAGGAGTCAGCGTGACTCAGTGGATAGTGCACTGAGATGCTGGGTGGATGGCCGGGGATCGATCCCCGGTGAGTTGGGGATTTTCATCACGCCTCAACATCCAGACTGGCTCCCAGGCCTACTCAGCCTGCTATAAAACGAGTACCAGGATTTATCCTGGGATCGAACCGGTCGGAGAGAGATGCTGACCACATCTCCTCCTCCTAGTGCCGGGATCAAGTAATTGCGCGAGCTCTACCCTCCGCGAAGGCCAAAACCCACAAAGGGCTGGAGTGCCAGATAAGAAGAAGAACGTGAATGTTGACGCTTATTCAACAAGATTACTTTATTTACCTGGGTAATATGAAAGATACAACTTTCCCCCATCTACTAGTTTCGCCCAGTTTCATATTTGGCAACGTTACGGATCATCACGTATCTGACAATTCCTTACTTCTGTTGTTTATCAGCGTTGTCAAACGTCACAGCTGTCAATTGTCAGGACTCGAGTAGTCAAGTAACATCCTTTTCAAATACATAAGTCAAGTAGCGTCTTTTCTTGGCGTAATTGTTTAATGTTATTATCTCGGAAGGAAAAAAGTGAAATAATTTTTAATGCTCTAAAGTACAATACTTCATTCGTGTGATGTACTCCGTCCGGTTACGGAGAGAGGGAACTATAATTTTCAGGGACCTTCGCGAAATAATGTATTTGATGCTGTGTTTAATAACATTCCATGTAAATACCGTGTTTCAATTATATCCTAATTACATTCAGTTCGTTCTCGTGCATGAGAAGACGGACGAGACGAAGCGAATGGAGTGTGGGGGAAAGGGTGGGGGAAATGACAGAGGGGGCAGGTTTTAGATGACGGAGTCAGTGAAAGTAAAAGCGCACTCCACTCACTCATTAGTGAAACACAAGCGCTTCGTTGTGTCCCAGTCTCTGTTGAAGGAAGAAACGCCTCCGCCCCCCAACTGAGACCGGAAGTGCTGAGTTCGCAAGGAGTTCAAGCAGACACTTCCGCCTGCACTTGTTCACAGCGCATCGTCCCTCATACTCGTCGTGGCGGAACGAACCGCGTACAAATTAGGACGAATTAATACAAACTACTTGCCTTGGAATCATGTCCATACTCAAAAATTTCCTTTTTTGCTTTTGGTTTGGGGCAGGGGAGGTTAGCATTCCCGCATAAACCCATTTGCAACAATAAATAAACAAAGTTTCAATTTGTTGAAAATTGTTTATTTCACGAATTTATTCATTAGTTAAAAATAGTAATATTAATATTTCTCAAAAGGGGAGAAACTTACAGGCTCACCCCCAGACTATGTGCCCTCTTGGAAGGTTTCTTATTCTAACACGAACTTTTCAAGATCCCATTGCTATAGTGAGAAANGCAACAATAAATAAACAAAGTTTCAATTTGTTGAAAATTGTTTATTTTACGAATTTATTCATTAGTTAAAAATAGTAATATTAATATTTCTCAAAAGGGGAGAAACTTACGGGCTCACCCCCAGACTATGTGCCCTCTTGGAAGGTTTCTTATTCTAACACGAACTTTTCAAGATCCCATTGCTATAGTGAGAAATAGTTTCATGTTTAATACCTTGGGATTATTTCATTGAGTTAAAATATTCTAAAAAGTTGATTAATAAAAATTCAAAGATTTTTGTGACTAGAACTAGTATGTCTTAAGGATTAAAATTTACAAATTTCATTTACTTATGTGTGAATTGGTCCATGTACAGAACCACAGCCTGACATATTTGGGTTCTCTTTGGATGATTTGGTACTCATAGTCTCGTATTGTATCACTTTCTTTGTTTAGCACGAAAGACATAGTCGTGGGTCAATAGAATTGTCATATTCACCCTTTCAAATTGTTTTATCAGACGAAAGAACAAACTGTTGAAAAGTTGTAATATGCAAATAATATGATGTAAATTACTCATTATTCTGCTAATTACGAAAGCTAATTCCATGTCACACTTCTGATTATATAAATGTAACACTATTTATATTATTGGGCAATAAAAAATAGGACTTATTTCAGTACCTAAAACTCTATTTTTCATGATTAAAATAAGTTTTATAAATAATAGTTGTGTAAAGTATTTACTGTCTAATACATCGGTTGTTGTTATTTTCATCTCATTCCGAAGTCCTATCTCCTTGAGATCCTCACTTGTTCGTGATGATTCGCAATTGTCTTCTTTACGCACGAAACGTCGCGTTGGCGCTATTTCATTTCCGCTTCCGGAGAC
>NNCF01128291.1:475986-506507 GCA_002313205.1 Laupala kohalensis
TTTTTCACTTACATATAAATAAAACATTCGGTTTACATATAAATAAAACAATGTTATAGTGAATAAAATTCTAGTTCATTGTAGATATCTACGGATAGGCAACGAAAGATATCTCCAGAATTTTGTGATGTCTGAGTTGTTATAGAAATCACTTTTAGGTTAACAGAAAATTGATGTGTCATAATGAAATTTAAAAATAGCAATCTTTGTATGCTCAAATAATAATTCGCACAAATGTATCTTAATAGTTTTAAGTATTGTCATGTTTTACTTGAATCATTTTTGCATGCATCACTCTTATTTTTTGATACGCCAGAAAACCAATTAAAGGAGTTTCGTGTCTAAAATCTTGATCCTGCGATCATTATATGATATAAGTGATGCCCTCTTTTTTTGCATACAATACAACAGAATCATGTTCACCTGCACCTCCTATCTCCTACCGAGTGACGTCGTTGTTGACGTTGCTCTGACGTCAAAGCAATTGTGTCTCAGAACCAAACATTATCTCTTGCTCATTATGTCATCATTTGCTTCCGGTTTAAATTGTTTTTAATCGTGTTTCTGCGGAGATGAATAATTTTGATCTAAGCTTTTTAATTGCGCAATTTTTTGTCATATTTTACGTTATGGCACAAAGCAGTCAAACTTTGTACCTTCCAACCAACCTTGAAACTGGACCTCCTAAATTATAAAAGAAAAATTAAAATACTTTTTAAATTAAATAAATATTTATTGTCAAAAAACAGTACAAACTGCGTATGACCACGTGGAGGACAATAAACTAATTTACTCTCCGGAAGCAAGCAAGGGACCATCCCATCAATTCCGATCAAGGGCCCTAAGGCAGAGGCGGATTCAAAAAATTCAGCAAAAATTCCTAGATAAGATAAAAAGTTAGCTGCGAGTTATAATACTAATAGAATGTCAATATGTTTGTAATTTTAAGCAAAAAATTACATGTAAGTTATTATCGAACTATAGATTATTCTGAGTATAGTGCTTAAAAATTGAAATAACACTAAATTCACGATTTATTGTTACAATAGACCCGCCCCTAGACAAAGCCTAGAGAACCTGTATGATAAATCCGCCTCTACCCGAAGGAAAACCGGAGAAAAACCCGGGCCAGGATGGGGCTACAGAATTTATGTACACAAACGTGCCAATGTTGAGTACACATAAAACTAAATTAATATGAGCCATAAGACAACACAATCATGCAAGAAAATAGTTTTTGAAATTGTTATAAGTTGTTTAAAAAGTACTACAGCAATGGCGTGATAAAGCACAAGACGAATTTAACTTTTGTTAAAATCAATAAATTCTTTTACAGTGTAGAAGCACTGGTGCAGGAGGTAGTTTTTAACCGCGGATTTGAAGATATTCAATTTCATAATATCTTTTATATTCTTGGGCAGGGAATTATATAGAACGATTCCCGAATGGTATGGTCCCTTTTGGCAAAGAGTGGTTGACACTCTAGGGCGATGAATATTACTACTATTGCGTGTATAGTGTTCGTGAACGAGACTGTTTCGTATAAAGCAAGGGTGGCACTTCAGTAATTCGGTCTTAACAAACAAGACCGTTTCATAAATATAAATGCAGGGAAGTGTTAAGATATTGAATTCCTTGAATAAAGGTTTACAAGAGTTTCGGGGGTGAGATTTACAAATTATCCGAACTATCCTCTTCTGAATTCTGAAAGTTTGAATACTCTGACCGGAATTACCCCAGAAGGTAATGCCGTAACGTAAATGGGAGTAAACGTTTGCAAAATATACGCAACGGGAAATACGTGGACTAACTGCGTTAACTAAGATTCGGAATGCGTAACACAATTTGCTTAATTGGGAATTAAGATTGTCAATGTGACAATTCCATTTGAGGTTGTCTTGAATATGGAGACCTAAGAATTTTGTATTTGTAACAGTTTTTAATTGTGTTCCGTTTAAAGAAAGAGAAACCTGGGGTAAAGATTTTGTGATACTATTGTGAAATGACATAGACACTGTTTTGTCAGTGTTTACAATGAGACGATTTGCATGGAACCAAGTCGAAAGGTTAGACAAAACTTTTTGAGCATTGGCGTGTTTACATAGTAAATTAGTGTCATCAGCAAAAAGAACCATTTTGCAATCTGATGTGGATGATGACATGTCGTTCACATACAATAAAAAGAGTATAGGGCCGAGAATTGATCCTTGGGGTACTCCGCAAGTAAGTGGCTTTGTTTCTGAAAGACAACGCTCAAGTATTTTATTTTTAGTATAGGATATTTCTACTTGTTGATATCTATCTTTTAAATAAGAAGTTAGCCATTGATGTGGAAGTCCACGAATGCCTAAAGAATGCAATTTGGTAAGGAGAATTCCGTGATCGATGACATCGAATGCTTTGGATAAGTCAAGAAAAACACCCTGAGGATTTTCTCCACTGTCTAGAGATGTGGTAACATCGTTTAAGAAGGAAAATATGGCGCTTGTAGTGGAAAAGGATTTCCTAAAACCGTGTTGATCGTCAGAGAGAATGTTATATTTTGATAAAAAATCTAGAAGACGCTTATAGAACAATTTTTCTAGGATTTTTGAGAAAGTGGGTAGTAGAGATATTGGTCGGTAATTTCCAATATTAAGTTTGTTTCCTTTCTTGTGTAAAGGTTTCACTTTAGCTCTCTTAAATATATTGGGAAACACCCCTTCCGATAAAGAACTATTAAAAATATTTACGAGTGGATTTAATATAGCGTGGGACGAAGATTTAACAATAAACTCAGGTATATCATCTATGCCTCGTGAAAATTTGTTTTTTAAGGAGCTGATGATTCCCATGACTTCACTGGCGTTAGTTTCGGAAGTGAACATAGAATTGGGTATGTGGGTGGTAATAATTGGAGGACATTGATTTGGATATATTGAGTTCGTTATTTTACCAACTTCTGAGAAGTGAGAATTAAACAAACTTGCGATGTCCTGAGGATTTGACACGATCTTGCCATCGTTTAGTAAAGAAACATTTTCTTCGCGATTTTCAGAAGTTGACGTGTAATTGTTAACAATATTCCACATGGCTTTCATCCGGTTGTTCGATTTTAGTATATGCCTGTCGTTTTCTATAACTTTAGCTGCATAGACTACTTTTCGGAGAATAGTCTTATATTTACGAACATAATTACGTAATTCGGGTGGTTTGTTATAGCGTTTTGAAAGATAATATAAACGGCGTGTGTTTTTTGAAGAAATTCTTATCCCTTTTGGTGATCCATCTATTGTATTTCTTTGTGTTAATTAACTTGTGTTTTATGGTAAAGCTAGAGTTGTAATGTTTTAGGAATATTGAGATAAATACATTGAATTTGTCGTCGGTGTTTTGGCAATTGTAAACATCTTTCCATGTTTCTTCACGCAAATAATTTATAAATATGGATTTATTTATGTCATTAAACTCTCTTGTAAATTTGTAAAGGATTTTAAGTGGTTTTAGTTTATTATTAATAGTCAATACTTGAGCAAGGTGATCACTGTATCCGGCGATAAACACTTCGATAATTATATACTGATGTTTAATTTTTTGTGATTTTTTTGTGTTCCCTTCAGGAAATATTTGTTGAAATAATGTCAAAAATGTTATATTTAATTTTTTTTTTTTTCAAAAGCTCACTAATAATTTTAACCCTTACTCATAATACTTCTACCAATTTTAAAAAGTATTTCAACTATTATTTTCTATTCATGACCAAATCTTATAAATATAACTCATTGCAAACTTCCTGAAGACAGAAATAAAGGTTTCAGGAAGTTGGAGTGTATTAAATTGTTTTTTGATTTTATTGACCGAAATACAAGAAATTTTATTATATTTTCTTTTCATTTTCTTTGCCGGAGTGAGAATTAATTCAAAATTTTCTATTGTTTTATTTTAGTTCGAATATATTAATTTTACTTTATTAAATTCTAATCCAGGTTCCTGGATTAAAACGTAACCAAAAAAAAACAACTCTCAACTATGATTTCGTAGAGATTTGTATTTTTATTAGAAAGAATTCAATAGTTCCATTAATATTTAATGAAACTACCTTGCAGTTAGAGCTGGTCAATTATTGAAATGCAGATGGTGTATATTTCTTAAGAAATAATGATTTATAAATAATTAAGTTTTTTCATAAATTTTTTTTAACAAAGAACTTTTGAGGAGTGACGTCTAGTAAAAGTGAATTATTTGGAATGTTTGTTGCATGGAAATCAGAAATCGGGAAGGTAGCCTATAAAATTCTTCAAAATTTCAAAATACACTTCTTAAGTGTCACTGCAATTAATGGAAAGAATAGTTAATATTTATGAATTGAGCAGAAAAACAATGAAAATTGAGTGCTAATCAGTAGATGTAAATCTTCACTCGCGTGACTGTTGACTGTGAACTTCTTAATTGCCAGAGTTCAATTGCATTACGTGATGTGGACAATTCAGTGGGCTAATCGAATCGTACAAGATAAAATATAAAAAGGTTGTGAAGAATATTGTTTTCAAGTACATAACCTCAAAGTGAAACGAAAACAAAATAATTCAGAGATCTTATCTATGCGCTTTGTTTATTGAGCTCGCAGTTTAAATTGTATTTTCCTTCTTCCTGGATTTTAAAATAAACAGTAATTACATACATGTAGCGTACATTTTGAAGACTTTGTGCGTGTTTGTGAGTTTCTTCGTGGTATTTGAATTTTGAAATTATCAAAAGTGAAAATTTAATATCATAAACGTAGAAAAAAATGGAAACTAATATATGAATTTAGAATATTATATAAGAACCCCGGATAACGCCGGACAAAATGATCAAATGATGCAGAACTTTTGACAGGTGTTATAACTACAGAAAGTCCAGTAATGATTGTTTTAAGTTTCTTTTCAAATCCGGGGCAATGGTGGGTAGTTCTGCTGGTCGTAATATTAAAAAAATAATTTTTAAGACACTAATGAAATGTCATCTTATACCCTCAGGAAATATTAACAAAAGATCAGAAGGTTTACTATGGAATTGATTGCAGTTGCAATTATGAAATTGATTATGCTGTTGATTTCATCTCTCATTACTTTCAAAGTGAATAACCTTTGAGTGAATGTGATGTTGGCCTCACGCAAGGTTACGCTAAATGTTTTTAAACGACTTTAGTCTGAGTCAGTCAGAGACTCCGTTTATTTACGCATGCCTTCAGCTTTGAAATTATAGACTTCAGTTCGCGTAAGTAGAGTGCAAATTGAAAGAACAGGTCATGATAAAGCTAATAAAGGAATCAGCAGAATTCAACTCTTGTATTCTGAGAAGCAGGGGTTGTATTGTTTCGTGAGCGTTTTATCTATGTTGTGTACTTTTTTACCTTCATTTATGTGATCAAATATGCATGCGAGCTTCAGGGTGACGATAATTAAAGAATATGTTACACGCGACTTGAGAAGAGAAGGAAAATGACTTTTCTCTTTAATGTTTTCTCCTGAGAAAAATACCTTTTTATATTGCTCAATCATTACTTTGATGTACTGAGATAACATATATTATCTGGAATATGATGCTATTGTAGAATTACAATTCGTCAGTATAAATACTGTTAGAGGTTTTAGTGACAGCAATGGGACAATCGTCGACAATACCCCTTTAGCCAAATGAATTCAGATTATTGAAACCAATTTTTATCCATAGAATAAACGATTTTTTCTGTCAAAATGATGTCTGCGGGAATTTCAGTCTTAAGTTTCTCCCTAAGTTCGAGGTTGAAACATACAAAAATTTCATGAAGAAAAGCTGAGATATCATGAGCTGAAATAAACAGAAAAATGAAATTTTCGCTTTATAACCGTTTACGAGTACGTTCAAAAGTAATAGACTAGGCAAAATATTACTCTAAACTTCAATCGTGTATCATCACATCTTTTGGGTATAATTACATTACAATTGGGTGATAGTATTTTGATTTTTACTTAGCTTGTAATACATGTATTATTATTATTATCATCATCATCATCATCATCATTATTTTCACACAATTTAATGTTCCTGTTCTTTTGATTATAGGCAACAGACAATGACAACATAGATTGGGCACCACTTGAATATAATTTCGGTTCTGACTATTACTTTTATTTCATCTTATTTATATAACCTAGACTTAATTTTACCTGGACATCAGTATTTTCGTCTAAATGTTTCACAAAATGTTAGATTAAGAAAACTACGAACTACATATTATTTACAATATCAATCAAACTGTGACGTCCTCCTAACTGTACCCACAGTTAAAATAAACACATTTATTTCTCTCAAAGTAAGGATTTCGATGTTGAATGCACCTGTGAGGGGAGAAGAAGGAATTTTATAATATGGCAGTGCACCTACATCTAAGTAATATGGATGTGCGTTTTACATTCCAAAAACATTTGTAATGTGTAGTGTAAATGTGTTCAGTGCCGGATCTAGACCTTAATCAAGGGGTGGAGGAACTATCCGGGGAGCAGTTTTGGGTAAAAATTATGGTTTTACAACACAAATTGTATAAATATTACCTTTAAATAAAATGAATCTAATAAATAATTAACAAAGTGGTATTAATTACAATAAGTATTTATTAAAGTTATTAATATGATGTTATTAATTTCATTAATGTAGTATTATTAATTTTATTAATCTGGTATTATTAATAACAATGACAATTATAAATAATATTTATTAATCTGGTAACACTTTTACAAAGCATGACATTTATCAACTTCAATTTTATCTCTTGAGAATTCAGCTCCAATGAGGGGGGGGGGGTTATAATTCATAGATCCACCACTGAATGTGTTAATTCTGGCAAAAACTATTAACGAGATCGCCTCTCTAGGCTACATTTATGATAAGTGCATCTCCCACCATGGCGCAAGGCGGCAATTTTTCTCAAATATATTTTAAAATTTTATTATAGAAACGGTTTTTCATTCTAGAAATGTATTCTGGATACCTTTATCTGTGAACCAAACAAATTCAACAGTCCAAATTTTTGACCTTCAATTAGTCAATTGAAACTGATAATCAATTACAACCGTTTTTATATAGTAGATATTACTTTTTTCGATTTTTTATATTTACTTATCTATCAAACATTTTGTGCGCGAGGATTTATTGATATGGTGTGCATGTATCGGGGACATTATATTTAATAAAACGTTTTACAGATTCAGTTCAGAAGAAATTAGTTTCGCGATGATTCATCAGATTTTGTTTAATCAAGAAGGAATTAATGAACCAACACAAAATGTAATAGTAAAAATGTAGCATAATCGTCCGTAAAATGATCGTAAGTAGTAATGTATTCATTTACTAATTTAAAAAATTTCAAACTATATTTACACAGTACATTTATAAAGTTAAAAGGGTCATATGTTTGATTACAATAATTATAATTACTGGCGACAGTAGAAAATAGGTTGAAAAGTTGTGAACCTCATTATATAAAAACAAATTACCGTTTACTTGAAAGCTCGTTTTTTTTCTTAATGTAAAAAAGATTGTACAGGAAGACAGAAATAAATATTCAATATTCATTGTTTTTTTAATGTACGCGTATTTAATCCAACGCGTACGAGAACACACTTCGCACCAAAATATCATGATGAGGAAAATGAGTCATTCATTGTGGGAGGATTTTTTCGTGTCAAACACCTAAACTGCAGAAAACAACTGAGTGTAATAACATGGAAAAATATTTATTAAACAAATTTTTATCAAGCAGTTGGTGATTCACTTTCAGTAAGATTTTGTCTACGTGTACTGTGTCCTGGTTTTTCGCGTGCGCTTTACAGCATTGCATGCTTTTACTAGTGCGTGTTCCAGAAAACCAACAAGAGCAATACATAACGCTAAGTGCGGAAATAACACCGATTTAGAATCGAATTAACATCACGCAAATTAATAATTATCTTGAGACAAGGATATTTACCTCAATTAGTAATATAAATATTTTTAATGACAAACTGAAAGTTTCTTTGAATTTAACTTTCGGTGAATTTAATTCCAGTGTTTATTAACAATTGTAACTATTATTTTTCACTTCAAAACATTGGAAAATTTTTAATTTACCTCTATATTGCACAGGGTGAAATAGTTTTTGAAGCAAAACTTTGGTGCCGTATAGGTAGAGATCCGTAAAATTCGCGAGACTCAATAACGCGATTTTTTTATTTCCGATAATTTTCTTGGTGTTAGGTTTATAATAGACCTTTGTGATCTCAACACTGCGTTTTTGATTTGCGAAATAACGTAAATCGATAATATAACGCGAAGTCCACCGAATAACGCCAAATTCACCAAATAACGCGAAATATCGCAAATTGTGGATTTGACTTAGATTTTTTTTCTCGTTATACTTCAGTTTAACGGTACCGATGCCAACTACTCGAGCCACGAACACGACACTCAGTCAGAGCACGTGGTACTTGAAAGTTGGTTGAATCTCAGGTTACGTGATTTGTGTGTTTAGATTGTGAGTGGATAGGTGAAATGTGAGTGTGCAATGCCTAAACCAAGTGTTACAGTATATTCACGGGCAAGTGAATTTAGCTCGGAGGGTTTTTATGTTAACAAAAATAAAATATTGATGTGAAAAATTTTGTGACAAAAGTCTGGACTTCGAAAGACGCTACACGGTGATCAAACACGTAGGTAAGTGATAACCACAAGCGAAAGTAAAAAGATGGATCATTAAAGTGACAATTATCCGTGGACGAATCGCTCACAAAGGTGAAAAGACCAAAAGAAGAGAAAAACGAGTTCATTATAGACACAAATGAGGTATTTTTGAGTGCTGGGATTAGTGGCGAGAATTTGGATAACCTCAAAATGCGGTAGTGGTTATCGAAGTAATTGAAAGGTAGAGGAAACTTGCCGTCTGCCGATCACATTTGGCGACAATATATTTCCATTATTGGGGAAGAAACCCAACAAGAGCTGAAGATAAACTTTTTGTCCTATTCAATGAAATCACAGATAAGTTGGGGAACTATGTTTGTAATGTGTTGTTTCGCCTTTTGGATGAAAAGAGCAACTCTAATGTATTTTTAGCTGCCACAGAGGTGCTTGATAGAGGCACAGGTGCCACATGCTCACAAAGTGTTGTGGACACTCTGATCAAGTACAATATTAGATTTGAAAATGTTTTGGGCATTGTTACAGATCCAGATCGTTATATGTATGCCTGTGCGAGTACTTTAAGGGATCTCGTTAGTGACAGTCTTTGCCATGTTCAATGCTGGGCACACAAAGTGAATCTAGTGGGCCACATCTGGCAGAATAAGCTCGCGGAACTAAACTTAGCAGTTCCGCAAACCAAGGCAGCTTTTCTAAATGCTAGGCGAAAGAAACATGTATCTTCAATTTTTTCGCGAAAGATGCGATGATGAAAGCAAGATCAAATTATTTCTAATACCTGTGCAGACCAGGTGGAATAGTTGGTTCAAGTTGGCAGTGTACATTCATGAACATCTTGAAGACGATGTCGGTTTCATGGGGGAGATAAGGAAGAGAACAGTGGAGTTAGTTTTTTTGAAGAACCTAAGCACCAGAGACCTTGGTATCATAAAAACGCAATCACAGTTTGTAGCAGACTATTGTGATAAAATAGTTAGTTTGATAACATCTTTAAAAACTGTTACCTTACAGCTCACACATTATATTGTAAGCTCAGTATTACATAATATGCTCGATCTGTTGACAGGGGAAGTATTTTCCCCTGAGCTTAATGCTTGCTTTGTTGAAATGTCTGCAATTAACAGAGCTCATGATGTCAATACAATTAAGAGAACTGCACAGAAAAGTCTTACCAAACTCAATCAGCTGATGGTAGGCTACCTTTTGAAGGCTGCTCTTGAAGCTCTTGAAAACCTTTTCGCTCCTAAAAACTTGTGCAAATAAGATTCTAACCCCAGATCGTTGTGACTCGAAAAAATTGTTGTATGTGGCTCCAGTTAGACCACATGCATTTTTGAGGGCTACATAGTCTTCCAGAAGATGGTAAAGGAAGAAATGTCCCGGTTGCAGAACTCTCCATTGGACATATGTGGCCTATTGAACAAGACTGTCCGGTATTTACCACAACTGTGTGGTATTCTACCTCAAACTTGGATGCTGAGCGCTCTATCTCGCATTATGGTGTGGTGGTCAGTGGCAGTAGCAGGCGACTGAAGGTAGAAAATGCAAAAACTCTCCCAATTTTCCTAACATGTTATTAATTACTTTGTTTCTAGTTTATTTGTGGAGGTTAAATGTTACAATAGTAAACTTATTTGGATTGGCAAAAATGTAATAAGACCGCCAAGTTTCTTATGACACGGCAATCTAATTTTTTTAACGATTTTACAGAAAAATAAAACCACTTTTACAGATCTCCACGTTTAGGCAAAAAAGAACATTGCATTAAATTGTTTTTGATTGTACATCGGAGTAGAGTGCTACTCACAAGTGCCACTACCGAAACACAAATACCCCAGTACCGCTTTCGGATTTCATCCGAATGATGGCCTTATTGCATTCTTCAATTACAGTAGAAACCCTCTTATCTGGTCTAGTAGGGACCCATGATACTATGAGGAGATCTGCTCACAATCCATGATACTCCTCCTAGTACCATGGTCGGGACCGGGACCCTGACCGGTTACCCGTTTGACCGGTTAATCCGAGGTTCTCGTTAAAAAATTATTTTCGTTTATAAATTGCCCACAATTTCATCAGGAACAAACAATTGAATGAGACATCATCACGTCTCATTTTTTTGCTTGTACGTACTAACATACACGAACACGAAAAAATCGATTCGTAGGAAAAAAGACAAATGCACGAATTGATTTATAGAAAAATAAAATCGGAAACAANTTGATTTATAGAAAAATGACATCGGAAACAAGAGGGGAATCAAACTGGCGCTCTTCCTATCCCTTCCCCGTTCTGCCCGTAACAACACAAACACATTACACATCTAACTTCGGTAACTCCGTTTTACTTCCCAGGAAAGTTCCATCAAACAATCAATGTTTGAGTAAATACTGGAGTTATACGCAGAAAGAGAGAAGAAAAAAACTGTTCATAGAATAGGCTGGTCAATCATATGACCGGTTTATCCCAGGCCGGTTAAGAGGGATTCTACTGTACTCCACGCCACAGTCAGCTCTTCATTCCCCCATTCTCAAAACGAGGAGCGATTATGGAGCAACATACCGTTTTAATAGTATTAATTGTAAATTTCTCTCTTCTGCAGAAACATTTTCTGTTTCATGACCTTTTACGTAAATTTCCATGTTTCGATTTGTGAAATTTTTCTATAAATTGATTCTTCTCTAATTATATTCATATTCCATAGTCTTAAGTATACTACAATTCCGTGTCACTTTTTTTTTTTTTTTTTTTTTTCAAAAATNAAATAGCTTGCTCACGATGTTTCACAATGGGTACATTCCAGAAACTGAATTTTACTACTCAAACGTTCAATGACCAATAACATTAAAGACGCAAATGAATGATCTCTTGTAAAGTACGAAATAAAAGAATTGATTCAGGAACTATGCGTTACTGTGTGTTCCTAGAATATTCAAAAAATTCCCTGGTCCCCTTTCGTTCCGCTCCAGTGTTCAAACGGAGCAGACCAGACGAAATCAGTTTACGAGTGGCGAAGATCATGCGCCGGAAAAGGAATCACCAGAGAACTTCTATAAAAAGTGAATTAAACACATCATTAAGTATTTTACACAGAAAAGTCGTGTAAATACAACTTTGAAATTTAAGAATTCATTCCAATATGTCTAAAATTGTTATTTTTATTATAGTTAAAAAGTACTTTTGTTAGAGAAATTTTATTTCTTAAATTCATTTGTATCATGTAACATAGTAGCACATATTATACATATACAATCAAATAGAATGGACATTATCTAAGATAGTGTAGGCCTAAATTTGTTAACAAAACTCAGATTGTTTTATGTAGGGCCTATGCGGGGGGGATGACAGTAAGCTCCTTCCGAAATTTTGTATATGCTGTAATGAAAGTCCTTTATATATAACAATATTTAATGTAGCATTTCATAATTAATTAATAAAAATAACTAAACCAATGAGTCAATTTATTTTAGGTGAAAAGTCTTCGCCCCTCCGCCGCAAAATGTATTTTTGGCTTTGAACTTGCGTCCGGTGTAACATGTAATCGTATCTCCTGTAACCTCGTGCTTTACAAAAGACCCGATCGTTCCTCAATCCACCCTTCACGAAAAAAATGGATGATAAATCTGAGTGGGTGATATTTTATAAATATTTTATCATTTATTGTTTTGGACAATATGGTTTCATTATTGTAATCATTTAATGACGTAATACTACATATTCTCATTTGTATTTGCTGAGCACACGGGAAAAGGCCATATAATTTAATGCAGTCGACTGCTCTGCAAAGAAATTTAATTCACCGTACGAAAAATAAATAAATAAAATAAATGAGTAATTACTAAATAAAACGAACTTATTACACAGATTTAATTTATTAACGTTTCTATCCCCACTGTGCGTCATCATGAAGCAAGCAATGAAAAACAATCGTTGTAACGGTCTTACATCGGGAAAAGAGAAAGAGAGCTTACACAAAACAAAATCACGGAATACAAGGATCATACACAAAATCACGAAATAAGGCACAGACACGACAAAAAACATAGAATATTTACAAGAGGCAAAGAATCAACGGAATGTGAAAAGTAAAACAAAATATTTAAAAATAAAATAAATAAAGTAGGGATGAATTACTCTTACATCCGTTCACTACAGTTCTCTTAAAGTTAAACATCTTGTCACTTTCATGACCGAAAGTGTTACAAACCTGTGATGGTTGACAGTTTATTTTATCATTTACTCTCTGGATGCATACCGAAACGAAAATGGCGCAGTCAACCCTCTTCGAACTTCTTTTCCCCCTGTCTCTCCCTTCGACAGATTGGGATTCGAGACTCTTACGCGTTTAACGACGTCGCTGTCCAGCCTCTATTTCTTCGCTGCGGTTGTAAACAGCTCAAACGCACCGCGTACTCACCATCAAACATCAGAAGAGTCACCTCACGAAAAACACTCACTCTTGTTCTTGCTTTGTCGTACTCCTTTGAATATTAAACCTTTCAGTGCTTCTAGTCTTTGGAAACAGATCTACTCTCTTACGGTGCAAGGGTGATGGACTATGAAATTTGTTAGAAATAAAAGTAGAAAATATATTTCTTCTTTTAACCATTCTGGCCCGGGTTTTTCTCGAGTTTTCCTCCGGGTAGTGGAGGATTTTCCTTGAGTGGGAATATCATTAATACCTTTGTTTTATTAATCTCGAATTTTTACTGCACAAATATCTACAATTTATTTTGGAATACTAAATGGATAACAGTACGTATTTATTAAATAATTTATTTTAATCCGCCACTTCCCTAGGGACCGTGATCGGAATTAATGGGATGGTCCCTTGCTTGTTTCCGGAGAGTAACTTATGGTCATACGCAGTTTGCAACTGCTTTTTTTGACAATAAAGTTTATTTATTAATTAATATAGTTTTATGTATAAAAATAATTAAACACACTATTTGCTACGAAACAAAGAGAAGTGTTTATGAGCTTTCGGGGTATGGAGAATAACAGAGGAAAAGACGAAAATACGAGCCCCCTTCTTTGTTTTTGAATTTAAGGTTCTTATCTTTTACAAAATAGAGGATTTTGTGCTTGAACTTACAACTAGAACGTGTTCACTAATAATAAGAGGTAAAACGACGATTTAAATCATTTTTTGCAGTTTAATAATGAAGATTTTTTAAAAGCTTGTAAAATGACCCTCAAAAAAATGAGCGCAAATAAGGGGTTTCACAAAAATGGTTTTAAAGAGGGGAAAAAATACAAAAGATTCATATAAACACGGTAATCTATTTGAAATGAAGTTTAAACAGATTCTTAAAATAAATATCTGAGAGAAATCTAAGATAAAACAAAATTTAAGAAAAAATGTTTACAAAAATCGCACACGTAAATTCTTTTTTCAGACCCCGGCACAATCAAAGTGACCCCACATCCGGCACATTATACACATCACCCACCCTTCTCTGCGAATGTCTTGCGACAACTTGAAATCGGAAAACATGGAAGAAGCATCTCCCAAGTGTATCTCCTTTATCGATGTCGTCATTTGCTGTTTGCAACTGCTTTTTTGACCATAAATTTTATTTATTTATTTATCCCGCCCTGGACCTCTTTAGGTGTAGGTTCGGAACTGTGCGACAGTGATCGATTTCCTATAAATTAATGGTCATCGTCGAAAATAACGGCAGTGGCGGATACAAACTAATATTTTAGGGTTCATATCAACGGACTAGTCTTGGACATGGGACATACCAGAAAAGCACACCAACCTCGGAATAATTTAAAAATTCGAAAGATAATGGTAAGTTTAGGTCATCTAAGTGTTAATTAACACGGGGTTCTCTACAGTAACACCCTACTTTCGTGATTTTTTGTAGGACTGGGGAAAGTGATAGTTACGAAACTTTTATTATACTGTATTCATCGTTTTAAGATGTGGAAAACCGTTTTAAGATGGGACCAGGGTTTCTTTCCGATTTTCCTTCGCGTAGTTTCATTCGAATTTATAGAATTTGCAGTGCAACCCTTACAGAGATAATTTAGCTTATTTTCCTCCTCCACGTCATCATATTCGCCCCCGTGGTCGGTTCCCGCAGTCGGTTGCGGTCAGATTTTTCCCGACCCTTGCTCATGCTTATTTTTTCCGTTTTTTAAATAATCCACCAGCACAAATGGAGAAGTATTGGTGACCAGTGGTGGCTCTGATGGAGGTAGATTTCTTCATTAGTCATAAGAGAGTCCGGTGAAATATATAGTCCTCCATTTGTATCTTGAGCCATTCTTACATACTGTTTGTTATATGAATTATATTAATTCAAGTAGCTTTAATTCTAATATTCACTGTCATATAACTTCAAAAAATAGTTTTGTTATAACATTTTCCCACGACGGGTTCATTAATTCTTGTTGTTGCCACGTAGCCTGGTTAGTTTTATCATTATATGAACAAGACGTAAATTAAAGCAATTTCAAAGCAAATTGTATTTATTGTGCCACAGATAAAATTATCTTCTCATTGAATATGAACATGCCAATCTTTCACTAACAAATTATGAGGGATTTACTGTCATTGAAATGATGGCTCAATTAAATCTTTTATCTTCTCGCCGGGACAATTCGCATTTATTATGTGGCTTTTCAAAAAATGCGGAAGTTCTCTAAAATTATTTAATTCTTACTTAAATTATTTACTTTTCTTTTTCAGGGAGAAATAAAACAATTGTTCCAATATTCTCGCGGGCCCAAACCCAGAATATACGATTCACAAGAAGCCCTCGTACCCGCTTTTTCCCATTCCCGACAGATAAGTTAGTATCGGTAGCAATGATGTAAAGAAAGGAAAAACCCGGGAACGAGCTCGTCTTTACGCAAATGAATACGCTCCTTCTAGGAGTTCAGTACAAGCTCCTACGGACGCACAAAATTGAGCCGTGAAAATCAGATCCACACCGAAATTCAGCCGCCCCAGGGTCGCACAGATATTGAGCTGTGGCACTTCCTGGAACTCACTTGAGTGGATAAACATAGGGGGAAAAGTACGACAATTTTAACATGATACATATATTTAATAGTATAACTCATTTGGTGAAGTGAATATTTTTAAGTTATGAAAACAGACAGCGTTTTTTTATTAGCATAGCACATTTGCTGAAGTCAAACTCGCTATATGTTTCGTGAAACGTAAGATGTGAATTTTTAAATATTTGATTTTGACACGTATTCAAGGGGTGAGCTCGGAGTTCCACTCATTAGAACTCACGGGACCTCGCTTTGTTGTAGTGAAAGTACTTTATCAGGATATGATATTATTCATTGACCAATTTGTTTGTGAACTCATCAATTGGCATTAATATAACGATTGAATGGACTTTACATATTTTAAGGAAAAATGGCTGAAAGTCCAATTAATTTTTGGTCAGAAGTCTCCTCCCACCACAACACACTCATCTGAAATAACTTCTGACCTCTAATCTGTTGTGATCACTTCCGAATTTTCCAGAATCAAACGAGAAACCAGCAATCTACTTCATTGTATTTTTACTCATTTAGATGGTGAACTTGCCTTGTCAAGATACTCGTATCCTCTCATTTCATGTATATTAAAGCCTAGTCTTTCCGTAGTAAAGGTAAAACAAGAGAATGTCATTTTAGGCACAGTTCTTTCATACTGGACTTATTGGTTCCCGACAATGTGAAGTTCAAGGGGTGAGCTCTATAAACTCTACAAATGCTTCTTGGCAACCCTTCTGAAAGAACTAAGTTAGGGGACTGGTGCTATTCGCACAGGATGTCGTATGTCGTATAGTTGAAGGGAAACGAGGACTTCAGATAGAATGGCGAAGTGATTTCCGTTCCATGAAAGTAGAATGTGGAAGAAATTTATTAGAAATTATAAAATGGTCGCGGGAATCATCTACACTAATTTGGAAGCCTGTGGCATGGAATGTGGTCGGAAAAAGGAATCGATGGAATTATTTCAAATTTCAAACGAATCTTCTTGAAGATCCTTGCAACTAAAATGAAAACGATTAATATTGATGAATTACGAAAGCAGAAATCAATTAAAATTGTTGCTAATTAATAGATGTGAATCTTCACTCGTATGACTGTTGACTATGAGTCCGCCAGAGTTCAATTGTATAACGTGTGTCGGACAATCCACTGAACGCATACTTTCCGAAAAGTGACTTAATCGAAGAACATTGTTTTCAAACACATAATCTAAAAGTGAAGAGAAGACAAAAGAATTCAGAGTTCTTAACTATATGCTCCGTTTATTAAGCTTTCTGTGTAAGTTTTATTCTCCTTCCGTCTGGATTTTAAAATAATTCGTAATTATGTACACATAAGCAAACAATACTGAAAATTGTGAATATTTTTGTAATTTTCTTCGTGGTATTTAATCTTTGAAATTAAACAAGTGAAAAAATAATATCACGAAAGTAGAGAAATATGGAAACTAAAATATGAATTTAAAATATTGTGTAACAACCCAGGGTAACGTCGGGGAAAATTAACTAAAAATCCAGATCTGATGTAATACCAGAATATCCAGTAATGATTGATATATAAAAGCTGAAGGAGAAAGAATTTTAATATACTTAGTGGCGGAATATTTGCTAGGTTATTAAAAATACAGGTCATTAAATTGTAGCGTTAATTAGATCAAAACCGCTACCAGAATTTGCGTTTCGTATAGCTAGGAATCTTCCAAACGCACCTGCTCTGGCATTGAAATGATGACGATTTGGTACTCACATACGAGCAGAATCCCTTTCCGCTTGATAATAAAACAATTGCCTTATTCAGGCGCATAACCTTGAGCATTCGTGATCAAGGAACTAAATATTTGTTATTACGATTTTATTTATGGCTATTCGTACACACGACTTATCCTCGTATCGCTTTGTTAAAGATCAATTATCCCTCCTATCCATCTGATCGTCGGACTGAGGTGCAGTTGGTGGTAAAGGTGCGATAGTATTAATATGAATAATTTTGTAAGTGCAGTAAATTCTTTTTGCTTGTTGGGAGAGACTAATCAAACTTTATGGAGAAGATTTAAATAGACAGAACATACAAACTCTCTGTTTTATGTGTATCATAAATAGATACATTAAGAGCTTAATAGATTTGTTTATTTAATTATGAAAGTATTTGCATAAACCATACGACACTCTTTCAAGAATTATCAATGTAGTGTGTTATTTGATATACCACAAAAAAGCAGAAAGATCAAACGTATACAACACATATAGAAGAGTAGCGAATGTTTACCAGTAGCCAGGGCCGCTGAGGGCTAATTTGGCGCCTGGGGTAGTTCTTGAATTTGGACATCTTTTCCCTCCTCTTCTTCAAACTCTTCCACCCTTCCCACCAATCAGTAGTAAATAACCGTAAGAGTCAGTAATAAATCAGAAGTAAATAAACGTAAGGAAATATTCCAATACTTTTTGTGTAATACACAAATTTAGTTGTTCTATCATTCTTTGTAGGTCGTAAAAATGCGTTAAGATACTTTACGAATACATGAATCAATAAAATTTAAATAATATACGTTTGTTGCATCACACAAAGAAATCTGATCTTTTGTCATTTAAATTGTAACTTATCAACTACCAACGATAATTTATCAACAATTGATTATCGACACCATCCTCAGTAATTCATGTTTGTAGAGCCCTTCCCCTGAGTCGAAAATATGACAAACTAGTAATATTTTTCCGGTGAAAGCATTTTAATTGTTATTGCTTTTTCTTGGTGTTCGGGTCTAACTGGTCCCCGTCTCGACGACACTGCCATCATTCAACATCGTTCCGTCCTCGCGTCCGAATCAGACCAACACGAAGCATGATTAATTACCGTGAAAAACTCTCCCAAAATTCCTTTCGTGTTTTCTGGCAAACTCCGTGAGGGAGCCGAAAGTATGATGTGACAAAGGAGTGGAGGAGACCAACATTGGCTTCGCCGAATCTTGGCGCCGACTTACAATTATTCAATGAAGCTCTTTCTTGCTTCGGGCAGTCCTGCATTCCACTGATGCGACGATCCACATCTCGAGCGAACTACGCATGCGCCGACGGTTCACAGAGCACCATCACAATGACGAATAATACCCATAATACCCAAACCATATTTTCTCACGAAGATATCAGTCAAGTTAGTTAATATTTCCGAAGTTCGACCCTTCAAATGCGTAGTCCTTCTCATGAAATTAAATCTAAAAGGTATACCAGGTCATTAACAGATTTGCCAGAACACACATAGCCTCAATGTGTGTGTCCTAATCATGTAAGTTCAAAACACAATAAGGTACACTGAACGTGTATGACACATTGAGGTTATGTGTGTTCCAGAAAATATGTTGATGACCTGGTATACTTCTTAGTTTTAATTTCTTGAGAAAGGCTACCCATTTGAGGGGCATAAACGTCGAAAATATTAATAAACTTGACTGGTATGTTCATGAGAAAATTTGGTTTGTATATTATATCAACCAGTTATACCTGTTCTTTAAATACCCATAATCCTCATCTAGCTGTATTTGAGCGGATATTTTCACACAAACAGGTGAAGGAGTAAAAACATCGAGTGTAAGTGTATCAACTTTTGACACAATGCTCGAATACGTCGGTTAAACAACCCGCAACATCGGTCTACCCTAACAATATCGTATTGTACTTCAGAGACAACAGCTTACTCCGTAAAAATATTCCATAATCCACATTAAACTTACTCATTGCAGTATTCACTGAAAGTTTTAAAATATGGGATATTGGTGTATTTATGTACCCACTTTTTTCTTCCTAGACTCTCACGAGGCAGCCAGCTCGACTAAATGTCCGTTGAAGAATAATGACAATTTGAAATTATTTTGTATTTTAAAGCAAATTATAAAATAAAAGTTACAGTTCATATTTAAAACATAAGGTTACGCCAAGTCCAATCAATGTGATTGTTTACCTCATTTATAATAATTAAGTATGACGAAAGAAAGCGGAGTCATTACAAGAAGTTAATTTTTGGAAATAAGACAATAAAATGTGATAAAAATGTACTTGGAGGAATTCAGGGATATTAAATCTGGTTTTCCAACATTTGTTTTGGTTTGAAGCGCAGGATGTCCGATTCGCTGGAATGGCGAGGCGCAGTTGACAATCCACATGATAAGGTAAATGAATTTTTTTTAAATGTAGGTGAAATATTAATTCCGTTATATTGAGAATCTTTACCCTCTCACATATTAAATTAAATAATTTAATCTTAAATATTTTTAATTCTTAAACTTTTCACAATATTACTAGCTAATTACTTGAAAAAGGTATTAATATTGAAAACATTTTACGTTGAAGAGGAAATTTAAGTTAAAATATATTTTGCTCAATTCAGAAATGAGAGGAGTGTTTGATAAAGGGCCATAAAGACGAATAACAATATAATGTCAAGTGAGACTTAGGAATTGTAAACTATTAAGGTCTTTTGTAGACAAATAACTATATTTCACTCACAAGGTTAGTCAACGGGTTTGCGACTTCGTCGTGTCCCGATCGCCGTGCCTACCAACGTCACCAGTTCTCTCTGCATTTTAGTATTTGAAATGGGAAATTTGTAAATGGGAAAAATGAGCATGTTATTGAAGCATATTTATATGGGGCAATAGGGGACGGGAGGTGGTAGGTAGGGGCTGTAGTAAGTTGGTGGACCGCTTAAGCTGGGTTTACCAACAACTTGGCCCATGTGGAGGTGTTAGTAGGAGTAGTCAGTAAGAGCTAGTGGTACTCGGAGTAGTGGGAATTGGATAGAAGAAGGAGGGTTCGCTTTTCAATTATCACAGCTATATGAANATCTCAGCTATATGAAGCTACATTGAAGTGGAAAACTAACCAATACGCAAGAATTTCGTCTGGTAATTTCCAATGGCTGATAACATCTTTACAGTGGAAAGCTAACGAATTTTTTCTCACCCCTCCGGGAATTGAACTAGGGGTGGTTCAGTGGCAAACTAACACGCTAGCTCCGAGCTACCAAAGGTGGTAGCTGGGAAAAAAGCTAAGATCCCAAGCTTTGTCACTAGTTTGGGTAAAATTAGTGTCATTGGCATGGATCATATTTATTTATGCTAAACGATACTCTGTTATTGTAATAATATAGTGTAATTAATATAGTGTTTTAATGTTTTTATTTATGTTTCTGTCTAGTTTTATGGCATAAGTTCTTTGAATCCACTATAAAATTTAATTCAGGTATTCCTACGCAATGGGAATATCTCGTTTCAACTTAGAATTTTAGAGAGATTGTCCATTCTTTACATCGAAGTCAATCTGTGGAATGATGATTGTTTTAACTACGAATATTTGATCGAGTTCACTGTTGTCGAAATAAAGGCAACACCTGTGATTGAGAAGTTTATTTTTAATTGTGAACATAATTCATTTTTTTAAATTAAATTGTTTTTCAAATTTGTCAAATGAATGGGAGGTATACTATATTCCTATGTACTTAGCTGTCGTGAACTTTATTTTCGTAAATAAAAATGTATAACAACTTTTGATAAAACACCGGAAGTGTTTTCCTGAGTCTGATGAGCAAGGATAAGCAGAAAACTATCGATTGCACTATCGATAGTCTCAACTGTGGACCAACATCGATAGTTAATAGCCAACAACTATCGGTAGTTTCCGATAGTCACATCTGAATGCTCTCGCGTACCTCTGGAGCTGTCACCCATAGCTTGCTTACAACTTTAAACACCTGCAAAGGATGATTAATTCAAAAGGATCAATTCCATCAGTGTCCGGAAATGTAATGGAGTCTATTCTTTTGGAAGTCGGTGGCAGTAATTTGACAACTTCTATAAACGCTGTTCAACGATTAAAACTAAGATTGTTGATATGTCACTTTTCATTACCTAAAAAACCTGGTTAAAAAGACTTCTGGATATTTTGTTTGTGAGTTTGTTTTGTGACTTTTCTTTTTCTGATTCGAAGACACGATTTTCATATTTATTTCATTGTATTGTTTCTATCAATTTTTTTTACTTTTTAGCAAAATAACATACCTATTTATATTCTTTCTTTTTTATCCAGAACCATAACTAACTATTTTTAATTTTTCAAGTCTTGATAGATTCATCAAATAACAAAATTAATTTTATAGGTAACTTCGTATCAAACATTATCAAACCGTAAACAAAATTTCCACTAAGCGAACTATATTAAAAGTAGGTATATTACGTTATCAATTTAACAGTAAGTGAACTTGATGGGACCAGTCTTGGCTATGTTTTCTTTCGATTTACACTGCATGAATGTGATCGGAAATTTGGCAATAATTTAAAATTATCGGCAGCTATTGATAGAAATAAGTATTGATTACTACTGATAGTGTGAACTCTCGATAGTTTTGCGCCACATTGAAAGTCGTGTAACTAGATCTTTTGAGTAATCTTACCATTGTAAAATAAAGAGGCAGGTATCTGTTGTCACCAGATCGTTCATACCAAAAATAATGTGATTTGACTGCCCAACACGAAATCACAACTTCTGCAAATATAAGTCATATCCGAATAAATATTAAATGTATTCACAAAGGAGACTATTTGCTGTACAAAATACAAGTTAATAACACCACGAACTGAGACACCAGATACTATTCGTTCCACAAGCTCGATGCAGAAAGACTGGAATCAGGAGCGCACCCTCGGGGGTGGGGGTGGGGGCTAAAGGGGCTAAAAAACCCTCCCCTCAAGTATATATTTAAGAATTATTTTGTAAAACGAAAAAAAAATGACTCACCAAATCGAAACTACATAGAGCATAATGTTTTGATAAAAATTGATTTATAGACATATATGATGATTATGCAAATTCTCCGACTTCGAGTAAATTATTGACCTCAGAAATGTTTGACGAACCCAGGTTCCAGCCACGAATTCCTCTCTCTACCAGGGTCTCTGTAAATCTCGCAACGTAAACAGAAAGATCAGTTTACAATCAGCTCCCATTCCGGAGACATCCTTCTCAACGGGGTCAACACTACCTTCATACGGACGTGTTTCCATAACTTTTACGCATTGAGGCGACATCAAGAATATTTCTCATTCCAAATAAATTATAACATTTTCAGTACCCTCTGTCGGGGTTCCCTCGCATGTATAATTCATAAACCGATAATTCTATTAGAAGAGGTTTTTCATGTTTGTGTTTCCATGCTGCTCTACTGCTAGACAGTTCATCATTCTGGGATAAATATAACTAAATACTTAATTCTATTATTAGTAGTTCTTGTATTTTAGTATGAAATATTATTCTATTTACTCACGCGAAAAAAAACGATCAAAATTTGTGATAAAAAATATATAAGGGTACGTAATTAAAGAGTACGTAATATGCCCTATTCCTGAGTAATGTCTCTGAGAATATTTAAAACTATTAAAAAGGCAGTATTGGGTGAAGGTGGTTCCAAAAATGGAGTTTTTCGGAAGTTTAGAATATTTAATAGTTAAGTAATAAATATACTTTTAAAAATAAGATATATTAAAATAAAAATCATAACAATGTATTAATTTTTAAATTTTATGGACATTTTAAGATGATAAATAAATCGTAAAAAGTGCTGTGCTGAGGTCTCGACCGCTGAATAAGCAGACGCGAATGTGGCATATGGGTCGGGGGGTCATTTCATGTCTATTCTGGAGAGACTCATCGCCTTCGCGTGAACGATCTGGTGACAACAGATACCTGCCTCTTTATTTTGCGATGGTAAGATTACTCAACAGATCTAGAAAACAGATTCATTGTTTTGCCTTCAGTGTTTAAGTTCAATGTGCGTGATCAAGGTCGTAGCTTAATTTTGTTTCTCGTCTCTTTTTCCCATGTCCCCCGTTCGGGAGCCTGTGTTTTGTATTGGTGCTTTACCCAATTTGTGAGGAATTAATCAATTTTATTGTGTTGACAATAGTTTTTTCGTTTCTTGTGAATCATAAACTCTTAGATATGACTAGTAGATAGAACTTTGCCAAAAAATATTTAAAATTTAAAAATTAATGTAATAATCAAAATATCTTACGTGATGTGCAACGGTTGTGGATCTTCTAAGCCATAGTCTGATAAAGCGTCAAGCGCTGGTCAAGCGTTGCAGCGTGCGGTTTAAGGTAAGAGGAGATGTGAAAGAAAAACTGTTCTCGAATTGTTCGTTGGTATTGGCTTCTTTAATACAAATTTTGTTCACGAATATTTGCAGTCACGCAACTATACTCTTTACAAATTATGCAACATTTTTCTTGAGTATTTTCATGGCCTACGTTTCTTAAAATCGAGTGACCAATCTTATAATTGCCTCATCTTCTTGCTTTATATATCTTACAAGTGAAATAGCGGACATGTATCTAAGGTGCTTATCCAGTAAATAAGTTAGATGAAACGTAAAAAACCTTGAAAACTTAGTTTAGCGCATAGGAATCTGAATATATATGGAATCTGAGTATGGTTCTTTGAAAATTTAAAAATGTATTCTTCTACTCCCTAATTTTTAGTGGTTGAAATATAAATTAAAACCTAATTATATATTGTAATCTCATTTAAATTTATCCTATATCAGTAAAATGGATCATAGTTGATGAACATTCTTTTTACTTTCTCATATACGTGGTCTGGAGACTATTGTATGCAAGAAAAAAAATCGCGAGATTTTGACGGAAATATTCGTTTCTAGTGTCACTGATACCGAAAGCTTTTTTAATGTGAAGTGCGAAATACCGTATAGCCTGTAAAATAACGGAAGGCAGCTGTCTACCTCCCACACTGACACTTCTTCGTTCCCAAACGTCTTGGCCCAGAGTTGCTCTCCCAGACTCGCCTTTCACTCAAACATCTCTATGATTCGCCTACTGGATATTTCTTAGTGATAACTATTTTTTACCTTGCATATAAAAGACAAAAAATGATTTCGGATTCTGTGCAAAATTTCAAGAAAAATGGTACCAAACAATAGCCATTTTCAAGCAATTTTATTTTATACGCAGAAGATTAAACTGCTGCTGTCAATATCAATATAGTATGCATGAAAATCGTTCCTTTTTCTTTGTAAAGTTAGTTTGCTTACTATATAGATAAGAGTCTTAAAAGTGTCTGAGAAAGAGTGTGCATTGGTTCTACAACAGGTTTTAATATGAAATTAGGGTAAATAAGAGGGATAAAGTTGTAAAATATTTCTANGGGTAAATAAGAGGGATAAAGTTGTAAAATATTTCTAAATTTTTGGGAGTGAGTCAAAGCGAAGGGGGGGTTGGTGGGGGGAAAGTGTCGCCAATTTATGGGAGGGGGTGTGCATCATACGGTTAAGGGGAGTGGGTACCTCTGTTCATAACCTATTGAATCTATGTTCACATTCCTCTAACCCTTGCCACAAGTAAATCCTGGGTGCGCTCCTGACTGGAATAGCGTCACAACAAGTAAGTCGAATTGATGATTGATGTTGGCGAAAATTTAATATCAAAGAAATCCGAAAGTATTTCCATCATAACGCGAGGTATTTATCATTACCCTAATGGATGATAACGAAATAAAAGCGTTGGCTACACTGTGTATAAATGGTGTACCAGCATTAAGCATTTAGACTTGCAATAAATAAATTAATTAAAAAATAATTTATTGTTAATAGAGCAGTTACAAACTGTCTATGAACACGTTGAGGACATGTATTTACTGCTTCTATGTTACAATAAACTAATAGTACGTTCACGTTCATGATTTTTTTATCTTAAGTTAGATTTCCTCTTAGTTAAGTTATATGACTTTGATTATAGACAAGGTACACACTAAACTCTCCCCGGCGTTGCGAGCGAAGTGAGTCGATTTGCAAAGCACGCACTATTCGTCGGCGACAAGCCAACTTCTGATACACAGGCAGCATTAAGTTCGCAGAAGCGAAGATCATTACATAGGGACAAAGGTTAAGAGCGAAATTACGACGGACACGTGGCACAAATCCTGCCAAACAAATAACAAGATCCGACCCACCGTAATAACGTCTAATGGTTTGTTTTCTTTCTGAAGGTACAATGAGAAGTATCTTATTCCAACTTTGAACTCAATAACGGCACTGACTTTCTTGAGCTAGTTTACTGCGCACATAATGAATTCGTTAACGTTATAATAAATTTATTGCCAAAAAACAGCTACAAACTGCTTATGACCACGTGGAGGACAATAAACTAATCTACTCTCTGGTTTTACATCCCATCAAGGGCCCCACGTTAGAGGCGAATTGAAAATTTTAACGCACTCCTTAGATAAGAATAAAAAGTTAGCTACGTGTTATGATATCAAAAGAATATTAACAAATTTGAACCAAATGAAACACAAAAAAGGAATCGTTCACAAGTGCGTAATATTATCGACCTATATATTATTCGGAATATATTGTTTGTAAATCATAACTATTTAACTGCTCTTAATTCGAGATTAATTATTACAATAGAGAGCCATTACTAGGCAAGAGTCTAGAAAGTCTGGATATCAAAACGGGGCTACTGAATTAATGTACACTACCGTGCAAAGGTTATTACGATCGTTATTTGAATTGTTTTTATACCGTATTATTATTTTTGAAAATACTTCATGAAATTCGATATAAATATCACCAATTGCCAAAGGACTGAAAACAGATCAAGACTTGATTCCTTACTTGAAAGAAAATTGCTTGATAAGTTTAAAGGCACGAAAATCAGTAAATACATTAATTTTAAAATAAGGCTGTTCTAAATTACTCGTATTAGTGTTAGCAAAATAATCCTAACTTTATCGCAACTCTCTGCTATTGAATAATAAGTTAACGGAGAATAATCTATCATAGATATTTCGTAAATTCTGAAATTAGACCTCAGACGTATATTTCATTGACTTTGTCTTTTGTACAGAATTGTCAAATTCAGTTCCCGTTGTTTACTGAGAAGACAATGTTGCGATTCTCATTTCCTCTAGGTCTTATAGAAGCCGTAGAAATCGTTTAAATAAATCAGTCACTGAAGTCAAGGCAAGATCATGGCATAATCTTCCTTTATACATTAGAAATAACAACTTGGTTAGTTTTCAAATAACGTTAAAATAATTTCGTTTAAAGTGATACGAAAGAGAAGTGTTCGATGAAAATAAAATATCTATATGTCATATTTCGTCTTGGTCTTTATAAATTCTTATCCCAGAGAAGAAAGGTAAAATTTCCTAATGTTATTTCTTACGACATAAGAATCAGTGAGCAAACGTCTGATCAGCCAGTGACTACGAAATATTTGAATTTGCGAATAAACTGGACAAAAATTTTATACTCGGTTTCCGTGGTGAATAGGTTCATTACCCCCTACCGCGTAAGCAGTAAAACTTTTTCTAACAATAGGCATTCATTTTGATCACTGTCCCCAGACAACAACCACAATTTCCAGCTAACACAAATGTTCAAAAATTCCATCGGATTTTCTATACAATATGACAAATATATGAACCTAGGTGAACCTTCTGAAATCATTCCTCACTCACGAATACAAATTCCTATTTTATTTAGGATTCCAGAGGGTAATAAAAAACGGGAAGATTCATCGATATGAAGATGGTAGTAGACTACTGACCCTGGCGAATCTGACACTCAAAAATACATTTTTGTGTATTGTGAAATTCGTGTATATTGTCGAGCCTATGTTTTAGAATTTCCGTCGTCGGCATTTGATACTTAATGGATATATGTTTCATAGCGGTGTATTTCCAATCATGACACTTCTATCGACACACGCTACACAATCATCACAACCGATTGTCCCTTGTTAGTGAAGGGTGTTTCTGCGAGCAATTGCTACAGCTCTTGAAACAGGTGTTTCCTTCTGAGCACTTTCAGGTGAAGTGATGTACATTGTGATCGGATCTGGAGTGATATGCACGTGTGAGAACGGATATGAACGCAGAGGTATTGAAGTATACACGCACAGATAGATACCCACGTAATCGATGAGATCGCTTACTGATGTTTCACGGTAACTACGTTGTGCGAGACATTCAAGCTTCCGGCGTTCAACGAGATCGTGCAGTGGACACGCTCTTAAGGGATGTATCGAACGACTTCATTACTTTTCCTCCAAGGAATTGCTTGGCTTGATGTTTATAATTCGCTTCTCTGGTAAGAAGAGCTCAAGAATATTTTTGCAGTTTTGTCAATGTTTCGGGGGATTGTTCATAAATCGCGCGATCTTTGAGGAAATTTCGTCCCCACCCGGTCCCCCGTGTCACGCTTGGTCACGTTATCGCAAACCCCTCCTTAACGTGACTAAAGAAAAATTATGATAATTTGTATGCTTAAGAGGATTATAACAGTCAAAGGTGTCACCCGGAGAAAATTATGCGTAAGGGATTATAGGAGTTTTGTTTTCATTGTACCAAAATTTGCCTCAATGAGACAATTTTCAACATTTATGATATACCAAATGTAATGTCACGCTTTCTAAAATACCCCCGACCCCTTCCTCATCATAAACCGTCACGTTTCGTCACGCCGCTTCTCTCAAGACCGTGACATAATTTATGAAAGATCTCTTAAAATGTTGTAGAGTAGAACCTTGTTCAAAAGCTGAAATTTAGACGAATTGAAAAGGAATTGGGAGATACTAATAAATGGAGAGAAAGTGAGAGAGAGAATGAAAGGAGTAAATATCTTTAATCGTTAAAGCGTAAGTTTGCTGTTGGAAAGTTAAAGTTAACGTAATATTAACTTAACGTAAGAAGAAAATTTAATATTTTAAATGTTAAACCAGTCTAATAGTCAAGGTTTCTATAGTTATAGTTAAATACGCAATGGTTCTTTATAACATATGTACAATGAAGTTAGGCTAGCGGGGTAGAGAAGATAAATGAAAACATAAGGTGCTTATTGTCTTTCTTGTTTATTTTTTTGAAGTAGCAAGTAATATTCCTCATGCAAGATCACCTTGCATAACGAGAATTACATGAACAGGTGGAAGCTACCGAACGGTACTATAATATCTTCTTACATATAATATGCAGTTAAGATAAGTTGTCAAAACACCGAACGCAGATACATTGAGATCTTCAACTAAATTGTTTTTTTTTCTATTCGGTTACGTTCATTTACTAACATGTCACCGGTGCCCACCCCGATATCATTGAGCAATAATAGGTTGTCAGTTCAAACGGTGCGAGATAGAATGCTTAACAATGCTTCAAAAACATTAACGGGTTTAAGTTAACGGGAAATAAACGCAACGTAAGTTGATAAAAGCGTTTATGGTTTTAGAAATTAACTTAACATTTTGTTTAACATTCAACGTGGTTAATTAACGATTAGTGGATTAACGCTCTTATGGTCTCATGTATGACTACTCATTCTATGACTACTGATCTTTAGCGGACACATCAGTAAGTTTGATCGTGAGTGATTTTGTTCCCTTTGCATGTTACAAAAAACATAGAAATCTCTTAGATTGCGGTGAACCTCACCGCCAGGTAACAGATTAATCATGTTACGTCGAATGAAAATGGGAGACGGGAAACGGGAATGGGAGCTCAAGGTCCCGGGTTCGAACCCCGGTCCCGTCTCCCATTTTCATTCGACGTAACATGATTAATATGTTACATAAAGTAACACAATTTTATTATTTTCATCTCTTATGTTCCTATTTTGCTCTGCACTTGCGAGAATTCTTTAGGACGGCGCTGTCCAACATATCTTGGCCCGCGGGGCGTTTTGTATTAACTTTCGATCGATCCGGCCGACGAGAGATGAGATTTGGTAAAATGTTGCCCGACGAATTAAACAAATGTCATATTTGTTTATTTGTAAAGTGATATCTTGATTCTAATCAATAAAGTTATATTTCAAGCTGGAAAAATTAAATAGTAATTTTTTTATGTTTAAAAAATATTTTATTATATAGTGTTATTAATAAAACGTTTTGATATCGTAATGTATGACGGGGTAATTCCGAATACAATTCTCTATTTTATCTCAACTGATAAATTTATAACACAAAGTTGTGCCCCCAAACGATTTGAATGATTTTGACGTAAACTTTTTATAACTCGCGGGTAACAAAAAATGTTTTCTTTGGACAGCGCTACTTTAGAAGACTCTTACAAAATTCCAGATCAGTATATTTAATAGTTTTTTGTATTTCACTGATACAAACTATCCGTTGAATTCTTTGATTGATGATGATATTTTCAATATTAGAATGAAGGAAGAGTTAGCTAGTCTGACCCAAACAATAATCTAACTACACTTAAAGAGGAATGAATAATACTTCAATATTTCACGATTTCTTAGAATTTCGGCCCGACATGAGATGAGAGCAATAAAGCGTTCCCGAGTATTTTCGAAGACCACCAAGACTCCATTTATGTGACTAGGTAAACAATATTTACGTTAGTGGCTAACCATCGCATTGTCTTCTATCCAAATAACAATTAAATCATTTATTATTATGTACACAATAGTCTCTTTGATACGGAAATTATCATTTCTGGAAAATATAGGTATTATTTACAAACAAACGTCAAAGAAGCAACGCAAAAGAAGATTAGTTGTGGCGCAGCTTTAAAGCCTGGGTTGTTTTGTTCTCCTACTGCCAACAGCGTCGCGAAACGGTAAACCTTCGTGAAATGGACCGCAAAACCCTTTCTCCGGAGTTGGCCGCGCAGCAGAAGCGTTAGCCTTGAGCAGAAAGAAAAGAACATCCACAAGTGACACGTGGAGCTGCACAGCTAAGTCTATTAAAAACACCTTCCTGGAATGATTTTTTAAAGAATGTAAGTCCCAATTTTGTTATTTTTTATTTATATATATATATA
>NNCF01128291.1:506514-518088 GCA_002313205.1 Laupala kohalensis
TGACGAATTAGTCGGTATCGGACTTTACTTTCGCAGGCGCAAAGATGAAATCCTCTAAGCATGTTCGCTATCTCCGTTTCAACTATATGTTCCCACGTTCATCTACAAATTGGATCCCAATTCCCCCCACCCCCGGAAACCACGCACCAATTTTTTTCTTTTTATGGGTAGATCCCCTGCCTTTCCAACACGGATTGAACTACAATATCTCCTTTGTTTTAGGCACATAACTCACTTTGTTAGGGTTTACTGAAGTATAGAAAATTTTAAAATAAAAATAAATATGTTAAGTTATATAAATGTTTGTAGTAAAATGACAAAAAATACAAATCTAATAACATTCTGACATAAAATAAATACACCAAACAGTAAATGCTTTTAACGGGAGGGATGAGCCTGATAACATCCTAGCAAATGTATTATATTCCGACCCACACCACTATGTGAAAGCGCTATGTGAGTCATACGAGACTCATTTTATTCAGACATGTGTACTTCTCCATTTCTTCTTCTACCTGTATTTGAGTTGAATTTTAACTTTATTTCGCCATTTCTCTCTAAACACAATCAGTCTATTTCGCGTGACAGAAAACGCGCTTGCATGAAAACATTTTCGTGCATTTCATGAAACGTGCTTTACATGAGACGTATTTAAATGAATTGGTGTCATGAAATGAGTTTTACTCTTCAAGAAACACGTTTCATCAATGTAAATTACATTTTCTGCTATCGCAAAGCAAATAACCTTCTCACACAATTTTATAAAGTATACTAAAGTACGTACTTAAGTACATATAAAAGTATACTTATTAATATGTATGTCTACAAGTTTTTCAATAACATATTTTGATAGAAATTGTTTACGAATATATCAAAAGTTAATTACGTGTTCTTACATGTAACTATTCTATTTCCACATTGTACATGACTAACTGGCAATTCTTCTTGTCGTTGTGTTGTTTCAAATTTCGTTATGATTTAGGGTCGATTTAAATTGCACGTTGACATTTAAATACAATGGCGATATTTCAAATAATTCCTGATATTCAGTAAAAATTCGAAAAATCACATTTCACTCTACTTCTTCCCATTGAAATTGGAATTTCAAAAAATGATTTCCTAGTGAGTTTTTTTACAGTACATAAACAATATTCGGTCTAAATTTTAAGTTTGTACCTTTTCTTTTTTGCTGTGATCACTTTGTTACACATTCAGGACAACGACCTAAACATTTTCACTTGTGTTCACCCATTTAAATTGGATATATCGAAAAGTCAATGCAACAGTTTTTAGGTATTCCCCATTTGATTCAACAATACGGAAAGACAGTTGGTATCTCAATTTCGGTGAATATTCGGAAAGAAGTTTACCGTCGTTATTGCTAGCAACAAACTTCAATCAAGTATGCTCCTTTACGATCCATCAAGTATGAACTATGGAAAAATTTAAAAGCTTGTTTCTAGATATAAGAATGAGCGACGATTATATACAAAAACTGAGATATCTCAATTAGTTCATGAGGTATATTAAAAAAGCGAATATTCGAAACAACACTTTTCAGCTTTAATGGCCCGTTTAAAATAATTTCGTAGTGACAAATGCAGCATCCTGTCAAAATTTGAAGTTTCTATCTTTAACTAACGCAAGTAGAAAGTTATTAATATGTCTAGGACAATTCAAACTTTTTATTTGTTGGGTTGACATGCTATTAGAAATAAGTTTTGAAAATTTCTACTGTTTAGAATGATTCATACGTATAGGAAGTTTTAATCGTGGCAGGGAATTTTCAGAAGAGATTCGAGTGCCATTTTTGTAACTAAAAAAAAATAAAAATAGAAATCTTCAATTAACGTAATTTTTCATATCGATAACATAAATAAATAATATATATTAACTATAGTGAAATAATTTTCCATAAAATCAGCTTACATGACCTCTTGATGGTAATTCATATTATAATATATTGTCCATTTGTTTTTCATTTTGTTTTACTTTATTGACTAGCTTCGCGTCAGTAAGTGTACTGATGGGATTTCCCCCTAGATACTCTTAAAGTTTTTGCTCCAGACAGGACCCAAGTGTCGGTATCACTCAGGAACAGACAGTGTGTTGTTATTCACAACTCAGTGGTTTTCTTATGGGGCAATTACGTGCTGATTTTCTACTTTTAACGCAGTGTAGTGCGCTGAGTATAAAATGGTGATTTTGGAAATCATTGAGACAAGAGATTACACGGTGAAACAGTTTTAATTATAGTTTGAGTAACACTAACAGTGCTCCACAACTCGAGGTGCTTGTAATTTTGTCATAATGATGGAATCTGCTTTGAATCTCTTAAAAGCGTTATTAATACGGTTTTATTTAATTTATTTTACCTGCAAATCAGAAAGAATCACCCTGGATAACAAATGTTTATACTTATAGTTGGTGGCGGATCTGGGGGGGGAGGTGAGGCTATGGGAAAATTGCCTCCTCATTGGACCCGAACTTTTAACATATGAAATTGAAGTTAACAGATAAAATTAATAATTGTTATTAGTTATATTGCTTATTGTTATTAATAATACTAGATGAATAAAATTTATAATACTATATATAATTAATAAATTAATAATAATAATAATAATAATAATAAGTTAATAAATATTAATAATACCATATCAATGAAACTAATAATATCATGTTAATAGCTTTAAGAAATAGTTGTTATTGTTATTAATAATACAATATTGTTAATTGTAAATTATTTATTTAAGCATTTCATTTAAAGGTAATATTTATAAAAAATGTGCTGTAAAACCATAATTTTTAAATAAGAATGGTCCCCAGTTAGCCTCCTGCCCCCCCTCTCCCCTTGATTACGGTCTAGATCCGCCACTGCTTATGGTGTAATCATCATATACATTAATATGTAAATCACACAAATGAAGTATCGTACTTTTTATCCTTTTTATTTTGTTAGCCCCGTTCCACGGCTATCAGACCGGGTATCTTGTTCATTACATATTGATCGTTTGTTAAATTTATTGCATGGCATTGCTCGTAGTATATTTCCTTTGCTATCTCATTATTTTCATTATTCCTCATCATATCTATCCATTCTGTTTTCCTTATCCACCTCGTCATTGTATTCCCCTTTTCTACCTGTTGATCATTCTTTAGAGCAGGGGTGGCCAACCTTTTTTGGCCGCGGGTCCAAATCAACCAAAATGTGAGTATTAAAGAGACGTTTGGGTCAGAGATATTTTCGACATGGATCTTATATACATAAACATTTATGTGTATAAGATCCATGGTGGTCGAACTAAAATGTTATTAGTATCTATTTTCAATTTTTTAAATTCTCAAAATGTTTGTTTCATGTTTATGATTTATAATTTAGTTTTATATATTATACTTTATTTTCGAAACTAAAGTGGGTCACTTGATATTATCAAATGGGTCACTCGGTGACCCTCGGGTCATAGGTTGCCGACCTCTGCTTTACAGAATTAAAAGATGTATCGGCGATTTCCTATTGTTTCTCATGTTTCACCTTTTCTTTTCCGAGGCAACCATTAAAAAATTACGCCAAGCAAGGAGTTACAGGATGCCACATAACTCATTTATTTGTAAAGGATGTTACTTGGGTACTAATAATTGATAGCTCTGACGCATATACTAAGTTAAACAATATTCACAGAGTACACGAGTAACGTAATGCTCCATGGTATATTACTCATATACTATGCGCTACTTCGCTTCCGTCCTGTTTACATTGTTGACGCTCAATACGAAACCGAGTGAAACTTGCCTACAACTTGTAGATAGGTAAAATAGTATCTCCCATATTATTTACGTAAACAAAACAGTCTAGCTACATAAAAGTAAATGTTCTTATTATCATATAGTATATTAGTTACAACCAATTTTCAATCTGAGCAGCGGCCGTCTCTCGAGTTGCACCTAAAAGTTCTATCAGTACATGGAACGCACATATTAATGTAATGAAATAAATATTTCAAAACTTACGACCTTTCATGGACTTTGAATAATATTTATATATTCTTTGAACAGCTCTCTACGTTTCGACTTGGATTAAAGTCATCATCAGGTGATCAAGTAAAAGGTCCGTAAAAGGGCGTAAGTTTTGAAATATTAGATATTAGTTACAACCAATTTTCAATGGACCAATATAATGGACCTTAGATATTACAACCAATATAATGGACGTTAATTGTTGTAGAATTCGCACGTATTAATGTCGTGTTGTTTATAATTTTGACTTTTATATATTAAGTTGCTATTTATATGATATCGACTTGAGAACTGTATTACATAGGGAACACGCAATGAAAATCCTATCGTTGGATCTGACAATACAACAAGAAAATATTAATCAATTAAGAAGTATGTATGTTCTTAATTAGTTAGTTGTGTTGAGATCTAATTGAACTTTTCCGCCAATTACTTAATCATTCAATAATCACTGTAATAAATAAATAAACTTTATTGTCGAAAAACGAAGTTGCAAACTGCGTATGACCACGTGGGGGATAATAAACTAATTTACTCACCGGGAACAAGCAAGGGACCATCCCATCAATTCCGATCAAGAACCGATGTGTGTCAGATTTAATATTATAAAATTTATTATTTAAGAAGTACATACTGGTATCCATTTATTCCAAATTGAACCGTAGATATTATGTGTGATAAAATTTCGAGATTGATAATAACAAGTATACAATGACGTTCCCGTTTATGGAAAATTTGCCACGACCCGGAAGAAAACCGGAGAAAAAACCGGCCCAGGATGGGCCATGGTTGATATTAATTCATTGAAGGGGAAATATAACCTCTTGTACTTATTTATAGAACTTAAGAATTAGTTCTATTAAGTATTATCATCTTAATGAGAATTGACTACTTGTACAATGCAATTATTGAACAAGTGATAACATCACTAACACGAAAAAAACTCAGTTTTTTCTTGATTAAATTTTTTGAAAGTATTTTGCTCCTATTTACAGCGCGTTTACACGCAGTCGCATTTAGTAAGCCCTTCACTGAGATCAAACATGATGCATGCGTTTATCTATCTCCATAAATGCTCTACAGGGGTGAATCCAGAATTTGATTTTGGAAGAGGCCCATACAGAGGAATACCCGGCTGCACGAGTCTCTCCACCGGAAAGTTGAAAATATTAACTTCTTGAAACTTTAATTCAAGACATTCTATTTCTAAATAACACACAAACTTAATTTACATTTTTAATTAAGAAATCCTTTATAAATTACGTTTTAAATTAACTCGAGTTTTTAACCAAATTTTTACTTTGGGCGTTTCTGCTTAAATACATATTCATTTCTCCAGATTTACTAAAAATAAATTCAACGGTAATTCAGTGGAACCGGAAAATTTCGACGTTCCATGTAATACTATAACACACAAGAAATTATAAACATTCAGTTGTATTTGATGTGAGGACGAAAGTGATAATATTGAAATATAATGTTGGATATCGATAATAAAGTACATAATTTTTTACCTAATACGTGGGCGGAGGGAGAAACATAGTGCAATGTCACATCCCTATGCTCGTGTTTCCACGTGGGAGTGGAAATCGACAAAGTAAGCCATATTTTCGTCCTATGAAGTTGTCCTTTTACACAGATTTTATTATTAGTTCGTCATGTCGCTTTCAATAGGCATACTGTGTTGTTCTTTACTTTCCAATTACACAGTGTATAAGGAAAGTATTGTAATCGGTCGCAAAGGAAATTTTGAGATCTCTTCGGTGCTTTGCAAATTGGCTCCAGGAGAGTCTATTTTCAAATTTTGGCGATGTATGTGTGTGAGTTAAAAATTTTGTTCCTCCGATAACTCACGAACATATTGATGCATCAAAACCAAACTTGAAATTTGACTTTGAACGCACTGGGAATAGAATCCTATTTCTGGACAACTCATTTCGACTTCATTTACACACTGCGCTCCACTAACGGTTTCTTAAAATGAAACTTTTTAAAAATATGCACAGAAGCATTTTGATTGGTCTGTTAATTGCGCGTATAGATTGCTAAACTGCATCCCTGTATGTTGCACCGTTTTTGAGATAGAGTGAATTTTTTTACGCAAAAAACGAGAGGACCAATCTTAGGCGCATGTATTAAATCTGCCTATTAGGTTATTGCAAAGAAGTTAATGTGGAAGATAGTTCATGCCATCTATACTTGAAAGTGTATTTATGCTGTTTTGGAGTTTACTGTGTCACGTGATGATAAATATTTAGAAACCGATTATTTTTTTAAGTATTTCGTCTTGTTTAATAATTTTAATATATCGTGATTTATTTCTTGAAGTTTTTTCTCCAATTTTTATTGTTTCTAGGTGGTTTAGTGTTATGAATTTCTGTTATGAATTGTAATTGGAAAGTTGAGTGGGGCACCCTCCAGATTTTTTTCGTGGGGGGAGCACGTGCCTCCTGCCCCCCCCCCCCCCNGCTCTAGTGTAAGAAGAAGGGACGTGAACGGGACGTGTACTCGTACCTAGAGGTATCTCGCTTGCTCCGTTGCCATCGTCTTAAAGACGCCTCGCTTTGCTTCTCTTGGCTCGCGTCCGCTCGGAATAGAGACCCGGAACTGAACTTTGGCAAGAGAACTCTTTGTACCCTGGAGATCGGGCCGCGGCCGTTGGGACTCGCATCAAAGCGATGGCACAAAAAATCGAAACGTGCGCTCTCTGTTTATAACATGTTCGGAAGCTAAATGCAGCTCGAATGTTTCCTGGGAGTCGACCATTGAAAGTACTGCACTATCGATGTTTTTGAATGATCATAATTTCTTTTAAGAAATCTTAATATTGAACTCGAGGAATCATTCAAAGTTCTAAAGAACATCTTAAGATTGTAGAAGCGCCTGGCGCTAGACACGCACATAACTACTAACGCACATTATGAAACTATCATTAATGTGAACATTTCTATTTTAAGAATTGTCATTGTAAAAGTACTTTATGAATGAGGGTGAATTAAAAACTATTATCAACACATTTTAAATTGAAACAATGTACTTGAAAAACAATTTCTATTTTGGCCAAAAATTCTCTAGTTTTGTGACAGGTTTCTTTGGATACATTTCTTAATTATCCCGAAAAACAAAGTAAATTCCGTACAGTTCTTTTCGATAATTAATTTGCACAAGTATTTTTATCCATAAGAAATGCATGATAATTTATTAAAGAGCCGATCTTCAGAGGCTTTATTCATCAGAGCCCTTACAACTCCAAGAAGGTATTATTCAACTATTAACCTTGCAAGGTCCAACTTTTATGAGTAGTGGATACAAAATAAGCTACTTATTCCTTACAAAAAATTCTGGATATTCAAAACCAGATCGCTCATATTACCTAGGGTCCGACCTGAATATGCGATAAATTTGAATCAATTTGTTACAGTAGTATTGAATTATAAAATGGAATCTACTACTTGGTATTTTGTCTTCAATAATAAGAGATAGTAATAAGGATACATGATTCGTGTATCTGATCATGGTAATAAAATGAATCACAAAGTTTTTGGAAATTTGTATTGTATGATATTAACAGTAGTTGTAGAATTTTCCTATGAAGGAAAGGTATTTGTTAGTGTGGATCTGAAAATGGTTCTGTGAAGAAATAATTTAAATTCCTTTTTTAATGTGAATAAATGAATAAATTTATAGTCAAAAAAACAATACAAACTGCGCATGACCATATGGAGGACAATAAACTAATTTACTCTCCGGAAGCAAGAAAGGGACCATCCCATCAATTCCTATCCAGGGTCCTGAGGCAGAGACTTAGTTAACATTTCAGCACACTCCTGAGGTAAGAATAAAAATAGTTCGTTACGTGTTGTAATATGAACATAATTTGTATTTAACATAACACAAAAAAGTTATTTCAGAAGTACGTATTATTATCAAACTATAGATGAATCGGAAAATATTGTTTATATATCGTAACTATTAAAATAATTCTAAAATTGAGATTTAATATTTCAATAGACGCCGTCCCTAGGCATTGGGTGCATGCTATATGCTGAATGCTGAATGCTGAATGTGCTGAATGTGGATGCTGAATTAGTTAAGGGGTATAACTTTATTGCTTGGGTTTTCTGCTGCTTTTGAATAAGACAGAATGTAGGTCTTCCAAATACGTCGTCCGTCTAATAAATATTCGTATGTCTGATTCTTACACAAAGAAAGTTGAGTATTACCCATTGTTAGAGGTTGTGGATTTTTAGATTTTGTGAGTGAAATTTTTTATTTAATTTTTATGAGAGATATATTTTGTATTTAATTTTTCATAAGTGCCATTTATGAAACCAACTTGAAAGACTGTGGAGAAATAATTTGATTTTCATCATGTGTCATTAAAATGTCATGACCCTGTTCGATTGGATATATTTCTATATATCCTTATTTATAGAGATGTTATTTCTATATCATGTTTAAAATGTATATTTTGTTGTTACCGTGGAAAATTTACGGCATCTATACTATTCATTTTTCTAAATGATATTTGTGTAAGTTTTTTAAATACATTTTCGCATAAATTAATGAATTGGTAAATCTGCGGTTTCTCTAAAATTTACAAAAATGTATTTCAAAAACTTTATAGATAAACAATACTACAAATTAACATTACAAATGAAGTTTGATTGAAATTACTTTTATTCCTCTGCCGCTTCTCATTGCTACCAATATCATAGTTAGAGTTAGCATTTTTAGGTGTGAATCTTTATTCTAAGGGTAAATTAAAGCTCTTCAAATAGATTTTAAAGTGTGAAATTTTGTCTGTAAGATGAGAAAGGATGTATTTTGGAGCACCTTGTCCCCATTTTGGGGATCTTGATCCCTTTTTGTCTCAATCGTTCCCATAATCCCCTTTCCTCCCTTTTTATTGTAGCTTTTCAATAATCTGACAGAGTGCATTTTATGATTAACAAGACATACGACGGGATTCATTCCATTAACACATGGTTTCGAATCAATATAATTTTTTTTCTTTAATGTCTCCTCAACTTGCAGTGAACATTCCTATCTATTTCCGTGAATGCGACTACCTAACCGNCATTCCTATCTATTTCCGTGAATGCGACTACCTAACCGCAGCTATTAAATGATTGGAAGAAAAAGATCTCGAAAAGGAAAAAAAAAAGAGGATATGTTTACTTACTATTTTCTCCTTCTTCTGATAAGTGATAATTTGACGATCTTGTTTGTCGCTCAGTGAATCAGAATAAGAGCGAGATGGCTTCTTAAATAAGTTCAGTAAAACAGCCCATTTCTAACCCCATTTTACTTTACTTCTCTTCCTTTTTTCTGATGAAATTTGCGTCTAAACATTTGTTCATGGTGTACGCCGAAACATCTCTGTAGAATGATTTAGTAAAAGTACGATTTATATCACATTTGTTGGTAAGTCAAGAAGTAGGGTTTCTCTCTTTCACTCTTATTTTGATCCATCGCCGAAGACAGAATCTCTCGCTCATTATTTGAGATGACATAAATGTTCGGGATCCAAACACATATTTTTCCTCCATCCCTCCCAAGTTATAAAGTACATATTCTTATAGTTGATGCAGACTCTTGTCTAGTAGATTAGAGGGGGAGGTTAAGAAATTTTTCGTGATTTTGAATAAAATTACTTCATTAGTATAAATTATGGGTAGTTTAAATTTTGTTAGCTAAAAACAATTCAAATTGAACCATCAAAGAAAATTAATTCATTTTAGTAACAAATAACATTTCAACGCGAGTCTGAACAATTGTGATTGGGGTAGGGTAATGGAGAAGCTTAAACAAAGATACAGATAGAAACTGTTTTTGTTTTTTTTCGAACAGGGACCGGTAGTGATCGGAATACACGACCGGTATTGGAAATAAACAATCTAATAGTACAATGTAGAGAGAAAATTTTGCTATATAGTCTGTGTAAAAATTAATTTAAAAATGGCAAAACATAGAGTAAAAATTACATTGAGAGTCATTACAGAAGATTGAGGTTTTGAGCAGACTCCTTCTCGACCATCACCAATAAACCCGATGAATGAAAACATGCCAGAAATGCTTTTGTATTAGTGGAGGTCTCTAGTGGTCTCTCGGGGCACACTTTCAAGGGACACCACATGGAGGTCCATTTGTGACCTGGCCTGTTCTCAGATGGCCTCGTAACAACGGTTGGGGAATGACAAGGGTAATGTGCGATTGAGTTGAGGGGTGAATGATGATGAGTGAAAGTTGTGGTGGAATGGAAGGCTGGGTAGGCGGGAATACTCAGAGAAAACCCGCCGCGAACACGTTTTTTCCACCAATGCAAATTCTATTTGGGTCAACCGGGATTTGAACCAAAAGTACAAGAAGTACAATGTAGAAGGTGAGAGCGCTGTGCACTATGTCTCGGGGCACCCAGATCCGGATAAGGAAGATTAAACGCAACCTACAGAATTTCAAACTTTTCTTAAGATGTAGAATTTCGAAAATCTTTATTATTATTATTGTACCATGAAATGACTTTAGAAATAATGATCCTAAAGTTCAAACAAATCAATAATGTGGTTACTCACGTAGTTTTTATTAACGAAGAAAAATACGTGTGAATAGAAAACTTCAGGAGTTATTTATTCTCATTTATATTATTTATTCTATAAATGTTGATGGGACAAGAGAACTTTTTTACGAATCTGAATGTATCAAAGTTTTGGAACTCAATGATTTTTCTTTTATGTTTCCATGCGGAAACTTTATAAAAACAATAATTTGACTAATTAGCGTTACAGAAAGAGGATTTTACGTGGGAACATTCTTGTTTGTACCAATATAAACGTACCAGACACTTCCTGTGCAAGTATAATTTTTAGGAAATGTATAAAACAATTTGTTTCAAAAATTTGGGAATTATAAAACACTAGGAAATAATTTATTACTATAAGGAACTTACAAAATAATTTTGTATGCAATATCTATAATTGTTTTGTAATTTTCTGTATGAAAAAATGTTAATCTATTATTCAAATTCTGACCTTAAATACCATTTCAGATTATGGAATTCTGTTAATGATATAGTAATTCACTAAGTTATTTAAGTAGTTCAAATCAAGAATATTCGACGTACGAAACTAACGGACTATTTTTATATTACAAAAAATATACAATAGAGACTCATCAAAAATTACGGTTTGTGTGTAAATTACGATAATATCTATACAAGCCCATATCTATACAAATCCAGTAATTTTATCTATTCAAGCCCATAAAACTTGTTTTTCAAATATTAACCCCACAACTTTCAAATTTTAATGGACGATTTGACTGATAAATGTTTATTCTTTCATTAAAGAAACATTCAAATTATTCAAATACAGTCGCAAGATTGTTCACGCATCTTTAAGCTTACTATTATTTTCCAATAGTAGACCAATTATTTTCAAAATATTAAATACTTTCCTCATTAAAACAGTGCGTGAGTCTGTTGGAGGGTGAATCTTAGCATCTTAGTAACCCTCTGCGTGCAACACCAAATACTTGATTTATTTTTAAATGTATATA
>NNCF01128291.1:518315-573017 GCA_002313205.1 Laupala kohalensis
GAATTCTAGTTATATTTAAATTATTCGTAATTTTTATGTACCATAAGAAAATACTTTGGGAACACAGGTTAACCACAATGCAAATAAGTGGGACATGTTGATTGACGGGTGATCATAGTTCAACCACATAGCACACGACGCATCTTTCCTTCTTCAAAACCGGACCAGTCCCACTGGATCCCGAAGGTGAGCGCCGGATCGTGACGTAACACGCGGTGCGCTGCAGCGGGTCTAGGCCACGCCTAGTGGCAGCTCCTAGACAAAGGCCGGCCGCTTGGTCGTAGTCGGCCGATCTAGTGATTGGTTGGAATGAGGAAGTATACGAATGATTCTTAAACGCCACAGTATGTGATGATGCAGCGAATCCCGAGCGTGTCTAGTTCATCATACGGCAGATTCCTTAGCGCACCGACGTTTTCTTTGGTAGTGTCGTCGGCGTGACCTTCGTGAAATCTACTCTTCACGAATCTGAATAAGACATAAACTTTGATTCTTACAATAAAATTTGGAGATCAATGGAGTCGTTTTCGAATTAGCGTTCATAATCTAATAAAATAAATAATTAACCACTTACGTGGACGAATAATATTTGTATTTTCTGTGAAGAGTTCACTATGTCCACAGAAGGTCGTAAGTCTTCAATTATTTATTTAATTATATTATATAATGGACGTTAATATTAGTAGCATTCATAATATTTTGTTATTTTATCAAGCTGGTTAAGAAGAGGTCATAAGCTATTTCTTTAAAATACAATTCGCTCTCGACACACTTATTAGGTAACAGCTCAGAAATTACAGGAAGAGACATATCGGTGACACAGGTTTAAAGTGTTATATCCGTCTGAGTGACCAGGCTTAAGAACCCACAAAATGTATTTTCCAGTGATAGTTTGAAATATTCTCTATCCAGTGCCGAAGAACTTTTTACACTTATTCCGCAAAATTTTAAATTATTTACCTTTAAATTAATACGGACATATGGAGAAATATTTTTGATATCCTGAAAGATGAAACGGCTTCACCGAGCTAAATATACGAACCAAAACGTAGTAAATAAAAATAGGAACGCAATGACGCTAAGGTTTTATACTTTACGCGGTATTTAAAAGAAAAATTCAACAAAAACTGTAGACAATACAGTTTTTCCGGAAGGGTCAGCCGTATTACTTGACTGAAATAGTGCTATTCTTGTCAAAGAAAGAATCAAACGAAAGTCTAATTTAATTATCGAGTTTTATATTCACAAAATAATTTGATAAATAAATCTCGTCTAACATTAAATATCAGTATTGCGAATTATTAATTACGTGGAAAACTTTCGGTGAATATTTCCAAGTTGCATGAATAGTTGACAATTTGACTTCAGTTAACGAGGATGCAATACTAAATCTCCAACTATACGACTCGCTAAAATGCTACCATGGACCTAATTCTTTTTTGATTGATTCTTGAATTAAAATTTTGTGTTAGGTGACAAAGAATTGGCTATTAATCTCTTATGTTCATTATGTTCCATCTCACGATCTACGTAAATTAATTATTTGTTTGATGCAACGCTTTCATAACTTTACATTTTCGATCGAATAATTATAACTTCAGTTGAGTGACGTAGGAAAAAAATCCATATTTATCTTGATATATCAGCGGAATGTTTAAATAAGTATCTAAGCGCTCTATTATAAAATTTTCTTTAGTTTCAGGTATTTTATTTTGTGGCAGATTTGCATACATAAATGATTAATGGCGAACAAAATGTAAATGAGTGGTACTGAAGTAGAAAAGTGAGTTTTTCTTATTCGACCATGTTTGTATGTGTATATTTCTTCTCAATTATCGAACTGGGTTTAAATATGCTTTATTAACCCTGTTCACAGTAAAAAAAGTTCATTTTCCCCAATTGAAATTCTCTTGTGAATGTATTTGTCAAATTTAAGGAAAACTTATTCTTCCTGTTCAAATTTCGCTCAATTCGTTTCTCGAACAATTTTAGAAGTGTGTCACACACAAGAAAATACCAACACACTAATAATTTTTCACAAAGAGTGATCAGAAAATATTAAAGCACAGATGTATTATAAGATGTATTAAAGTATTAGAGGACAATTAATTTTTAGAAATTACATGTGACATACCTAATGTTGTTGTGAGTTGTTGAAAAATAAAACTTGATTTCAAATATGTATAAAATCGATTTTCTGCTACAAGTTTTCTCAAGAGCTACCTTTTCTGCGTTCTTTAACCACTGCCTACGAAGAGCAACAGAAATAATCGATAATAATTTCTCTTTGTGTGAACATATATTGAGTTATAAGTTCAACCAAAATTTTCATTGCGTGTTTACTAAATCATTGGAAACAAAATAATAACCTAATTTACAAACTCAAGTTTTGGAACACTCCATATTTCAAACATGACCGGAATAATGAAATGAAAACATTAACTTTTAAATCGAATGGTAAAACAAGTTCTTTTTTTTTAACGGAAAAGAGGTGAGGTTTTCCACTATTATAGGTTATGTTACATGAAAATGACTGAATGTGAATGAAAATGACTGTCGGTATGATAATGACTGAATTTTGCATTTCACCCAGCTATCGATTGTTTGTACTCATCGTCTTTTTTTCTTTATTTTTTCTTGGTTTCTTTCTTAGGAGGCGATTTACGGAAACCGGTCTTGCGTGGCGGTTCAAGGTGACGAGTTCCACGCGGACATGCAGTGTTGCCAACACGGCGTTTTTCTTCCTAAGTTTAGCTTCCTTTCAGTTTAATTTTAAGGTGATTATTTTAATTTTCACTGCCGTTCAATATTATTTCGATAAATAGTAAAAATTGTAAATAGTTAATGGTAATTTCTAAATGTTAAAATTCACTCTCTCGAACATATTAAATTTTGAACGTTTAGAAAACAGCAATACGTATCACACCACACACCAGTTCGTCACCGATATGTAAGGTGTGAATAATAAATTTTAGTATGTAACAACTCAGAAGTATTTTTTGCGTATAGTATGTGTATCGCTTATAAGAAATTTTTATTCTGACTCGTGTCTAAAATATAAATACGTTCTCGGAGTGAGGAACAAATGAATATGACTCATTGTTTGCATTCCTATGTAAATTTTCTAGTTTACATAATTTCATTTTTTTCCAAAATGTCTTCTTGACTCAAAGGAGCGAAAATTGATCAGGAAGCATGAAATTTTGGACTGACATGTTTCATCCGTTCCTATCCTTTCACTTTCTATTCTTGATGGTTTCTCAACAGAAAGGAAAATGATAGGACTTGAAAAGCGTCGGAAATGTGTGCTAAAACATATACTAAAACGTAAAAAAACTTTTACAACGAAATCCAACAATTTTTACTACACAAAGATTATAGGCTAAATCGGAAAGTAAAAGGAAGATAATTAATCTCTTAATAGTTAAGTCCTTAAGTCAGATTATGTACATATTTCTTACTAATTTTTTTGTTTGTCCAGCAATATTTATATTATTATTTCTTTGTTTACGGTGGGGTACCTGCAAATGATAGTTTCATGATGTCAAGTCTTCATTCGGATTTTACAGTTAGTTTAAATTATGAATTTAAAGCTCATATCAATGTAATGCTCATACGAATGCAATGTTCATGTGACTAATACTGCTGAATTATTTTCCCCATCTGTTAGTTGTAGGCAAGTTCCCCTAGTTTTCATATTTAGCATTAACAATTTAAGCCAGACATCTGAACAGTTATGAATTGAATATTATATACAAAATGCAGCATTAGGTAAATCACGCACAATTCTTTACGAAAATTGATCATTACTACCATGGTCAGACGCGTCAGATCTGTCATTTGTTAGGATCGAAGTAGTCATTTAACATCCTTTTCAAATAAGGGTCCAGGTAGCTTCTTTTCTTCGCGTAATTTTTAAATGCTGTTTTCTCGGAAAGAAAAAGGGGAAACATGAAACTATACAGAATCGTCATCACATCTAATATTTCTCTCAAGCAACGTTATCCAACTGGCGGCCCGTTAAATTTTTTTTTTTTTGTAACCCGCGAGTTACAATTACACTTTGAAATTTCTTCAAACGTTGGGAGCAGAACTTTGTGTGATAAATCTATACTGTCATAATTAATATTTGACGTGGATAACCGGTGAGGAAAAAAAAAGTGTTGTGAATTACCTCGTCGTATAATAAAATATACTGTAATGGATTAAGAAGTATTAAAAAATTCTTTATTAAAATAAAGAAATATACTATTTTTTCAACTTAAAATGATATAAATTTGTCGATGAGCAAAAAATATCGTGTTCCAAACAAATAAATATGACCCATTAGTTTTATTCGTCGGCCAACATTTTGTCAAACCCGTGTCGACCCGATCGATCGAAAAAAGTATAGGAAATGACCATGACCGAAAAGTCCCCTTTACACACACACACAGAGGGAGAGTGGACACTCGACTGCGTTTTTTATTTTAATAAGTTGTGGGTGTTGGTAACCCTGCTCAAAGTCGTATGCAAGCGCGTGTGTCCGCTACAAGGCGCACGGTCTGCGTTCGACTTCGTGCTTACGGTAGATTTTTCAAATGGCATAATACTTCCGCTTAGGAGAGCTGTTCGATACTTTGCTTAGGGTGACGAAATTCTTTGGGTGCACTGCTGTGCATTTAATGGCGGTTGTACGGAGTATGTTACTATGCGGGTGTTGGTGTGTACCCTAGAAACTTCATGTATACAGCTGAAGATATTTAGAGAATGTTTGTAGTTATTACTGTTTCTTCGTTTTGCTACTCTACTTTCGATTTTTTTTTCATTTCTTTTCGCTGAATTAAATTATCATCCGCACAAATCTTGGAGCATGCCTTTGAATTCTCGTTTTAACACAGCACATTAAACACTGTTGATAACATTACTTTTATATTAGAATCTTTAGAAGAGGGAAAGAATTAGTGGCGAAAGGAGAAATAATTTTACGATATGGTATTTTGATTCTTGGCATACATAATAATATCATAGGTAATCGTATCATAAGTCAACACAATGATAATTATTTTCCAAAATTAAGTAAAAAATGTCACATGTCAATTGATGGATTTTTTGTGGACCTTGCTTATCGCTCCTTCTCAATTCCTTCCACCAACCACCTCCCAGTAGTTAGGTGGAAGAATAGGTCTCAAGGTCTCTGGCCCCGTCGTAAATATGCCAAGAAATCATAAAATTGAAATAAGAGAGTATTATTTTCACAAGTAACAATATCATCCTTATTAAAACTATTCAAGGATAAAAATATAGGTTGCTTAGGCGGTGGGAAAGAGGGGTTTATCCCCTGTTTATGCTCATGTCAAGTAAAAAATATCACATCTCTAGGTCTTTATATATTAAGTCTAGGAGATCTTATTCCCAAAGTTTCTTGAAGTTGTTAGCTCCGTAAGTTCATTTTGTTTTCACGGATGGTTTGTGAAAAAAAAAATCAATTTAAATTTCGTACATACCTGAGTGCCAAACCGATAGGCAAAAATGTATTTCGGGAGGGCCACAAACTTCTCGTCAAAGTAATTTGATGCCTGTATTATTGATTGTTACCATTAAAGTTTATGTTAACATTAAAGTTCTTTTTCCTTAAAATATATTAATTTGTTTAATTGTTTAATTCACGTTGTCGTTTAATACCTAGAGATACATTAACAATATTTTATAAATATGAAGTACGTGCCGTACAACTTATTCAAAATTTCATTTACACTTATAGTTAACTGTATCGTGCACGTTCATTATTCGAATACTTGCTCCTGAAATTTTTGAAGCAAATGTTTTCTGAAATTTTTGTAGCTTTTCATGTAATGACAGTGTCGTGATCATCTTAGGGAATTAAGTGTCTGGTGCTGAAACAGGAGACATTTTCATTGTTTTCGTACAATTCCTGAATAAACCTCACCCTCACGATCGCATGTTTTTGACGGCAATTGTATGATTAACTTCCCGGCACTGTGCAGACTTCTAGATTTGAAACATACATCTTGTACCACGCAAGTGTGCTGAACGATGTTATCTCGCAAACAAAATAAAAAGCATAGTAAAAAAAAATTATATGAGTTTCATGAGGAAATTTAATATTTAACACTGAGTTTGTGTAACATAACATCGACATGTATAAGTGCGAATACCAGGATTGATAGTAGTGGCGTGGGTTCGCGAATTTTCGGACAGAAATCGTAAGGCTGAATCGTTATCGCTGAAGGCAGCTCTCTCAGTCCTTCCCTATTTCTAGCTTCTAAAGACCTCACTAACAAAACTAGTTCAAATATTAGATTTTTCGCTGATTGAATCATTTACCATACACGAAAGGATCCGAAAGATAGGGTAGTTTACAGCGGAACCTCCATGAAATTCATTCATGGGATCTATAAGTTTTATACTTATCAACAAAAAGAAGCAATGCCAAAATTTATTATGCTCACGATATTGCATTAGAAAGGTGCAAAAAGTCATAGTGAATTACATATCTTCAGGGCTAAGTCTACAGAATACTATGAAAAGTTCCCAAGACCATCACAAAATGGCGGCAAGCCCCTAAGTCCCAGATCAATTTCATAAGCGAGGTGCAATGTGCCATTCATTTATTTTGAATTCAAAGGATTTGAAGTGATAGGAGGGAAGCAACCTGTGAACTTGGGAATATTAGAAATGAAGGAATAATAAATTTAACATCAGACTGTTGTAAAATTCCGGTACTGAAGAAAGGGGAGCGCGTGAAAGACATACAGTCAAAGTTATCTCGTTAGTTAAGTCAGTTACGACCGAAAAGATGAAACAATGATTCATTATTTGCCTAAGAGAGAGTATAAAGTGCATTACAGACATTAATGCATAAGTGTAAAGAAGAAGTGATACATACCACTGTGAAAATGAGATTGGACTTAGCATCATACACAAATTATGCTTTTTAAAATTTCTTTTCCACTTTAATTTTGTAGATATCATGAAACTTTCATTTTGTAAGGCAAGGAGTGTCCACTTGGTCCTATCTTTAGAGATTGAAGAACAAAGAAATAAAATCGTGTAACACATATAGTTTTTTTAATAATAACTTTGTGTTCACAAATTTGGCACTTTGCACTTTTCTACTGAGAAGTGTCCATTCAAAGAAAATTAACTCAGAGACGAAGAAAACCATAGCTTAATTTTCCTCGTAACTGCAGAAAGAAATTCGATAATATGAAATGAGTTCGTATTAAATATCATGAGTAAATTATTCAAGTACGTGGGAATCATATTTGAACACACCTTAGAGTAATGTGATCACTGCTCGTAAAATGCTAGCAAGACTTTTAATTTCATTAAGCGAATCTGTCAGTGCTCCCACGACGAAAAAACAAAACCCTTGTTCGTACGTATCGGCAGGTTGGGATCCATTGCGAAAATATTTCAGAAAGCAGAGAATAATTTCATGAAACGACAGGAAAAATCATAAGATTTCGATTGTCAAACTCCCCGCTTTTTGAGGTTGAACTTTCAGAGTTGGAGTCCGTACCCTCTACCCCTAACATTATTTACGCGGACGCCCCTAAATTAGTGGTGTATTTTTTGTTCACTCAGAGTATTTGGAAGGGTGGAATATTTCAAAGTTTTATTTTCGACTATGAATGAATCTGAAAATGAGACGTGCGATACAAGAACTAATTAATTCAATCGCATATGATATTTCTGATTTGAATTCATTATCTCTCATGAAAATTTAATGTAATATTAAATAAGAATTAACTACTTGCTAATTATCTTATGGCAACCTGATATTCGTCTTTATTAAGAATCTGTAGATAACCAATTCGTAAATTAGGCATGCGTACAATCAATACGGAATATTCTCAGGTATCTGAGGGATCAGAGAAGTATAACCTGCAGTAAAGCGTAACAAGGAGATATGCGATGCAGGCGTCGCGAATGTTTCGCGTTATAACCAGTCATCATGTCCCTTTTGAACCTGAAAGAGACATGAGTGCAAGGGGAGCACATTGCCACATAACTGTATTTCCGTACGTGTCGAATAACAAACGCATATAACTTCTTTTAAACTACTTTTTAAGATCTAAATCAAACGCCTGAATGACATAAAAATAAATTTTTTGAGCCTAATTAAGTCAGAAAATTATATCATTCGGTAAAAATACGTGGGGAATTCAACAGAATGTGTGGTCATGTTATGTACACTAGCGCTCCTCGTGTACTTTGCGAACAACGATGGAGGGAAATTCAAACTGTTCCAACTTCACCACCTCGCGAGGATCGTGTGAATTGAATTCGATGTGTCGGAACCCGTGTCAGCGCACGGCGCCTGCGAGCAATTCGTTCCCTCTCTCTATGTGCCACTAGAGGTGATGCTACTACCACACTCGCTCAGACGGGAGACAGTTGCCCGAAACTATGCGAAACAGGTCTAAACGTCACCTTTGAATTTAATCATATCTGTTATTTTTAATAGGGCTCGCCAATATTCCTGAAACAATAAAGCAGTTACTTTGTAAAGGAGAAATTTATAAATTTTAAAATTTTTGTTCACATGTAAAAAATACATTGGGTACATTTAATGTCCGCATCAACATATAAATATATTTGAATATTTGAAATATTTTATACATTAAAGCAGCAGTTATAATTATATTTTTACAATTTTTTGCCAGTTTTGGTAGTTTTTGAGTTTTTAACGTTTGCTATCCTGTCGAATATTTTAATTTAAGTGAGTCCCTAATGCTTGAAATTTCTTTTCAAATTTATTATTGCTCGAAATTAAACTTGTTTTAGAATCATTTTTTATTTTTGAAAATGAAGGAGTCAAAATTTATGAACGTGACGAAAATATATTTCTGAATTGTTTTCGTGGAAATTCTTGTAAACCTTTATCAACTTTGTACGACACGACGACGGCAACTACCTCATAGTTTATGTTTCTCTGTGAGTGTTACGGTCAGCTTCAATAGAATTCTTTTAAAGACATATCGTGTCGAAAAACATCATCTCTAAATTTTGAAAGTGTAAACACAAATAATTATTCATCTGGTCATTCTAACCAAGTATGACTCTATCGTATTTTTGCAACAACTTTAATTTTGGTCCTATCGAATATACAATAACAATATAGTATACTGATCGTCTTCCTTTCTAGCATTTGCAAACTAAAATTCGTCTTCTGCTATAATCGGATACCAACGTTTGACTCAAAATGCAAAGGAAATTAACATTTAGTATGATTGTTTCAACTTAAGAAGACTTGTGTTCATAACTCCCTCGAAAATACAAAATATTTGCCATTAATGATAATAATTTCTGAAGTGAAACTTGATTTTTAATTTAAATTAACATGTCCATTTTGCGGATTGTACGAGTGAAAGGTACTGCACAAAAGATTCAGAAATTCAGAGATGAACGAGTGTTAGGTTGTAAGAAATAAATTCTTAACGACAANGAGATGAACGAGTGTTAGGTTGTAAGAAATAAATTCTTAACGACAATAATAGAAATCATTATCACAACGTAAACAAAGCAATTATTTTAGTTAAGTTCATAACCTGCAATGCCTATTTGTGTTTTCAAAAGCGTTAAAGTCGTAAGAACTTTATCATTTTACTCAGCTATTGTATTTTATTTTATGGTACATGACCAGAATATCGTGACAGGAGAATTGTGATATGCATTTTAGTCGCGTTTTCATCCCATTTCGGACCACTGTATATCTCCGTGCAGCAGGAAGAGAGGCCGTGACGTCACGCCGCGTCAGCCGTAGTCAGCTGATCGTGTACCACCTCCATTGCCACTGGAGCCAAGCATACGCCGGCAAAAAAAAAGAACGACTGCACCGCGGCGCGTGGCTGTGCGGTAACATACAGATGTTTTGAGAGGCTGAATTTACTTAGAGAAATAAACGAAGGCTTTAATCGATTCAGGAGTTTACCAGGAGTAAAATATGTTTGTTATTGAAATGCACACATGTGAGTATTAGCATCTGAACGTAATGCAAATATTTTTCTTAACTTTCAGAGTTAATAATTAATTAATGTTCATTTTCATTCTTTGAAATTTCAAATGATAAAATGTTTTTCGTGGCAAAATTTACCCGAGATGATAGATTAGAAATTTGAGAGGGGGGAGACTTCAACAAAAATTGAAAGTGAACTTTATTATTCAAAAATAATGAAAATAAATTTGAAAGGAAGATAACTCGAAACTAAGCAAAAATATTATATTAAAATGTCATTTAACGACAGAACTACTAATAAAAATGTCTTGTTTTAGAACTTTACGTCGTACAAAAGGTTTTTCGGTCATACAAGTAATTAGTTGGACACAGGTGGCTTTCCTTCTCTAACAGTGGACCCTATATGATTGTATAATTTGTACAAATTTGAAAAGAGATAAAACAAATATACAAGCAATGCATTTTTTTAAAATTCAAATGATCCAGTCCACTTAAGTTAGAGCTGATCCATTCGTAACAATCCCCATTTTACAACTACACTTTTAGTCAGACCCCCGGATCGCCGGAACTGCTCAGTGGGGTTGGCCAGTCCTACACTGCTACGGGATAAGAGCTCACACACTGCCGAATTTGACACTTCATCTCTAGCTGGTTAGTAACTTCCTCTTGGAATAAGTGTTCAATACCGTTTATTGTAGGAAATAAATAAATAAATAAATAAAAACCTGCGATGTTATACTTACAATGCAACATCCATGTTCAAGGCATCAATCTTCGTGCTGAGGTTATTGCTGCGGATTCGCATACAATCGGTAGGTTTTCGTGCCCGTGTGAAAAACCGTTCTAGTCAAATTATGGGTTTCAGAAACTTTCAGAAAAGAAACCGTTGTAAAAACGAGTTTAGAATTTCATCAAGGAATGGTGGTGAATTGCCTTCAAGAACACATTAGAAATTTGAGCTAAATTTGAATAATCTCGGAAACCATGGAAATATTTCACAGGGCTCAAAAGATAATCTCAAAATTCTTCTCAAGCAATACACACTTCGGATCACAGTATTGAATACTTACTTGAAATCTTAAGGTTGAGACGGGATGCGCATGTTTGTATAGAGGAGAGTGTACAACACTTACAGCATCATTTCTACTTATAAGTGAGCTTAAATAAAATTTATTGCATTAGACTAGCATTCCAAATCCTATTGACTCCCACGGTTATTAAGGACATCTTGCCTCTGAGAAAGTGTGACTTGCATGTGAAGACACATATGGTTTCTCTGTGTCCGAACAATCTCCCCCTCCGCTTCCAGATCAACATCTTCCCTCACTCCAAACGAATGATTCCCCCTTAAGATAACAAATATTTTACTATTTTTATAGTAAAAGAATTAAGTGTTACAGTTTAACATATTAGAGTGTAGCTCAAACTAGTCCATTGGTTTTAGTCTCCAATATTTACACTCGTTGTTAATGCTAGTTTCAAGACATTACGTCATTTTCAAATTCTCTCCCAAAAATATATATTATTACATTACCAATTTATTACATCATGAGCCCTACTTAAATATTGTTTCATTTATGCGAAATTTGGATTGGACTCTCACTAATATTCATCTAGAGGTGACCAGAGAGCGCTTCCTTTTGCGTACGTCAGACTTGAGGATTGAGATTCTTGTGGACTTGTGAGATACATCGAATCTTAAGGAAAATGCTTATGACTATACAACTCTTGAACTTTTTTCAGATTGTTTGTATTTTTTGTTTGCGGATGCGGGGGAGGGCATTAAGATAACGAGTTTCTTATTTGTCGCTTCAAATAGTTGAGGAAATATAGAAAGAAACGTAATTTAAATCTAGACACCCACGTCGATACCACCGAAACCTAACTGTGGTTTTTTGTTTCTTTTACTTTTTTTTTTTTTGCTTCTTTTCGTATTTTTTTTAAACATTCTAATGGTAGAAATATTGAAATTTGCAACATGCACGTTGAAACTTTCAGAAGCAAAATATGAGAACTTCTCCGAAAGCTGACTCGATTCTGATGCCCACTGACTCGGAAAGAAGAAAGATGATGAAAGCACTCTTCGCGAATAAAATTCAAATTTTGTCCATGATTTATTTTCTGAAAACTCAAATCTGAGATAAATTTATAGAGTTCTGAGCGTGAATTAATTGGACCACCCCCAAAGTTTTGATACTTTCTCATGCATGCGAATGAGAGATGTCGAACTATGACACGGGTGTGCACTGCTCATTACGGCAATGAGAATGAATGTGTTAATTCTTTACGTAATCTGAAGAAAACAAAGTACTAAGTCTCGACTCGTAAGAGAGAAAGGTTACGATTTGCTGTAAGAAGATGAAAGGTGGATAACGTCAGTGAAAGGACGGACACATACCAAAGTCTTACTTCCTGTGACGCCGTCAGCCCACAAAGGAACCTGTCTTTGGACCATTGTTAAGAATTTCAAGATTGACGAAAATTTCTATCGTTGGCATTGAGTTACGCTGATCTCATGATGAGAAACTTGTTTCGGGTTCGGTTGATATACCAATTTCAGTACTTGATCCACCAAATGCTGTTTTCAGGATTCACCGCGTCTAATTGATATATAAACATTGAATAGCGACTATTTACTGTAAAGGATATAACTACACAATTCACGAAGACTCAATGAAATATTCGTCCCATGAGCGAAGTACAGGAATAATATAATCGTGCACACGTAAAAGACAATGGATGTTGCCCGATGCTGGCGATACATTTAAGTTCAAATATTCCGAAAGTGCTGCCAACCTAAATGCGACGAACATTATTTCATAATCCTTATGTATCGATGGAGAATGATCACGTTGACTCTTCGGGTAATAATGCCAATTTACCTGTCATTCAATAAATTAAAATTATGGTATTTGAGGAAGGAAAGAATGATGAATGTTAACGGACAGGAAATAAACTATCAACTATGTATGTCCACGCGGAGGACAATAAAGTAATTTACGGCTGCTACTTTACAAGAAGCTAATAAACTCCTTGCTTTACCGTTCATGTTTGTCTTTCTCGCATTATATTCCTGCTCTGCAAAGGAAGCTGACTCCGACTTTACATATGGATTCTGAACAAGACTCAGTGAAGCCATTGAGTTTGCATCTCAAACAGCATACAATTGTAATGGCTGAAACCTTAGACCTTCAACGAGATTACATTTGAATACTGTTTAAGCTTAATTTCGTGGTACGTGATTCTGATCATTTATTGAAAGTATGAACTGAAAAAAATGTTTTGTGAGTACATCATTCATTTATTTTACAAGTATTGAAACAAATTTTGACTATTGAACATGAAGTTCCAATCACATATTAGTTTTGTCCATTTTTATCTCCGTTTCTATTTCAAAATAACTATAACCCCTCCTTCTCTTACACACGTGGGGTGTAAAAGTATCTTGTTTGTTTTATTCCTCTGAGTAGTCCAAGATTAACTTCAATATGAGACCATTCATGTTATTTCGCAGCTTTACTATTCAGTTATTACACAGAATGTACAAACTAGCGCTAATACACGAATACTACAAACGGATGACCATTAGATTTGTTTCAATAAGTTTTCTATATACCCCCTGACGTGTGTGATTTTTGAGAAACTAATCTATAATTGTAAAAATATAATCTTAAACACGATCAATGTGTACATTATTATTTAGGTCGCGTGACAGCCATTATCGTATATGTGTAGAATAGAACTCTGCATACATCATGAAGATGGAAATGACGTGTATCACGTAACTTGGGACTACATTAACCTTATTTCTTTGCAGACGGTGATGATTATTATATCAAACAGATTCTACATTCATCACCACTGAAATGATTTTCTGACTTAAAATTAAGGAATGCACAGATACCAATTATTATTCTCTCTCGTTCAATAGGAAGGATTAATATAAATTTAAAAAAATGAACTGTTCATATTCATACACAATCATGAATGGAAACAAATCATTTTTATCGCATAACCTATAAAGAGGATAAATAAAAAATTTAAATAGTACATGTTTCTAACGTTTTTTAGGATGATTTCTAAATCCCTAAATCCATGCAATCTTCACATTGTATATCATCTGTTGCATTCTTGCATCCATAATTTGCTCGATCAATTAGTCTTATACTTATCAATTACGTTTCACCTCATTCGGAAAGTGGTTTTTGCATTATCGTTTTACATTCGTTTAGCGCACTTTGCGAAAGAATTGTTTCCGTTATCGACAAGAATTTATTCTTGACATTTTTCCTTCACATAATTTTATTATCCACTCTGAATTGTTTAGTCATTTTTACGGTCCAGAAAGATTTTGTGATATCACTCGTTTCATATCCTAGTGTATCGTTAGCTGTTTGTTCTTCAATATTTTTCACAATCTTGGTTTCGACCTCTGTTCGTTATAGTATTGCCGACTTAATATGAGAAAGGATAGACATTAAAAAGTCAAGTAATTACGGTTTCAAATTGAGCATTTGAACATACCGAAAACTATATTTGCGTTTTCTTTTACAAATGAAGAGAAGATTAAAATAATTTGTAAATTAACTTAATATTGAATTTATACTCGTGTAAGAATTTAAAGGGAATTTTGCTTCATGTTCTAACTGATATCGAAACTATAACCCATAAAACAGTATCAACTCCTACTTATACTCTTTCGTAGTTTATCTTGTACGCCACATTTCATCTAAATTGCTGTTTTTTTAAGATGTGATGCAGGGTTTCATCTCGTATATAAACATTTATTTGTATTTTTTGCGGTGTACAAATCTATACCAGTCGATAGATATTTACCAATCTTAATGAAACTGCGTAAACTTGTCTAGGTGAGACCGTGCAATGTTGAAAAAATATTACTCGAATGAAAAATGGAAATTTATTTGATTTCCGTGAAATTCCTACGCCCTTACGTAGAAAGAACGAATCAGACAAGGTTTAATAACAACAAAAAACCTAACGTGTAGTTTTATTGTGAATATTCCAAATGTACATAAACTGCTGTATATACGAGTAAATATAACAATTATCACCGTTTGAACTAAAAGTTTAAGATTGTAATGTGAGATGCATTATTAGTAAGGACTGGAAAAGTAGAATAGATTATGAATTATTTGTAATTTGAGAAAATAAATAAAATATTATAGTCTCCCATTACAAAGAAACTATACTAAGATAATACCTTCTGAGGCAAAGCATTTTGAGTTTTTTTTACAATGGTACAAAAAAATTGAGTTTTGAGACAGAAAATTGAGCCGTAGAAATAACAAAAATTCTTTTTTTTAACACACACCCAAGAGGGATTTGGCATATTATTGGTATTATTATATATTTGATATTATTATATGGCTTTTGTGGAATATAAAAATTATTCTGGTAAAATACTATCGTTATAATCTTAACTATTTTGAATTTATTATCATTATAATTATCTTATTAACAATTCAACGCAACAATTGTATGTGTTTATTAAAATGTCAATACTGTTTCGTGTTTATAGCCATTCTCAACCTTTCTAAAACTGAATTATATTACTTGAAATTTTAATGTCATCCAGTATTCTACGAAACATTTTTTGACCCAAAATCACAAAACTGTTTATAAAAAATTTAATTAGGGCTGGGGACGGATGTGTCGTTAGCATAGTACTGTAGTAGTGTGATTTCTACTTATCTACTGATATTCTGTTTATACCAAAGTTCGTCGAACAGGGTGAAAAGGCAAGTTTATTCAAATTCTCTTCGTTCAAATATACAACTAAAAATCATAGTACCAAACTTTTTAACTATTTCTGTAACAAATATAAAATTTTACTAAAATAGATTTACTGTTATTTACCAATAAACTGACAATCGAAAGCATTTGCGAGGAATTTTCAAAACAAAAAAAAATCTTAACTTAGAACGTGAGATTTGAGTTTTGTTTTTTTCCTTCGTTAAAGAAAAAAAAATCCCTCTTGCGTGCATGCGTTTCCATCATACAACATGTGCTTTGTGAGAGGTTGAAGCAGCAACCGGAAACTTCTAACTGAATCGCTCCTCCAATAAGAGTTGGAAGCGGCGAATGAAGATGATACTGGAATGCCAACGGCATTTGCAGCTTCCGGCAGCGTAATCACGATAAAAGTTTTTTGTCTTCCTGCTTATCGGAACATTTCTTTTTTGTGTACGCCGTGTTATCTGTACGGAAATTGGTTCATCTATCACAAGCCGTATAACAGATTCTTTTAGGAACGTGATTTTTAATCGAGTGAAGTTATATGCATGTACTAATTAATGGGTACAAATAGATTTCAATATACCTTTTGAATTTTCGATTTGCAGTGATGAGATGCGATGTTAGATGGTACCTCATAACAATTGATGAATAGTGATCTTATTCATGACTATTGACGAAGACACACGAACTGTCTGGTCAAGGCATCTGATATATTATCATTTAGCACGAGGAAGATTCAGGAATTAAAATTTGCTTATCTCATTCTTCTCGTTACATGTTCTGGATCGATCCCCGGCGCAGTGCGTTGTTCACTCTCTTTCTATCTCCGGTGACGTTTTTTCAAATCCCGGTTAATCCAAGAAAAAATTGCAGTGGTGTACAAAACGGGTTCTTGGCAGGTTTTCCCGGGACACTCCCGTTTCCCCTGCCTTTCATTCCACCGCAACATTCACTTATTATCATTCACCCCTCCCCTTTATTCGCACCCTTTTCATCACCGTCGTAAGAAGGTCCTCTGAGAACAGGCGGTGGTCGTGAACAACAACCAGAAACCTCCACGTGGTACCTCCCTAAATAGTGTTTACTATTCGAAGTCCTCTAATACAAAAGCAGTTCTGACACGATTTCATCATCATTCAACTCTCTCATAAAATCATCTCGTAGATAGTGATCACACCAACTATGCCTCGATTTCCACAATGTAAATTCGCTTGTCACAGTAGTCGCCATATTTCTATCACACGGACAACTCAATTAATTATTTTAAAATCCAGGAACCAACCAGTGATTATAAAATTTATTTTTTAAATAGATAATGCACCATTTTCATGTAAAGCAAAATGCCTTCTAATTAAGAATATAATTAATTAATGAAACATTTAATTAACGCGACAATATCTTAAGAAACAATGTGTACCTTGTGCAAGAAATAGATTGTGTTCAACATATGATTAGGTATGAATTTTGTTAGAAATTTTTATTTTTATGTCTTTTTATGTTTCTTAAATATGATTTGAATATATGTTTTACCTTTCCTAACTAGAAATAGATCATCAAAAATTGCAATTAATTATTTTTTTACGGATAAATTTTTTAGTATTATTTCTAGTAAAGTTAATGTTTCCATTAACACATAAAAAAATACTTTTAAATGGTTCAAGAAATCATTGAATGGGTCTACTAGGTCGGGAAAAATCCCCAACTAATTTTCAAGGAAGAATTTTACAAACTGAATAACATTAAAGATGAAGTAATACATAGATATTGTAAAGACAAACAATCCATATTTCTTTTAGATAAGTCTAGTGAACTCCCGGTGTTTGGACATTGTATGATATCTTGAGGATGAGTTGATAGCTTCCTATAGGAAAACTGTAATTGTGTAGAGGGGTATACCTCTCATAACGCTAGTAAACAAAAATAGTTCACTTCAGATGTGTGAATTCTATGAACTTCCACATATATTTTTTTAATTTTCTAAAAATGTGTTTCGAGTTTTTAAATTCCGGATCACCAAAACAATTATTTTTCTTTCCATCAATTTAGGTGTAATTCATTATCTCGTGACTAATCAAGTTACGCAACTAATTGTCATTCCAATTTTTCATTTTGATTGAATGACTTGCGGAAGAACTAAAATAACTCACGGAATTGAAGCGAGTCAAAAATAATTTAAAACGACAAATGTGGGAGGATAAAAGGAGAATCACAGATTCAGGAGAAGTTTTCTTAAAGATGATAGCGTGACCTTTCGGAGCAGATTCGAAACCTCGAAAGTTTCACAAAAACATAATTAAGTTTAGCAGGTTTAAGTCATTGATGCACTTACGTTTCGAAAATTCTGTAATATATTGAAATATATTATTATACTGCTAACTTCATTAATTCAAGTTGGTTTTCAGAAACAGTGTCTGTAATTAGCTATCCATACTTCTGATCACATTTTTCATATGAATGACACGTTCAGATTAGTAACACCTTGCTTTCGAGATTCCTATATAAATAATAAATTTATTGTCAAAAAAGCAGTACAAACTGCACATTACCATGTGGAGGACAATTAACTAATTTTCTCTCGGGAAGCAAGCAAGGGACCATTCCTAACATTCTGAACAAGGATGTGGATTGAAAATTTCAGCAAAAATTCCTAGATAAGATAAAAAGTTCGCCACGTGTAAAAATATCGCCAGTTATAATATCAATAGAATACAGACAAATTTGTATTTAACAATAAAAATTACAAGTACATATTATTATCGAACTATAGATTATTCGGATAATAGTGTTTATGAATCGCAAATATTAAAATAACATTAAATTCGAAATTTATTATTTCAATTCTCGCCACCCCTAGATAAGTGCCTAGAGAGTCTCTATAAAAAAATCTGCCTCTACCTGAAGGAAAACCGGTGAAAAACCCGGGCCAGAAAGGGGTTATTATATAGTATGTTATTGTAGGTAGGTACTGATTTCAATGCCGAGTATTGTGACAATACTGGCAATTATGATGACCAAATTCCACTAAATTATTTAGATTTTTTTCCCTCCAGTTCCAATGAAGTGGAATAGTTTTGTTAGAATATTGACGACGCGAAGGCCGAGGTCCGAAGAGAGAGAAAAAGAAAACTATGCGACAGGAAAAGCAGGCGGAGAGGAGAAAGTCAAGAGTCATATTTGTCCTATGCGCTCACAAATATCCGCCTGGCGCGTCTCAAAATAGTCGTTGGGGGTGAGGGGGAAGTCCCCAAACCTTCAGCGCCTGTGCGGAGTCGGAGGGGGGTGGGGTGATAGTTATTGCCGCGGCGCCACTGCTGCTGTCAGCTTCGACTGAGAAAACAGAATACCAAATAAAGTCTACTTTCATGTAAGGACCTTGTTGCGAGTTATTTGTTTGCGTGACATCTGCTTACCTGCTGGAATGCGAACGCGTAAAGCGAAATGCGTGGTTTTGTGTAACCTTACGAGAGAATGTTTCAATCCAATATGTTTTATCGAATTATGGTAGTTGTCCAACTCATTTCAGAGAAATTCTCAACCTGATGAAGACCACTTTTGGGGTCGAAAGAGATATTGCTTAGTCAATATGTATTTACAGGAAGACCATATTTTATTTAATACATTTTAAAATATATTGTATGTATTTATCTCGTTTCGGGCTGCTAGGATCACGAATGACGAGTGCCAGTTAGGCTCAGTTTTTGTGTGAGTTTACTCGTGAATTTTACGGAGATCGGAGGAACAGCGTCTAGATAGGATCCAGATGGCTGTATCCGAGTATTGCAATTGCGGTTGTTAGCCGCAGAGGGCGAACTTTTCATACATCACAGCTATTTAAACTGAGACATGGAAATGAAAACCTACAAATCTTATCTTGCCCCTCCTGGGAATTGAACCCAGGATGACTTGGTGACGAGTGATCACGCTGACACCGTAGTCACGGAGGGGACGTTTTAAAATATATTAATAATATTTGAAACTATAAAAGAAAGAAATGTAGAAAAATATTTAAATATTTTCTTGAAGGGTTATTTGACAATCTTATACACCTTACTCGGGTAAAGAACTCCCTACATTATACAAGATCTACTGAACAAACAATATTTTTTTCTTGTAATTACATGAAATGTATTTGCGAGAACTCTTCGGGTCAATTATACTGTACTGTAATTATAATATAAATGTGTCCTCCTGAAATAGTAGTTCACGTTTTCCATGAATTATTTTTAGTTAAAAAAAGAATAAAAGAAGAAACTAATCATTGTTGTTATTTGAATTGATACCTTAAAATATAATAAAATTAATCCTTTAAACTCTTATAAGCAAGTATTACATCTTTGAAAATTTTAGGGAACATTTAAACATTACTCACGAAGAGTACTTATTTAACCGATACTATATAATCCGAAAAGTTCGCCTTTCTTAGAGAAAGAATTTACTTATTTCGTTGACCAAACATTGAAAGAGAAAAAAGAGAAAAAAGATTAGATCAGAAAAACATAGATGACGTTCTTCTATTTAATTGTGCCAGAATTTCTGAATCAAGAAATTAATTGAGCTGAGTCTCTCCTTGAGGTCGGCCTTAGCTTAAAGGTTCGACCAAGAAGGATTAAATAAAAATAATAATATAACGTCAAATGATATCACACTGTAATTGGAAGCACCCGAGTTTTGGAAAGTATTATTATTTTTTTTGTTTTATTTCAGTATTGCAATTTCATGAAAATTATTGGGTTCGCATGAGTTGGTTCTCAGTCAACTCAGGTAAAAATAAAAGCACGAATTGGGTCCGGAGTCTCTTCGAATCCCCCCTTGCAAAGTATAAATTGGACTCCTTGCCCTTTTTCCAAGGCGAGTGGCATGAGTTATTACGCCGTATAACTCAGCCATAATAGAGCAGTATAACTCAGATACATTCCCCACAGCATCTTGTCATAAAATTAGTTAACTTGCCCTGTTATAAGTATAATAATACAAATATTTTTTCATTAAATATTTCAATATGTAGACAACACTATAAGCATACACTCGTACGTTTTCAAGTAACTACTAAGCAGTACGTGAATAAAACACAACTAATTTACTTACACAATCTTTACTGAATATAATTAAGTAATAAATTTGATTTTTTTAAAAATACAATAACTAAAAATTGTATTATATGGAAGATATTAGAATATAAAATGATAGGAAACTAAGAACAATTAATCACATCAATAACAATAAATCTTAATAAATTAATGAAATACAAAACAATAATTAATTTAAAGACATTTTTAGAACACCATGAAACAAATTATTTCATATATTTAGATGTTTTTGGGGAGAAACTATAATGAACGTCAAAATTGTAAAAGAAAAGGGTACAAAGAAATATTTATTTTAGTCATTTGCCGCTACAGAATTCAAAAATATTTGTTTGTTTGTTTGTTGGCATTTTGTAACCATTTGTTTGTTTACGCGCTTCACGTTACAATGGGTGAACGGCATAATTTTTTAAAGTTAAAAAACAAAAATAAATTAAAGCAAAATGTGTACAAATTTAATGTGAAATTGTTTTTGGTATTAGCGTTTGTTGTAAGTCAATATTTTGACTTGTGTCATGGACATAGAAATTTGAATTGTTGTCATTTATGAACATTTAATATTATTTATTTAAAAACCTGGAGATGCAAATTGAAAATAATATGTTTTTGAAATGTCCTTTTTTAGTATTATCAATTGAAGTATTTAGTTTTTGAGAAATTTAAGGTGGTAGGTTGGCGTACAGTATGCAAATAAATGAGAAGAAAATGAGAAGTAAACAAATGAAGAGAAATGGGTGGAAGTTCATTTACACCCAAAGACCGGTAATTTAATTTTTTAATTAATAAGGTATTGCGAAAACCTTACAAAATATTCTTTTTGTAAAATAATTGTAAATAACTTGTGAAAAAAGTGGTTCTTTGATTTACGCTCCTGAAGTTAGAGAAACAATTTATTTAATTAATGTTTCAATCTAAAGGTAAATGAGTTAATACAGACACCGTGTCAATGAAGTTAGAGGCTGGCACAAAGTACAATTAGAATTCATACACACGCTGAATTTGGCAAACAGCATCATGAACTCGCTTTAATAAATAAACATAATAATAAACAAACATATTATTTATTTTTAGTTAAGCAAACTCATTACGGGTATTAAAACTAATTATAAATACTCACGTTCTTATTACAACACTTGCTAAGTGCATCGCGGCTTTGCTCACGAGAATTTTGTAATGCGTCTGCAGCTTTATTATTTCCCTCATTCCCATTGATATCAGATGAAAATGTTGTCCAATAATGTTGGAGGTTTGATACTATTGGTGTGTATATTCAATCCCTTATTTTCACTGATATAATTGAGAAAGAGTTTCAGAAAACACCAATTTCCCATTTCACTCCCTTAGGGGAGACTTTGTGCACATTTTTTTTCTTCGGTGCACTTCAGTTTTGATATTAAATCTTTATTGATGTCTCAAGCGGATGAATGTCTTGCATAGTTTTCGAGCAAAGTTTTATTTACGTTGGTTGGGTACGGGAATGGGACACCCACATGCGCTTGCCCCCCCACCACCCTAAGGGCATTACCTCCGCTTGAACAAGATAGAGGCCCAATGTATGCCAATTTATGCCATCCAAACCCTTAACATTGTGTCCAATTCGTGCTTGCCCAAATTATTATCCTCCTCTATTTGCTACCAGGCAAAAAAGACAAATGTTAAAGGAAGATATTGTGAGTTTAGATGATGAGTGCTGAATTTAATTGTTACGGGAAGCATCCATTGTGCTCCTTCTCATTTCATACATTCTTATTTAGAATCATTATTTAATTCTCAGTCTTCTGACATCAGTCTTAATATCATCATCATTATTAGTTCAAGAGACTATCGCTTGGTAGTCAAATCAAAACTTTTTCTCAAACATAAAAAATTAATACTATTCAATATTTCCCTAAATATTTTTTTCCAACTCTGTTAAGTATGAGGAAAATCCTACCTCAAAAGGAAAATGAATGAAAACTTGTCTATTACGTCTAAAGAGAATTTCTGAATCACCTTTTCAAGAATGTCAACAGGATGTTCCTGTTCTTATTTCCTCCACTAAAGGAACTTACCAGTTGAAAAATTGATCTCGGAAGATGTTCCAGCAAGTGATACAACGAAAATACCTTTGGTCACTTTGTAGATCGAATTCCATGAGTATTATAATAATGGACAAGAACATCCTCCATCATTACCGTCTTGGAACTGGAGGAAAAAGGAGAGTGTTTACAAGGAGGTCGTGTGCCATTGGTCAGTGCGTTAGAATGACCATTGAGTGGGAGGTGGAGGTAATGGACTTCCTGCGTAATCTTCTCATTGTCGAAGGTGAAAAGTGCCACCCAATGGCGAAAGAGTTGTCAAGTGGAGGTCCCTTTATCCTCTTCATTTACCAAATATTACGTGCTACGTTTGAAAAATGTCCCACGGGTCAACGCTGAGATTGACAGGAGATGATGGAAAGGAAAGGAAAGGAATGTCTTTCATGGAGACAATGTGGCGCGTCATAAGAAACATCTACTTCCTTTTCCTTAGAATCATAAAATTTATTTCTTATTTGCCACATTAAGATCTATCTCCAATGAATGTACGAGATCAAATAAATTTAAAATATCTGGGTGACCGAGCTTCGCACGGATGGTTCACAAAATGATCATGTGGTTTTCAATCAATCGAAAAAAATAAAACGTTTAATATATTACCGATGTATGACCACGCACAATATGATGTTGACATAATGTGTTCAAAAAATCATTTTCGTAAAGATATTCAAACCATGGTTTACTTCTTCAGTGCTTTATCCGTTACACTGCTGTGTAACCTTTAATATCAGGAATAAGAATACCATTGTACGTATGCATACGTAAATATTTTGCTAATTTGTTGATACTGTTATGTCATAAGAAGCATCTACTTACTTTGTATTAGAATAATCGAATTTACTTCTTATTTGCCACATTAAGACCAATCTCAAAAGAAAGTACAAAACCATATAAACTTAAATTTCTTATCTCTTGTTGCTCAAGAGAAAAGACAGGGAACATTTGAATTCCGAGAATACAAGGACAACATTCATTAAGGCCAACAAAGACAATAAAGTTTCTCAAATATTTTTAAAAACAACCATTTATCATGTTCTTGATAAGACTCTTTGCCGCGGTGTTAACTGCCTTTTTGTATGCACCAAATTAACTTTCATTTGCGACCAAATGATGGGAAAAAAGTATTAGGTAATGAAACAAAAAACGAACTGTGAGACAATCAATTTTAGAGTCAATTTAAACTAAATTTCTTTTACTTTTTTGTACTGTTTGTTGAAAGAAGATAGAAACATATTGTAAATGAATTCAAAAACATAATACAACAAACAAACATATGGGAATTCATTGACATGATTTTTACAAAAGTTTTCGAATTCACATTTAAATTGGGATGAATTATTAATTGGGTTCTTGTTTTTCAATGTCACGCCTTCCCAGAAAATAATAACTAAAAATAAATGAATAAGTGGAGGCACATTTTTTATCACAAATCGTTTAACATTTAAGTTAATTAGATTCATGAACTATTTTTGTTTTAGAATATTTCATGTTATTTCACGTCGTGCTTTAATTAATTTATCCTTTGAAAAACTACGTTTCACGCTGGCTACTATGACTAGTTTTTTTATGAATTTATGAGACTCGTCCATAAATATCGTCAAGTATTTCAAAATATTCGTTTTATTAGTTCATGCAAAATATCTCTTCATTTCTAATATAACTTCATCGTTTACATAACAGTATTTCTGATATTTTTCAAAACAACGGACATGAATCCTCATGTTCTTGTTTTCATTTAAGTGCAATCTCCATTTTTTGCTTATCAGGTTCCAAATTTATAATTTTAAACCCTCTTTGATGTCCATGCTGATGTCAATCTGATGAGTATCTGAATGAAGAGTATCCGATGAGTATCTGAATGACGGAAAATTGTATGCATGAAATGAAATTAGACATTAACAGATATCAAAGTGTTAAGGTGGGTTCGAACCCACAATGTAGGTTCTCGCACTCTTTAAGATTAAAAAATTAAAATTTTATCAAATCCAAATCTTTTCATAACCCGGGGATGTCCCCCCTCTCATAATATCCTGGAACCACTACTGCTTTCATAACTGATAACTGATACCTACTCTATTACTTCTTGTCTTATGAAATAAGGATATGAAGTCGATTTTGTGTCAGCTGCTACATTTCGTTTACCATGAAGTCGGTGTACACTGAGAGACTCATTGAACAGGCTGCAGTTGGTAAGAGTGACAGGAATATCTGAGACGGCTGCACATGACTAGGAAGGACTTGTCACCAGGTTCGTACTAACTACGATGGAACAGAAAAGAGGAGGAGGAACGCCAGTTTAAACATGACCGTGGTTATAATTAATTCAAGGTTATTTACTCTTGAGGGAAATATAATAGTTTTGCGGTGCATTATCAATATTAAATATCTATTTATATCACCAGGCAAAATTGAGACTTTGTCAAAAAGTTTATATCAATTTCCAAAATTAATACTGAGAACAGAGAAGACGATTTTTGAACGTCAATTTTCTACTCTAGAAATGGTTGGTACATTACCCCAGATGAGTTAAAATGCAACGATAATTTTTGAAGTAGTATTATCTTTGGTTCAAGTTAACGAATGTTTTCGGAATGCAGATTGGCCGTGTGGCATATAAAACTTATACAGCAATAAAAAGAAGAAACGACATTACAATTATTACTTTGTGGTAAAGAACTTTGAAGTAAAGTGTGGATCTCAGTCAATAAATCTTCGTAAAGTTGAAGTGAAACGAAATCTTTTTATATAGGAAATGTTCCCAAGATTACCTGAAAAATTATGCCATGTTGATTAACAATACTAATAAAAGTGAATTCTATGGAATGTCTGTGGCCTAGAAATCGAAAAAAGTAATCAATGAACTTATTTGAAATGACTCTTCTGAAGGGTTTTTGCAAGTAAAATGCAAAGTAAAATCTCGATAATATTGATGAATTACAACAGGAGAAAAACAATTAAAATTGGTTGCTAATCAGTAGAAGTGAGTCTCCACTCACATCACTGTTGACTATTAAGATTACTAATGTGTCAGCTAGAGTTCAATTGCATTACTGATCGTTTAATCTACGTGACCGAATCATAGAAGCGAAATTATATAAAGGCTGTGACGAACATTGTTTTCAAATAAGTATCCTTAAAGAGAAATGAAATCCCAAGAATTCAGAAGTCTTAACTATGCACTTTGATTATTAAGCTTGTGTAAAGTGTATTTTCCTTGTGCCTGGATTTTAAAATAATTCGTAGTTACGTATATATTTATATACAATACTATATACAAAACTGTGTGTATTTTGTAGATTTTCTTCCTTGTATTTAATTTGATGACACAAAAGTAGAGAAATATGGAAAGTAACATACGAATTTTCAATATTATAAAATAACTCCTTGCAACGACGTGCAAATGTGCTAAAAATGTCCAGACCTATTGACAAGTGTTTTAACACACTATTGAGATAAAATATATAAATTCATGGTACCAATTTTTCTTTGAATGTTGGTGTAAATTCTTGTTTGTTTAACAATGAAAATAAATATTTTTTTATTTTGTGTTTTAAATTGTGAATTGTTTTAAAATTTTGGATGTCCAGAAATTAATGTTTTAAGTTTCTTTTCAAATTCCGGGCAACTTTGGGTAGTTCTGCCAATATGAATAATAAAAAACGTAGTAACAGGTGATCTCAAACTTAACTTTTTATCCAGTACATCACAGTGATCATTTTACGTAAGAAGCAAAATAATTGAACCAGTTACAAAGCACTTATTATTCAGCCTAAAATTTTATGTTAAAATGAAACACTATCAGGGTACGGGATTAAACCCTGCAACGATTTTCATTATGATTGCAAATAATTTGAACTAAGGAACTTGAGATCGAAAATCGTACGGGCGAACAAAAAACCTCATATGGAATTTTAGTTACGTAAAACAGTTCGTGTACACTCATAACTGGGTAGTACATTGTGGTAAATGTTCCTCAAAACTTCAATGGTTCATCAGAAGGTTTCTTCCCCCAGAATACGTTACCAAAATGATTTCTGTAACAGTCTGCGTCAATTAATATATAATTAATAGTAAATATGTATAAGATTGCAACTTTGTCCAAAATCTTAGGGTGATAATGGTCAGGGTAAAATACTTCGTTTTATAATGTGATATTAATTTTAAAAAAAATAGGGAATGCAAAGAAGTTAGGTGATGAGGTATAGAAAGAGTTTTCATAAATAAATGAGGAAAACTTAGTGTTTCTTTCTGAATTGTTTACTGCAAAGAACACTCCTTTGCCAAAATAATCCCTATATTCAGCACTTCTGATTGCCGCTCCACAGTGGAAAAGGTTTTTAGTAGCAAAAAATTCAGAAATAGACACTACGTTTTCCTTATTTAGAATGTAAAGAATCCAAAATAGGTTTCACATATTTTTTGTTGTGGGTTTAATTTAAAATTATACAATCAACATACATGAATGCGAAAACAAACGTTACCTTCACTCCTTCATGTAAATGAATACGTCGTTTATATTTTTTGGCTCTGCATAAGTGTTCTACACAGCTGCTGAAACGACCTACCTGTTTACCACAAGATTTAGGGTTTCCGAATATACTGTAGACGCCAAAAATAAGTGATGTTAGTGTCAATGTCAAGTATGAGGACATTATCGCTCCAAGTTCACTGTATGTCCAACAGTTTACGTTGGCTCTCTTTCGGAAGAGTCGTCGTACTTTGGCAAGCTCTTTCCAAACATACACGAAACACGTTTCTGGAAGCACAGTAATCATGAAAACTATGGAGAAGTAAAATGAAATTACAAGGGTTTCGAAGTTTAAACTGTTCCTCTATGCGCCCTTGGGCAATAGTTCTCAGACTTTGTCACTCCACGCCCCACTTGGAGAAAGAACTTTCTAATAAATATTTAACCCCAAGAAAGAAGAACCTCAGTCCCCAATAAATGCTCTCATCAATCTCCGGTGAGATGTTTGATGCTGTATCACCGAATTCAGTACATTTGATAGATTAAAGTAAATCTTTTTCGTGATAGTAGGGGTGATTCCTTGAGCTATCAATTTTCATAACATCATAGTTTCCTAAATGTGACCGATTTTGTAAATGTTAAGCACTTATATTTTGCTTCATCAAATTTTTTCTCATTTTTTAAAAATATTATTAATTATTTTTTAAAATTCTTTTAAATTTGCTCACGTGGCTCAGGGTAAAACGTTGTAAACAGTATTGTACCTTGGGCCAAGATCATTTTTATTTTACGTACGATGAGACACAGAAGATAATATATGAACACTAGAGCGATCCTTGAATACCAATTCTGCAGCTCCACCCACATTCTTTTGACATATTTAATCTCTCTCCCTCCCAATTTTACTCCTTGGCACCCAAAAAATGTAAATGTGAGTAAAAAATATAGGCGTAAGTTAGTAATTCCATGAATAACTATGCCCCATTACGTAAAGTGAAACTATTAGTTCCGGCTTACTAACTTTAAGATCCATATATTTTACCTTGCATTATCCAAATTACAATGAAAACATTTTAGCTTGGGACCGTCCAAGGTACAAGAAGACGAGTATTTTCTTTTCACGTCATCATTTTCGGTTTAAAAAATACGTAATGAGTTTTTTATTATAATATTTATATATTTATATATTATACGAAACAGTCTCGTTCACGAACACTATACACGCAATAGTAGTAATATTCATCGCCCTAGAGTGTCAACCACTCTTTGCCAAAAGGGACCATACCATTCGGGAATCGTTCTATATAATTCCCTGCCCAAGAATATAAAAGATATTATGAAATTGAATATCTTCAAATCCGCGGTTAAAAACTACCTCCTGCACCAGTGCTTCTACACTGTAAAAGAATTTATTGATTTTAACAAAAGTTAAATTCGTCTTGTGCTTTATCACGCCATTGCTGTAGTACTTTTTAAACAACTTATAACAATTTCAAAAACTATTTTCTTGCATGATTGTGTTGTCTTATGGCTCATATTAATTTAGTTTTATGTGTACTCAACATTGGCACGTTTGTGTACATAAATTCTGTAGCCCCATCCTGGCCCGGGTTTTTCTCCGGTTTTCCTTCGGGTAGAGGCGGATTTATCATACAGGTTCTCTAGGCTTTGTCTAGGGGCGGGTCTATTGTAACAATAAATCGTGAATTTAGTGTTATTTCAATTTTTAAGCACTATACTCAGAATAATCTATAGTTCGATAATAACTTACATGTAATTTTTTGCTTAAAATTACAAACATATTGACATTCTATTAGTATTATAACTCGCAGCTAACTTTTTATCTTATCTAGGAATTTTTGCTGAATTTTTTGAATCCGCCTCTGCCTTAGGGCCCTTGATCGGAATTGATGGGATGGTCCCTTGCTTGCTTCCGGAGAGTAAATTAGTTTTTTTTTCCTCCACGTGGTCATACGCAGTTTGTACTGTTTTTTGACAATAAATTTATTTATTTATTATAGTCTATCGATCAAACTTCCACCCTAGGATATTAATGGTATATTTTCTTTTGTTTTCTCCAACATTATTTGAATTAAATCCAAAAATAAAACTTTCTTTACCTAGCTACATAAGTCTGTCATATGTCAGTGAACGAACGGAAACGGATAAATACAAGAGAAGAACTCATGTTTCAGTGTAGGCCGATCACCGTGCAGGCAATCCAAGTAAAATACAATTATTAGGTATTACAACACTTCAAAGCTAAGATGAGACACTATTGTTGTATAGAATAAACATACACGTATGTAATACGCATTTCATAAAACTTGTATTAAGGGTTCTAATGACCTTGATGTTCGCAAACCCTAAAGCCGCAATGAAAAGAAAGTTGTATTGAAGCTACTAGTTTTTCACTAGTAAACATAAACATATTAACTGGTTATTATTGTTGTTTTAAAATATTTGTACGTAAATTTTGACTATTGGTTTGAGAAGAATGTACATTTTTGTATAGTTTCGACTTCACGAATAAACAAACATTTCTGATATATTGTCTATTTTTTCAAACAATGCAGTTTCTTTGTTATTAGCGGAAGTTACAGTTATAATAACTTGTATTACTCACTGATTTACTACATCGATATAATTCTGAAGATTTTAATAATATGAGAAATACTTCTCTTTTTAAAATTATCTTCGAAATTTTTCTTTTACATTGAGAATCTCTGCAAAGAAATCTTTTTATAACTGTAACCTCGTTACTTGTTTGCACGTCACAGGTAATATGTAAAGAATAATAATTTTTAATTGTGAGGGGGGGGAAATTAAAAAATTAACAAGTTTTAATAGCTTTTATTGATGAACTAAGAAATTTTGTGTCATTTATATAGTCTACATTGACGATTAACCATCAATTTTTATTCACTTTTCATCACTTTTTCATAGATCAATTCACTCATAATTGCAAAACGAAGAAAATTAGTTTTATTTCCTTCGTTAGTATTTCTGAAGAGCATTTTCTAGAAGTGATTGTTTTCGTATATCGACTGTTTTTACTCTTTTATCGACTTCAGGCACCGATTGATACGCTGTTCTCCACACACTGAATTGACTCGTCTCCGTATGATGAATGGAACTCTCGGCATGTTAGTCCTATGAAATGATGTAGAAATTCTCACGAAAGATTAGACAATAGACAATAGCCCAGGACTATCAATAAAAATTTCAATAAACAATCATATATTTCACAATCACAAATTTTTAATTCTCAATTTAATTTTTGTAAAAAAAATTATTTAAAAGATATGTATTTTGTTACTTCTCCGAACCACACATATAAGCGTCAGTGATGTGATGTTACCAGCTATTTTTTATTAATAAAACAAAGTTTTTAATATTTTTATTACAAATCAACTTGGTTTAAAGAGTTGGTTTAAAATTGTAAATATACTTAAGGAAAGCATTTACAAAAATAAAGTAATTAGAAACAAATGTGAAAAATGAGAGATGAAGTAGATGAAAGAACCTTCTTCGAGTATTCCATATCATTAGAACCAAAAATCGTAATAATTTTGTGAAGTTAATTTAATTCTCGCGTCAAAAACTATTAACACTGAAATAGACGACTGAAAATTTGTCCATGCCTCCATAAAAGGGCAGATGTACTTCAGTAAATTTTTCTTCGCATTGTTTCTTCTACGCAAGACAATGAACTCTATAATAGCCTCACCTCCGTCTACGCGTGTCACCCTGCGATTTTCTCGGAGCGTGACTTTATAAAAATATGTGGGGTGTGGAATGGTTCAACTGCACGTGCAGGGATCACGCCCTGGACTGTAAATCGCACACACGCAGGACATACGGACATTGGCAGCGAAGTCTTCAACACAGTACACTTAGGAGAAGACTGTGGGCTGAGGTAGAAAACTGTCAAGCATTGGCTTAGGGTTCCAAATTCTAGATGATCTCGAAAAGGCTAAAAAAAATTAAACCTTACCTAATAATAAATTTGTTAAACAATATTTTTCAGCAAATATAAAATTCTTTAACCAATTAGATTTGTCTAAAAAACAAATAAAAAATATCAGTAAAAATATTTGAATTGTGTGTGCGAAATTTAATCTCATTTTTGACAATTTTAATTATTATTTTTCAAAGAGGGGAAGGAAAAGTTCAGAGAGAATAGTTTAATTTTTTGTGGACCATAAAAGAGTTCTGCTTTTTACTTCAGAGATTTTTTGGAGGAGGGAGTGTATATGCAGAAATGTTAAATCCACGAATATACTGAATTCAGTACATTCATAAAATAAAATTTACAAAACAAGAGGAGTGACACTGTTAATTCTCTGACGATGTTTTGCATAGATCCGAATTGTATTGTCATGCTCGCAAGTAAATGCTCTTTCGTGCCTTATAAAATTATTACGTTTTCTCCTAATTATTCTTACAACTATATTGCAAATAACAATAACATGTAATAACAAATGGAATGCATGGGCGCGCTTCAAGGTTTCCTATTTTTGTAAATATTAAATTAATTTCTGATGATTTTCTAGAAAAAAACGTCTTCAGCTGTATCACATGCTCAACTTGAGATTTACCTCGTTCTGGAGCCTACGAAGTAATACATGACATCTTCGATAGAAAGAAGGTATAAATATACATCTTTAATTTTCTTCCTCCACAGAATGACTTTAATTTAATGATGGGATTGTGCCATAGTTCCGTACAGTGTGTGTTCTGTCTTAGTCTCGTGTTCTTGGGTGTTTTCTGAATATTATTATTACTAAGAGAGACAGAGCAATTATTATTAAGAAATTCGAGTACCATTTTCATATTTCTTACTTTTTTTATTTGAAATATAGAAATTTTCCTCAACCAACATATTTTTTCGAAATCAATAAATCATAATTAAAAATAACACACCTTGATTAAATATGATAAAAAAAGATTTACAAAAGAATCAACTTTTATTAGCTCTCGATATTAAAATTTATTGTCTCTTTTATTTTATCACATTTAACACACACTCTCATTTGGAAATATATCCTTTCAAAATTTCTAGTGAGTTTCACTCCCTGGCGCTCTTCAGGGCTTCACTCTTGTCTGGCTCAGAGCGTGGATAATGGGTTTCTCCATGCATCGACAAGAATGAGTTATTAGCAATCCAATACATTGTTATGACACAAACTCTGGGTGATTTCTGATTTTTAACGTATGTATGAATGCCTACGTTATGCCAGGTATGAATGAAATTGTGTTTCAGCATATATTTGAGTTAAGGAGTCAAAAAACCTCAGTAAAAAAAAAGAACAGTTTGAGTGCATTTAACACCTTATCACAAAGTTCGGATAATCGAAGCCCTTCTGCGGTTTGAGTGTATTATACTCTTTAACATGGTACCATTAAGTGAGTATTTTTCCGTCCAATTATATCCCATCCTGGCCCGGATTTTTCTCCGGTTTTCCTTCGAATAGAGGTGGATTTTATATACATACAGTCTTGGTTCTTGCCTCGGGAAGGCACGTTAAAACTATTGTAATTATTAATCTCAAATTTAGAATGAACATTTACGATTTATAAACAATATTTTTCGAATTATTATATTGTTAATAATGCGTATTTGTGAAGTAGATTTTTTGCATTCTATTAAATATATGAATTTGTTAGGACTCTATTGATTTTATCACTCGTACTTTTATTCTTATCGAAGGAGTGTGCTGAAATGTTAAATCCATCTTCGTCTTAGGGCCCTTGATCGAAATTGATGGAATGGTCCCTTACTTGCTCCAGGAAAGAAAGTTAATTGTCCGCTACGTGTTCATACGCAGTTTCAAACTGCTTTTCGGACCATAAATATATTACTATCATGATTTCAACAGCGATTCCCATTTCTCGTGTAGCATCGCCGTTGTGTTTAGCGAGAACTTCTTCCTCGCCCTCTTTGAGTCCGCGAGTAAATTTACCCCTGGCGCGTATTTTTACCGTGACATTCGCCTGCGGATGGTGACCGCTATGCTGGTTACTGTGTCTCGTCCTTGTGAGTTATGGCGAGGCGCTGACGCTACTATACAGCCACGGTGTGCCTAGCCAATTTGTCACCGAGGTTCGAGGCATCCCTTCACTGAGCGCCTCGGTGGGAAGAATGTGAAGAGTAACTGGTGTTTGGTTTCGAGGGCATCCTTTAAGATATTATATTGTCAGTACGACTAGGCATAAATACTCCGAAAATATGTTTCAAATGATAGTATGAACTATTCCCTATCCAGCGGCGATGAATTTTTATACCCTTACGTCGCAAATATTTGAATTATTTGCCTTTAAATTACTATGGGCTTATATGGAGAAACATACTCAGGCTTATGGTTTTTTGTTATCCTGGCAAAAGTACCGACCAATATATCCAAAAGAACTTACTAAAATAACAAATAAAAACAGGAACGCAATGACGTTTAGATTTAAGTCGTACTTTGAGGGGCATTTACAAGAATAACTCACCAAACACTCTGGAGAATATTGTTCTAACGGAAATGGCTGCCGCATCACGCGATTGAAGACAATCCGATCTTGTACGAAAGAGATTCAAACGACAATCAAAACTTATTAACGAGTTATAAAATCACAATATAAAGTGATCCATCAGTAAAATCTGTAGAATGAATCATTAATTAATTAGAACTACATTGGTAATTAATTAGAATATTTCCAAGTTTCGTGAATGTTGGCAAATTGACATCAGTCAACACAGATATAATGTCCTAATTTGGCTGTTTCATTAGCTGAGATGTTGGAATAACTTATGAGAATATTCTTTGTAACAAGTACACAATTAAAGTATTAATTTTAATACTTTCACCTGCAATGATTTTCATAATAATTTTATGTTTTACGGCATATTCAGTGGACAACATATATTTAATTTATGTACCCATATTTTAATATACATATATTTAAAGCATTACATTTCACCTAGAATTTAATGATTCCGTAAAAGAATATCGCGAACATATCCATAGATCCAAACAATCACAAATATCTCGAAATAAGACATCATAATTCAACATAATAATATAAAACTAGGCAATACCATCATATTATTTGTACTATCACCATTTATATTTCATAATTATATTATTATCGAGAATACTTTATAGTGTTCGTTTTGGTAAGGAGACCATCATACCTATAAAAATCATGTGTGGACCTGTAATGTGAAATCATGAGGTTTATTTAAATCAATATTATTATTGAAAATTAAAATAAATAGGTACTGTAAATATCAGTGATTCAAGACATTTGCATCGACAATCTAATTTGAAATAAAAAGTTATTTATGAAGAAAGTAGTATAAATTATGAACCCGCATGTCTCCAGCACGATTTATCTTTGGTATTTATTTCTAAATGCCTACATCGCAGAAAGCAATGACGGACAGCTCTCCGTTCTGAAACCGCGATCAAGTCATTTCAAAAAATTAAATATCGCACGATGACTTCTATATATCTTAAAAACTAATGTGATTTTTCGACTATCGTTTACACATTTAATTTGAAATATTCTAAGTGATTTATTAAAAAAAATTATTATTATTTCATACGAGACGATGTATATAAACCAAATGTTAAGGTATATAGTGTTCAAATGGATTAAAATGTGGGTCAGAAAAGATAAAATCCTGAAGAGCATATTATCGCATCCATTTGTACAAATTTAGGACGTTAAAGCAGTGGTTCCTCAACTGTGGGGCACGCCTCCCCGGGATGCATGGGATTGTGCCGATGGGGTTGAAAAGTTTATTACAAGTATCGACATGCTCTTAAATAGAAAATTTAATTAATTTTATTTGATCAAAAAAATAAGATTATCAATATTATTCGATAAATATTTTAAAAAAATTTGTTTAGAATGAGTGTTATGTAATTTTAGCAAATAAGCATTATAATTAATTCAAGCTTAATAGTTGTTGTTATTATTAACTTCAAATAATCTGTTATAAAGTGGTTTAGAACAAATAGTTAGAATCACTTAAATTCATAGACTTGGAATATGATTCTTTTGTTCATCTACAGTACACAAATATAGGCTTAATTAAATTTTTGGCATTGAACAAAACTTGAGAGGGGGTATGGCATACTCCAGTGGGCTCTTGGGGATGAGAGGCTCTTAGTAATAATAATAAAAATTGCGTTTGAGTCTGGGATCCCGTTAATTGTGGCCCATCTTTCTTTGGTCGGGACCCTTTGGGAGGAACCACATTCACAATTTCGACGTTCGGTCTTCCACTGCCATCTGGTAGTGGAAACCGGAACTCAGCGTGGGTGCATTTTTCGTCGAGAATTTATTTTGCCGAGATCTCAAGGGATCATTTATATACAGCATAACAACACTACATGATTATGTCGTGTGTGGATCTTCGCACCCGAATGATCCGTTGACTTCGACCGGATTTGAACCCGCTTATTCGGATGTGAGAGGTCACTATGGCAATCACTCACCTATGAGAGGCTCATGCTAAAAAATGTTGTGAACCGCTGCGTTAAAAGATTTACTTCTCTGTCGGCAGACATAGCTAAACACTTGGTATAGCTCAGACCACCAAGTATCATCACAACATTTACATAAAAGTGTGGAATGGAAATCCATTGCGAGAATGCTTCGATTCCCGCTTCTTCCGGCATCCCACCCCCTCCACTTCCTCCCTGAAAGCCACGTGTTCTTCCTAGTCCCAGACAGAAGAATCTCACCGCGCGCGCATTGCGCGGGAAAAAGAGACGCGAACCGCGCATTCTCAAGGGAATACCAAGACGAATAGAGCTATTTGTACATTCGACTCTCAAGAGAGTAAGAGTGGAAGAAAAGTGAATGGATCTGAGTAGCTTTTCGTGAGAACTGACTCACCAACGAGTCGGGATCCCACAGAAAAACGTTTGATACTCTTTTGTCGAGGATTATGAGAAAATTAATTCTGTCTCAGTTTCTGTGCCGTTGCGAAGGAATTTCGTCAGTCTTGTTATGTAAGTCAAAAACTTATTTTGTTTTTCTTCATGGTTTTGTGATAAATGTGCTGTTGTATAGTATAGTAGTGTTTATTGTATACAAGACAATAAATTGAGTGCTCATAATCTATTTCGAGAAACAAAATTCACCAATATGTCTCCCCTTGAAAAATATTGCCATTCATCAGTTGATGTATTTATTGCTTGCTCTAATTTTACTCTCCACCCGTACTTTTGTTTCCTATTTTCAAGAATTTGTCCATGGATAATTTAATCCACTGCATAATTACGTCATTGTATTAAGTACTGCTCACTAAGAAAGGAACGCAAACTGTATTCAAACGCAAACGGAGCGTTTTTATTAGTTTGTGGACTACAGGAATGTCGTGTTCTATTTCATTTATACATATTCTTATTTACGTTCTTCTCCACAAAAAAAAACGGATACTACTAATCCACATTCTAATACCTACATTTTAAAATAATCTTTGAATATTATCTTCGGATTCATTTTGCTTTATAGCAATAAATGGATTTAAAGAATTAGTAATTTTTGTTATAGCTATGACAACGGTATAATAGCATTCACATGTGCGTGCAGGGAGTGACGCATACTCCATTACCCCCCCCCCCCGCGCACACTCACAATTTTTCTCAAGAAAATAATTTTTATGATAATTTTTATTTTATCACATAATAACATCAATTATGAAAATAATTTAATTTTTATTTTGAGTGTATTAAATGAATTAAATAGCCCAACGTATTGGAAATAAGTTTATTAATCTCTTGGATAGATATCAACACATAAATACATGCATGCATTATATATTATTATTATTATTATTATTATTATATTAAAATTAAACTGATATTTAATTTAAATATTGATTTTTTTTTTCAAATATGAATATCAGTGAGTTTGTAAAATTCGTTTAATAATAATTTTATTCATATAACAATATTGAAAAGGAACGTACTATACTTGACAGCGTACGTAGTGTAAAACAGCGAAAATAAGAAAAAAATACGTGTTTTTAATAAATATTGTAATTTGTTAAGAGGTCAAATAGATAATGTCCTTAAAAAATACTAAAAATACTTAAATACGATTACTCTCGCTTTGCTAAAGTTCACTATAAAGTTCACTATGATGGGATAAGCGGTAGAATGTATTAAAGAAATTTTTGAATAAAACTTATACGCGGAGAGAAGAATTTCATCGAAACTGGACCTCAAAGTTATTAAATATAATTAAACATGATTATTGAAAAACTAATGAACTTTTTTGATTTAAAAACTAATATAACTACATGCCGACTTTTTTAAATTTACCATAAATATTATTGGTGTTGTTTAAACAATTTTTTTTCATTGTGCACCCCCTGTCACCGTGCGCCCCAAGGCCTGGGTCTAGTGGGCCTAGTAATAAATCCAGTGCTGGTAAGAACAGTACTAGAGAAAGGATATATTTTCGTGCTTTAACGTTTTGGAACGTTCATGAAATACATCACTACATACTGTTTAACAGACTGATGTTTCTTATCCGAAGTTTCTTTTTCTTCTCAAAATCGTGTTTGTTAAAGTATGACACAAGTGTATCGTAAGATAAGATTCCTTTTTTACGTTTAGAATAATGCAATTGACTCGTCCAGAAAATGAACGAGTTTTGCAACAAGTCATCAACTTCGTTGATATATTATAGCACCGCGTCCAAAGTTATATATAAGAATTCTACAATTATATTTTGTACGTCGTTGGGATTGCATTACTTTGTAAGTAAGGCAATAATTACACGAAACACCTTTTATTTACTGATTCTTTAAAGTTCGGTTGGGGTTTGGAAATTGGCGTAAACAAATGCTGAAAGTATTATTTTCCTTACCTTATTCTCAGTCTGCATTAGAGTATATCGAAAATACGAGAACAAATATTATCTTCTTCGCATTAACTGTCACATTTTAAGATTATAATACAAGAGTTTGGTTTTTGATGTTCGCCTTTATAGTTTCGTCGTATTTTCTACATAATTAATAAATTAAATAAGTTGATAGTTCGTTGTCTCTTTGCCCAGTCTTATGTAACCTTTAACAGTTTCAATTTCTTTTGTGTTATTCTTGAGTAGCAGACAACATTACGGGGCAAAGTCTTGCCTGCGTATGACGTATCCAGCGAGAAAGTATTGGACTAATGAGTTTCTTTCATTTTTAGAGTTCAACTGTCTCGACTAATTCTTTAAAAGTAATAATAGTACTTAAATTCATAGTTGTCTGTATATTTGTGGTCACTGGTTATTTATTTCACTGAAAGTCCTGAAGGTTTTGTGAGTTGGAAAATCCTCCACTTCCCGAAGGAAAACCGGAGAGAATGAGGGCCTAGATGGGGATAATGTATACAGAGATAATGTATACAACCGTGCTAAGGTTGCGTACAGTTAGAAAAACTATTATAAATAAATAGAATCAGAAACAACATCCATGAAAAAAGGAATTTAACCAATTCCGTAAAGTTAAATAATATTTGCATTGAAATATGTTCAGTCACCGATTCATAGCTGTTCACGGACTTCGAATGTGCGAACGAAAACTACACCCATTTCACGCCATCTGGTTTCATCCGTACATAAGTAATTATGGAATGGTAAATTTGGCCTATTCACACGATTTTAGTTTCCGTACGGAAGCAAAAGACGCCGGTTACCGGAGCGATTTGCTCCCTTAAAAGGGAGACTCCTATTTTACGAATGGACTCATAATAATGAAAAGGGTAATAGTGAAAATAATCTTTAAGCTAGTTCAAATACGTCATCACGGTCACAGAGAGCGTGCGGGTGCCTGGACGACATCGGAAGCCATTAGGACTTGGGAGTCTGCCAGAGTGGAGGACAGCTCGGGACTCGAACCAAGGTCATTACATAATATTTTTGCTCGACCAGGAATGCGCTGTCACGTAACTTAGGTTGTAGGAGATCGCCAAATGTGGATCATTATCATGTGGTGATTATTGGCTTCAATTGATAACATGGTGCTTGATTTGGTGACGAGTTAGTCACGTTGAAAACTACGTAGAACGCTGAAAGTTCAAAAAGTTTTTAAAGAAAAAGTTACATTTTTTATGTATCTTTCTAGAATGTTTTATGTATTGTAGATATATAAAAACATATCACCAATATAAATTTTATATATCACTTTTCTTTTTTTCTAAAAATAATATTCTCAAATTCTTTAATTCCGCAAAATGCTCATAAATAATGTGTTAGTTTTTCAAATATTTTTTCTTGTTGTCAAATCTTCAAATTTGTTCAAAAGGAACGCAAGAATGTTAGGTTTTATGATTGCTTCATTAAGGATCATGTAATTTATTTATTAGTCTGTATTGCTATGATGTATATTCAGTTCTTCTGACTGTTAATTCTTTAGGAAAACATTCAGAGTTTACTTAAATACTTAAACGTTTACGGCAGATTAAGAATTTACAATTTTAATAATTCGTTTAATCTTCATCTTTATGAATGAACCCACAATACACGCAACTTAATCATTGTGTGATTAATTAACAAGGAGACATACAAAATGCTTAGGCGTGCTTTGTTTGTTTCTTCTCAAGATTTTGTAACACGCATGGCGGCAATCCGTCTCTACTAGAAGCCAAGAAGCGTATATTGACCTGCGAGATGAGATGATCCTGCGAAATCCTCATGCACAAACTTAAATTAACTTTGATTTGACATCTCGAAATGACGGTCGAATTTGAAAAATAAATTCATCCCCCAATATGTCAGATGCGTGATATGACGTTAACTCGTTTACAAACATACAATGGAAAGCTATTCTAAACGATAGGAAAATATTTCATACGAAAGTTTTTAACCTTTGAACTATTATTCTGAAAAAAAAGTGAATAAGATAATTTATAAATTCGCTTTGGTTTTGAAAAATTCCTTGGGTACATCTCGCACTTACTAATTACGGTGTTGAAGAGCCTTCTTCATCTTTACCATTCATGTCACCAACTCTCTACTCATAAATCACAAAAAAGATAGAAAAGGCAAACTTTTTTTACTGTTTTGTAGCCTCACATGTACTGAAATCAATAGTGTTCCTCCTCGCAATAAGTTCCAATGCACGAGTCCCTTTGGAGACACATTTTATTGCCACACATTAACATGACAACACTTTTTTGATAATACAGTTTAGTTCATGGATGCATGGCCGCTCCCTCTTTTAAAACTGGAAATAATAATGCTTTTTAGAATAGTAAAGTGATAAACCAATTTTGAAGTATTAATAAAAAAATATTTTTCTGAGATTCAGAGCTTAATTTTTGCCTTTCCCTTTTTTTTGTACCTTAGTGTGTCAAGGTTAAACCTACATGTAGAATTTGCTGTGGTTTCCAACGTTTATTAATTATTCTCACATTTCTTCTTTGTATTGAATGAAGATACACATTAGATATTTACGACATAACTGAATTCAAAGTAACATAAAAAAAATGTTTCTTCTCTTGTTACACTCTGATGTTACTATACTTTGTAGAGCGCCTTCTCGCAGAGTATTGTTCTCGGATTGCTTTCTCCTATTGCTGTAGCTTGGGCACCGGCATCTCAATTCCTTTCATTCAGGTTATTTGACGACGTTCTTTATCGCTCTACTTCAGAAACGACTATATTCCGCACTTTGTACATTACGAGGTAAAACACACACTTCATATGTGCCTAACTTCTTTGTTTTGAGATGTATCAATGCGAAACTTGGTGAACTCTGAAACTATGCTTACGAATATGAATACTATGCTTACGAATATGAAACTATGCTTGGTGAATTCAGGAGGATTTTTGAGTGCGTATGGTCGAGTTATTCGGAGAATCGCACACACGGGTAAGAGTCACGTCAGTCCTTCCCTATCGTGAGAAACTGCATTTTTCCCCTCACCTGCAAGGGTTGACCTTGACGTTGGCGAGCCCGTAAGCCCATTAAAAAAATTAAACTTTGCCTCAAGATATCTCAATATGTCGATGAGACTTCCCTGAGAATAGGTTCCAGTACCACCTTATTGTGACGACATGTGGAAATTTCGCAAAAATTGTGCACAAAACTCTCGCATCTAAATATCAGTGAGAGCTAATCTCATTCGTAAATACTGAATTATGTCCACTTAAGATGTCAAATGATAAAATCAGCCTTTTTGCAAAACCAACCCCAATCTCATCCCTATTGAAGTGAGTTTTTCAGATGTTCTGAAACTGTTCAATGAGTGTGTCGAATTGACTAAACTATATTGCTGAAGTGTCCCTCCACCTCTAGAAGTAACTTCCTTCTGTCTCGTGTGCTTCTTTCCTTCAGTTATTTTGGGAGATATTACGCTGCCCATCCACTTCACAAGATCGATCTGAGTTGATTCGAAGGCTTCGTTGTCTAGAGAGGATACTTTTGAAGGTCAAGAGGTTCCGTGTAGTTCCTGATCTTATCGACGCATGTCATGATTTCTCACTCCACTCATTTTCATGGCCGATTTTCCTTTCAGATTTAACTTGAAATAAAAACGAAAGAAAATTGAAAACGAAACAACACTTCTTCAGATATTTGCGAATCGTGTGAGGCAAAATCAGTTCTGAAAGTTTTGGACATATTGTTAACTCGAACTTGAATGTTTACTTTCATTTCGAGTCAATTCAAAGACGCAAACAGTTTTGATTCACGGTGACATTTACCTAATGTGTTGAACTTTAGTAAACTATGACTTTCACCAAGTTAGTAGCGAAGAATAAAAAGCGTCCTTTAGAACTTTTGTGAAATTTTCATAAATTGACAGCATAATTATAATAATTTGATATTAGCAACTTCTAATATTTATTGCATTTCCCCCTTTGAAGTACTATTTTCGTTGCATATTTTTTGTTGCGATTCACCAATTAAACTCGCTACAGGTATCGACTCTTCCACACCAATACGCCACTAATTTATTTCCGTATCTTCAATTTCAATTACCATAATTTAATTCTATTGAACAACTAATATAATGCAGACGTTACAAACACACACACACACACACACACACACATATATATATATATATATATATATATATATATATATATATATATATATATATAATATTTGGGATATAAAAGTATAGACTAGTTGAGATATCAAAATTTTAGATGGAGACAAATAACCAGGGACAATTATATAGGAATAAATCAGATTATAAGAAGTGAAACGAATATATTTACTATCGGATTTTTTATAATTTTCACTTCTCATTTTGAACTGCAGTAGATGCCACAAAAAATCGTAGAAAAAACTAATTAACACCATTAAATTTGTCTTGTTCTTCTGCTTATACTAAAGTAAAAAATGGTTCTTAGAATGAAGAATTCTGTTTTAATAACAGAAATATTTTTAAAACGCTAAAATTTTTACCGTTTTCCCCGATACGTCGACTTTACTATTTTTTATAAAATAAACTAAAAGTGTAAAAAATAATTCTTATTCAGCAAATGAAATTAAACGTTTAAAACTTAGTATGTAATCACAAATAAGTGATAAACAAAGCTATGTTTAATTTTTGCGACCAGCGGCGCTGAACCGGTCACGTAGAGATTGATCATGTGATCTCGGCATTTTGCTGAAGGCGACAGTATAAATTTTATTCCTTAAAAATGTGCATGGTCGCTTTTAGCAATGTTTTTGGAAAATGTTAATAACTCATTATATTTTGCAAGTAGAAGCTCGAAAGTTTAAAATGTTATTACAAACATAATAGTTAACATTTGCTGAATAAGAATTATTTTTTACACTTTTAGTTTATTTTATAAAAAATAGTAAATTCGACGTATCGGGGAAAACGGTAAAAATTTTAGCGTTTTTTGAAACATTTCTGTTATTAAAACAGTATTATTCATTCTTAAAACCATTTTTTACTTGAGTATTAGCAGAAGAACATGACAAATTTAATGGTGTTAATTAGCTTTTTGTGGCATCTACAGTAGTTCAAAGTGAGGGGTCTATAATAAAAAATCCGATAATTGGTTTCGCATAACAGTTGGCTGAAGCGGGTGTTGAAATGAAGTAATATTTCGTATAACAATACATTTCAATGAATTGTTTTTTTTGTTTGGCACCTGCCCCAGTATCAGACGATGTTTGTAGTCGCTGCGTGAGATCGAAGGAAGAGGGCAGTGGCATCTAAGTGGGAGACAGCGGTGGACCAACGGGTGGTGTTGGCCGATGACCAGCGCTGTGACCGCGGCACAACAACAAACGACGAGGTGACGATTGGGGATGGGATTTAATATGACATTGCGAACAACCTAGTGATTATGGAAACGTATATGTATAAACATAATAAAACAGTAATTGTCCTTTCTGGTCAGTTTTGTATTTGTTTTTCCTCTCCCTATACTCAGTCCTGAGAAGGGGATTATTGAGAAAATGAGCGTGGTTTCTAGGTCTTTACTATGTGCTAGTTTCTTGGCCAAATCGGTCATGGATAATTACGGAATTAATATATAGATTCAGGTAATTTCTTGAATCCAATTTTGTTTCCATTTGTCGAGGAAAATAATAGAAACATTAAATGACACATGAGTAAAAATCCCTCAAAAATTCCGGTTTTGGTTGTTACAGGAAAGAACAAGAAAATTGTCCACTGTGGTGTTTCTAATTCTTAGTTTATAGTCTCATTAAGACCCAAGTGTGAAGCGTTAAAATTGTATAAACTCATTAAAAAGATCTGAATAGCAATTTCAAAGATGAGTATAAACAAACCTAGAACTTGACCATAGTTAACATACATGTCACCAGATTTCATTGTGAATTTAAAAACTATATTTTCAGTACTAATTTTCCAAAAATTTGGTAACATAGAGAAACATTGTTTTGAATTCAACCATCAAGTTCTATTGTAGTCATTAATGAAAAAATAAAACATTGGCTTGCTTGGGAGTGTGACTTTTCAACAGAATAAATAAAATAAATAATTCAACGTCATAAATTGAACGCGATGGCTCACTGTGACTCCAACGTAGACGGTGATTATTGGTGACGGAATAAGTGACGTTGTTGGTGATCTCGAGTTGGTGTCGTTAGCGATCTACGATGGTGTCTCGCAAAGCAGCGCTGGGTGGCGGTGACTAAGTTTAGCGAACTGCTGCTTTGGGAGGATGCCACCGCAGCGTGGCAACCCGTGACATTCGCGCCCAACTGGTTACGTGGGCGCTGTCCGCGGCACGGTGACACGTCGGTCGGCGTTCGTCTTGTTGACACGAGGAGGAACTACATGAGGACAGGAGTATGTTCCGTTTCATCGCGTCCTCGCTATTTTAATCCCAGACCATAGGTGTGTAGAATAAAAATAAAGGATAGGAGAGAAGGATCAGCAGAAAGACGCTCTTGTGCTGGCAGATGAGATAGAAAAAGGCGAAGGAAGGAAGGGAGAGACCTACATCGATTCATACAGAACTCACGCATGTGAAAAGAAAGTGGTTTCAGCCAAGTGGACCATCTCTGGAAATTTTAATACGATACGGAACAATGAATATCTATAAAAAAAGGGTTGCTAAAACAGAAAAATGTATATGCAGTAATGCGGTTTATACAGTGGAGCATATACTATATGGTTGCGAAGTTAATGGTGAAGAATAAGGAAGGTGGTTGGCAAATAGTGAGATGTAGAGGTATATTCAACCCTGGAATTTGGTGACGATACATACACTTGGAGGTGAAATTCCTTGACTTCAGAGAATTAGCGAGGAAGTCGTGTTTTTGGATAGTAAAGCACTGATCACGAGTTCGAGACGCTTAATGTGTGAGGCCTTAAGGAAATAGCAAAGAAGCAAACGAGAAGAGGAAGATAACATGGTCATAATAAAGAGAAAGAAGAGCAAATAAGAAGGTAAAACTGAAAATAATTAGAGAGGAAGTAACCAATTAGGCGTGTAATCTCTAGTAATGATAATGAACTGAGGAACAGGGTTGAGAAAATCAATAAATAAAATGAAAGAGAAAAAGGTGTACCAAAACTCGTGTTTTCTTTGGAGAGTAGATACAGCAGAAATGCTCTGAACTATTTTTCTCTCCGAACCCCTAATTAGTAATTACAATGAAAATTCACTTATCGGACATTTCTCTATGGCGGAAACTTTTTATCTCCCCGTCGTTTTATTCTATTTCGACCTTAAATTTCCGAAAGCGAACACTTCTCAACAGCGAACAAATCTTGAAATCCCATGTTAGGGAGAAGTTTCATTTTAATAATTACAATGAAACTTCTCTCTAATTCATGGGACTTCAAGATTATTAACAAGTGTTGCCGATTAGCTTTGCGCATTAACGGGAAGTGGAGTAATGGGTAGGTCGCATGGTAGAGAGCACTGCCTAATCTGCGGGATTAGGCGGTGATGCAACGTGAATGCAAGCAAATGTTACTTATGTTTAATAATTTCACGAAATAACCGGGCAAAAAATGAAATAAAAAGTAAAAAAAAAATTAATTGAATAATATTTTCATCGAAGACTCATCTATTTCAGAGTGAGGTTAGGTTGAAAGAAAAGATGAATCATGGAATCTTAGAAGAGTCGGAAACATTTTTGTCGCAAATAGGAAATTAACGTGTAACTGGATTTTGGATATTAAAGATATTCAAGAAGGAAAGACTAATTAAAAGGAAGTGCAGGTGAGTTATCAAGTACGTAGTTAGCAAAGACGAGTGTCGTAATGGAAATCCATGATAGTAAACTATGCTATGGGACACACTATTCGTTATGATACCGCATTTTGAATCGGAGTCATGTATTACTCACATTCTTGGGTCTGATTATTTTGCTGATCTTCGATAGGAAATAAAGACCATGAAATTTTGATCACTGTTCGTTAGCTACATACAAATGTTTAAATTCTGTGGAATATTTGTAAAAATTAGAAGTTAAAAATTGATTTTGCCACTCGATAGACTTCTCTTCTAATACGTCGTTAGTTCATGATGCTGCATGGATCTTCACCAATATCTGACGAATTAGGATGAATTTGTAATCAGCGTCTCAAACTGATTGTACCAACGCCGTTGTTACCATCCCTCATTCAAACTTTTAATATCAATTACTGCCAGTACTTTAAATTGCATCCTTTACAAGAGTTTCTAACACCTACGTTACTAAAACCGCAAGAAACTTATGTTCAAATGGTTTTCTACAATATTCAACAAATAGTTTTTCATGGAAAAATAATTGCACGAACTTCGAGTAGTACTGCTTTTCCGAAATGCTGTCAGACGGAAACCACCCGTTGAGATGTTTGGGGACCATAGCAACCCATAGAGCGAGGAGTATAAAAATACCTTCTGTAAAAATACCAAATACTTCAATAAAACCTGTATTCTAGCGGTTACGTTCTATATTGATGTCAAAATTACAAGTGATTTCAAATATTTTCGATAACAACCGATAAATAATATTTATCAAAAACACGTGCTGGACAATAAATTAGTTTTCTCTCATCCAATTAATTCCGTTGAAAGGGTTACAAGGTAGTGGTGATTAAATATTTCTGTACCGCAAGGCAAAATTTGCATATGCTCCTCTTAATAATAGATACTAACTAGTTAGAATGTGTACTGAATATTTAACAAATTTTATGTTCAATAGTTATAACAGTACAGGAATGTTACAGATACGTACTGTTATCAATTTATTATTACGAAATGTTACTTATTATTTATATTTATTAAAATCTCTCAAACTCAAGATTAAAAATAAAATAACTAGCATTAATGACATGACTGTTGCTAAGTCTGATCCTTGAGAGCGTAAACATTAATATTTCTACTTCGTGACTCTTGTTCTTTTAATACATAGTAGTGTTTTTATAGAACTGCCAACTATAAAAATAGCGACGAACCCCAGTCGTTTGTCGAGTGTCCGAAGACGAGTCGAGAATGGTGGAAAAGACGCATGTGTCACGACGCACGCACTGTCCCATACGCATCGCCACGCGCGCGTCCGAAAGTGGGTCGGCCCCCATGGCCCATTCCGTGGTCCACAAGCTCCAACGCCAATTTCTCGAAATTGACTGCCAAGGAGGTCAGGAATGCCCCGCGTAGCGAGACGCCGTAGGGCGTTTGTCGCTTCGCAGCTGCCACGCATGTGCGTGCGGATGGACGGACAAACCGGCAACTATGGAGTAGTAGTACAACACTCGCGAGGAAATTGTTGGGAGGGCGTTTTTTTTATATCACGACTTTCCTCTGAGTTCACGGTCTTGTAGCTTAAGATCTTCAAGGGTATTCGCCTGTGTAAACGATTTGTAATCTTGTAAAACCAAATTGGAGAAACACTCTTCTATAACTGATTCTTCAGTAGCCTTGACTATGATGACTGCTCAGTGGCGGTGTTCCTCTACCAATTAACCCTATTCTAGATGCGCTTGCTTCTGGATGTTTCCAGAGAAGATTGGGTGTAAAGGAGTAGATGATGAATGTACCGACAGTGGTGGTGTGGAGGTAACGTCTTTGCTTCCACGATATCGCTGTGAAAAAGCGCGGATTCACACCTTGCTCAGTCGAACTAGGTGAGATTTCCCTCTCCTACTCCAGAGAAATGTTGGTTCGATACCTTAAGTTCCTTGGCAACTCAACAACACTCCTTCCCAATTCCCTAACCAAATCTATGGTTAGGTGGAAGAGGTGACGTCACGGCCTGAACCTCACAGTAAGACCGTAAATAAAATGAATATATGTCTGAGAACTGGATAACCTGCAGTAGATCAACAAAGATCACGAGAAACGAAGTCAATTTACTTTTTTGAGATAGAAGAAAGGTGCTCCAATTATCAGTTGTCAATATTCGTTTTCGGGGACGTCTCCAAGGTGTCAGTACCGATTTTATGTCTCTGTTATTGAATTATTGTGAAGCGTCGTGAAAGGAATCTTGTATACATTAATATATAATAAATAAATTTCTGCTGACTTTTTTCACAACATTTTATGACGTGTGTAACTACCTTATACGTGACCAAAGTGTTTGCGATTTTGGTTATATTTATTACACAACTATATCCCTTTAATCAAACGGAATTTACTTCCCCAAACGGATTTTTAATTGAATCGCACTTGAATACTGTAGTCAAGGGATACAATTCGCATACATCAGTTTTCTTTTTCAAATTACTCAGAAGGGTGTTTGAATCCGGGAATACGTTTTAGAGAAATAAGTCCACTTCTTTGGTTGGATTAAATTATTGTGGAGGAATATACTCGTTCAATACAAATATAGTGCTTCTTATCTGCTGACGCATTTGTCATTATCAGACTTTTACTGGAGGCAACAATGGTTCTATTTTTTTGGCGAAAAGGTATATTCTTGACCCAAAACGCGCGGTTTTATTGTATTTTATTTTCTTCCCCATCAATAAAAAACTAAGTATTATGAAACAGTTATTTTTTTAACCATAAATCACGAAAATGCATCAAAATATTGAGAAAATAAATCCTATGGCTAGGGTGTTAATATGGAATGCGTCTTGTTTTGTGAATGATTGCAGTATGCTATAAAAATGGATGAGATCGTTTCCCAAATTTTTAGCGGTCACAACTTAATTTTGAGAAACTCGAGGATCATAATGTTGTGACAACTAAAAAGTGTACAATGTGAAGGGAGACTTTTGGTGAATGTAATACGCAAGGATCAAATATTGCATGTTTTGAAAATTTTTGTCGTGTGTTTCTACGCCTTTAGCGAATAGATTTCTATCATTGTTAACCTCGTGGGACCAATTTAATTTAATAGTAAGGGCTCTAATGAACAATGTTGGTGAGACCTAAAACCCCAATATTAAAAAAAATAGTACATAAAAGTGCACATTCTACAAGATTTTTGTTTGAATTTGAATTTTGAATTGAAGGGTTAAATTATTGTAAACAATAAATACATTCAAGTGTACTGAATACATAAGGCTTACTGTAAGAACGTAACGTTTTACAACGACCCTAATTTACACTTGCACATTGCAGATATATATATATANAAGCGCATATTTCGAATCTTCAGTGCATATTTAGCTTATGTATTCTGATTTTAGTGCATATCAGTACGAGCACTTGTAATACGAATCACATCCCCAAAACAGGAAAAAAGCTATATATTTAAAAAATGGAACGTCTTGTTAAAAAACGATAAGCTAATGCAGTATTAATTCTTTTATAGAAAAGCATTTTCTATATAGAACCGTAGAATTTCATTTTTGCAAATTTTAAACAGATTCGCTTCCAAATTGACAAATATATTCTCTGTGATCAGGAGCTGTTGATATCTATCTTTTAAATAATAAGTTAGTCATTGATGTGGAAGTCCACGAATGCCTAAAGAATGCAATTTGGAAAGGAGAATTTCGTGATCGATGACATCGAATGCTTTAGATAAGTCAAGAAAAACACCCTGAGGATTTTCTCCACGGTCTAGAGATGTGGTAACATCGTTTAAGAAGGAAAATATGGCGCTTGTAGTGAAAAAGGATTTCCTAAAACCGTGTTGATCGTCAGAGAGAATGTTATTTTTTGATAAAAAATCTAGACGTTTTAGGTTTTAGTTCCTCTATTCTTTCAATATGTTTACCAGTTTTTTCCATTTTGTCCCTTTATATACTCACTGTGGCACAGTTATCAAGACCAAATTCATTGTTATGTCTTCGCTTCGATTTTTGTTATTCTGCGGTGAATATGGTCTAGGATGGTAAGTTCCTTGTCCATTAGCTTCAATGACAGCTGCACAGTATACAGATAGCATGAATTCTTCCAAATCACTATATCTCTTTAGATGTTGTGAAAGTATGATATTAACTTTAATGATAAATGGCTCAGCTTTTGAAATATTCTTTAATATTGGAATGCAAGGTCTTTTAGAAGTTTCTATGCCAAGGTAGATTTCCATTATACTGAAAAACCACCCTGAGGTCTCATCCCAGTTGAGTGGAACTTGATTGGACGTTTCAAGTTTACCTTCATTATCATCAATAGCAGTTACTGATTCCTGTTCTATTTCTTGTGAAGGTTCTGGGGCTTCCATGTTTTGAAGGTTTATATGATGATGGTATAATTCATGACCAACCTTCTTGCGCACTTCCTCTAATTCAGTTGCTGACAGGTAATTTTTATTAACAATTGCCTTGTAACTGTCCATGATTTTTTGTTCAGTTAATTCTAGTTCTTACCGCATCCTACTGAATTCCTAATGAAGGATATGTCAATATCCTGTTCGTGGTTTGTCATCACGGTCGTTGATATGGTAAAATGCTCGCATAATATCTATATTCATCTCTCGAGACCATTTTATTCGACGTGTGACTTCCGTTCGACCTCCTCCACGTTCAGTCCCTCTTTGAGCTTGAATGAACAAACCCGCAGACGGAGTGGCTTGAGGTGGACTTGCCAGATCGCTGACCATGACCGATCTTCCTGGAGCTTCTTTTCCGACTGGGTTCCGGCTCCTTAAAACCCTGCTACCTACGACTCGCATGCTGTCACGCCTAACATCAGCTCTAGACGTGCCCTGGCTCTCCCCAGGCAGCGACAGTTTTCCGTGGCTATCATTACTAATTCGCCCCTTATTACTATGGGTTACAGCTATTATCAACAGTCGCCACCTATCCTTCGATGTATAAACACCTATCCCTGCAAGGTTACAGGGATTGGAGAAATGGGGCGAGTTAGGAATAATATGGAAGAGAAGAAGAACGGAATCCACCCAGGGAGGAAGAGATGTCGTTGTGGGATACCTTCCTCTGTCTCCTCCACCGGAGCCTGTCCGGCTAGGGTGACCCTGCCAGTAGCTACACTACCGCCGGCATAGCCACCACCTTCATTGGAGCACCCAAATCCCCACCTCCCACACGGACAGTGCTTCGTTAAGGTGGTATCCCATGGGGGTATTATTATTATTATTATTATTATTATTATTATTATTATTATTATTATTATTATTATTATTATACTATTCCGTCACATTCAAAATTTTCATCCGCAGGATATTCACTGCGGGGGCAGAGGAGGGGTTCCATATTTCCAATGTAGCCATATGAAAATAAATGTAACCATGATTTATTTATTGATGTTTAGATGGACAGCCGTTTTGCACAGCGCGACGTGACCGAGACGAGTGAATTGTAGTACATTTAATAATAAGTAGGAAAAAATTGATTTCTACATTGAAAAAAAATGTAAATCCAAAAATATATTTTCAACTGACACCCCTGCATGCTGATAATACTCTGGATTAACATTTTAGCACAAGAAACGAACAAACCATTTTCGTTTCCCAGATTTGTACCCCATATTTACCTATTTTATCCCTCAATTTGACCTAATTCAATCCGAACCTTCGTGAGGTTGGCCATGAATAATTGAGACGCGAAGGAGATGTGGCAAGACGTTCAACTTCCGTTCGACCTGTTGGACGTCTGCCCAGTTTATCACCACCAGTATTCTTCTGTCAAGAAAGAAAGAGAGAAACATCTTCCTATGAATGGCTTGTGGTAGCGTCTGTGGGTGCTATGGCAACGGCATACATCTAAATCCGGAGCGCTCTCTAGTGGCTGCAGTGTCCGCAGTACAGTGGGACGTAAATGGCCGAAAAGTGGACATAAACGAAGTTCAAATATTGAATAATATTATCCATTTTGTAAGGTAACATGAACGTTTAATTTAATTTAGCGACGCTATTTCACTGACCCGAATAATATGACAATACTTGATACTACTTGTACAGAAGATATTACTTGTATCCCCATCTATTAATTGTAGGTAAGTTTCATATTAAGCACGGCCACAGATTACCAGCTTGGTCAAGTAACATTCTTTTCAAATTAATTAATCAAATAGCTTCGTTTCGTGACGTAATTTCTCAATACTGTTATCTCCGAAAGGAGGGGGTGTAATAGGAGACAATAGGAAATCGTCAACACATTTTTTTAATGCAATGCCAACAGTCAAGTGAAAATTGCGACGGACCGGGAATAGAACCCGGGACCTCCTGTTGACGTTGCAAACACTCCTCCACGAGTAGGTACTCGGAAGTTGCGAGTTAAAAATACAAAAATAGAGTACAATATTATTTGTGTTACTTCCTCCGCCCAGTTACGCCGGAAAGGATCGTAAATTTCTGGTCCTATTGAATATTAATCTATATGATGAGTATAATACCTAACATTTTTTTATTAATGTAACAATATTAATTATAACAATGTCGCTCAATATTACAACTTTCATTAAAAATGAAGATTCTCACTAAACGTGAAATTAGTTCCCATGACAATTATTACTAGTGCATTATACTAAACTAATTCTTGAACCTCTTATCAGAACGTTGTTTTTATGTTCACGATTGGTTTTAATAATTTTTTTCCTCATTTCCATCATGAATAAACAAATCATAGATTACAACTTTGGGGCAAAACAGTTACAAATAATTTTTTTTTATTACAACCAAACATAATTAGTGAATTTTCACTATTTATCATATAGCGTCACCGTTGTCCCTTGCATATTCGTTATAACAACACCGTACTTGTATCATTGATGATGTCTGCAAATTGCCTACATTGCGTAATTAACGTACAATCGGAGCATTTACGAAATACGGTAGTCGGATATGTATTGTGAAGGAGGGTGATGAAATACTATGATAACCGCGAGATGAAATAGTTTTTCTCGTCTTAAGCAATGCGCTGTTCTCGCAATAAATAATAATAAATTTTATTCACTCTTTGTGAGTAAGCTGCGGACAATCCCATCAATCCCAATTAATGAGATGATATTGAACAGGTACGTTTTTCTATAGAACATTTTTATGATTTTGTAGAGTTTGTAAGAAAAACCTAAATATATTAGGAAGTATAAGAAAGAACAATGTTGGTACATAGGATTTATTTTCTGACTGGGACATTTATACGTCACAACTTTGCCTTGTCCAGATGCTTCTATGCACACTTTTTACTAGTAAATCACGTCGTGAATTATCGATAGATTTATAAATGAATAAATAATTCATTTATTGCCAAAAAAGGAGACACATACGACGTATGAGCACGTGGAGGACAATAAACTATTTTCCTCTCCGGAAGCAAAGAAGGGGTCATCACATCAATTCCGATCTAGGACTCTAAGACAAAGGAGGAATTTTACATTTCAGCCTGCTCTTTAAGAAAAGAATTAAAATAGTTCGCTACCTGTAAATGTTAATAAAGAACAAAGCAAATTTTGCACAGAAGCATAATATGATGAATTTTGTTTCCCAGAAAACCTTAAGAAAGTCTTGTTGAGCCTCCTCAATAATATCGACAAATCAGCATCCATGAACACAACTGAGTTTGGCTAATTAATATTGGTTTATTATTAAGTTTATTTTATGATGATTTTTGTTTTTGTTTGTTAATGACTTTTGTAAAAGAATGTCGGTCCGACTAGTGTTGCACTTGAGATGTGGAATTTTCCCCCGTCGTTGTGCCAGACAGAGCGTTCTACTAACTTCAACTTTCTGCTCAAGCAATGAAGGAGACCGGAAAAAAATTACGAAAAATTTCTTCGTCAACAATTACCGTAAACCTGAGTGAATCCCTTTGCCCAAATCTGATCAGAAATTCAGGTGTAGTCTGATTGATTTTATGATTTGTAAATGGCATTTTTCGGTTTACCGGGATCACCTGCAACAATGATTTTTGTTTAATTAGTTTTCTCAGATGTGTTTAACATATAAGTGCGTAAAAATATTAAACAAAAATTTGTGACCAATATCCAATAAAGTAGTTCAAATATATGCCCAAAGAAGGATTAGAAAGTTATAAGCAATGAATAGAGCACAGTTTAAATTATTATTTGAAATACTATTTTTTTAAATATTCAACCTGCTTGGTTTCGACGCATATACTTCTTAGGTACGTAGAAAAGGGATTGACGAGAGGGGTGAGGGGAGGGGGAGAAATCTTTTTGTACATTCCAATGCAAAGTATCTGTAAAAAACGTTAATTTACGGTTTGTTAACTAATTAACGACGTGAAATAGTACAACAAATCGAAAATATTTTAAGGACAAATCACTCTATAAACGTTTGGCTACACTCAGACAACAGGTTTGGAAGTGATCCAAATCCAGAGGATTTCTTCAAACTTTTCGATGAGACAACCCAACTTTTATTATTAACCTTATCCATACTATAAGGTTAGGATGTCATATCCAAAGATTTAGAAAACTCCTTTCCTTCCTTTGGATTTGTATCTCACATCCAAACCTAGGGTTCTGACATCTATAGGGTATTCTTAGTGTAGAAGTCAGGCCCCTTGATCCTCCCCACTGCCAAAAAAAAAAAAAAAA